>CM053548.1:7323274-7340839 GCA_028646465.1 Rhinoceros unicornis
ACCCCCTGCCCCATCACCCCTGCCTCACCTCCTCCACTCTCCCCTCCTTCACTCAGCTGTACCCCCTGCCCCATCACCCCACCTCATCTCCTCCACTCTCCCCTCCTTCACTCAGCTGTACCCCCTGCCCCATCACCCCTGCCTCATCTCCTTCACTCTCCCCTCCTTCACTCAGCTGTACCCCCTGCCTCACCTCCTCCACTCTCCCTTCCTTCACTCAGCAGTACTCTCTGCCCCATCACCCCTGCCTCACCTCCTCCACCCTCCCCTCCTTCACTCAGCTGTACCCTCTGCCCCATCACCCCTGCCTCATCTCCTCCACTCTCCCCTCCTTCACTCAGCTGTACCCCCTGCCCCATCACCCCCTGCCCTCATCTCCTCCATTCTCCCCCTTATTCACTCAGGTGCAGTCACGCCAACCTCTTCCATATTCCCCAAAGACACCAGGCATGTTCCTGCCCCAGGGCCTTTGCACCTGCCATTCTTCTCCAGGAATGCTCTTTCCCCAGAGACCTGCATGGTTCCCTCCCTCACTTCATTTACATCTTTACTCAGGGGTCACATCCTCAGTGAGGCCTTTAACTCCATTTTCCTGCTGAATGTTTTTCCTTGGCCCTGTCCCCAGTCAAACGTCTGCCATGTTTTCCTTCTTTCCCTTGTTTCCTGTCTCCCCTACTAGACCGTAATGTAAGCTCTATAAAAGCAGGGATTTTTGTCTACTTGGTTCACTGCTTCGTACTGAGCACCTGAGGAGAGTGTCTGTTATACAGTAGGTGCTCAATAAACACCTCTGCAAGGAAGGAAGGGTGGGTGGGTCCTGCTTTCTGTCTCTCTCTCCCCACATCACCTCATGCCATGTCTCCATGGGCATGTTAAGGACGTACTCCAGCTCCTTGAAATATGCGAGGAGGTGGCTGGTGCACAGACACAAAGAAGGGGCATGAGCTCTCCACACAGGAGGCCTTGCCTTGCCCCGGGCAGAAGCTGAAGGTAGTCCAGGCAGGGGAAGGCGAGTCTTTCTCAGCCCAACCCCGAGTCGTGCCTGATCCTCCCGATTTAGAAAGCCTGGGTTCTAACTCACAGCTGCGGTGAGCAATGCCTCTGATAGCTGCGCCGAGCCTTCCTGCTCCCCGATTGGTTCGGGAGAAAGCACTCGTGTCAGCGGGATCCAGAATAATCAGCCAGCCGAAGAGGCCGAGGGGAGGGCGGGGGAGAAGAGATAAAAGGAGACAAGCCTCCCTGATGGGAGGGAAAGCTGGCTCCTGAAGCGGCTCAGCTCGTGGAAGTCAGGGCAGCAAGCAGCCCTGCAGGCAAGCGCAGACACACAAAGCTCCCCCACAATGAGACTGATCGGGACCCACAGGGGCCCCAGAGAGGGGCTGTGTGCCACACTGGAAACAACCAGGCGATTCTCCGTGGGGAGGAAGGGCTGCAGCACCAGCTGACAGGGGCTGCTCTTGGGATCCAGAACACCAGGGAAAATCAATTTGCAAAGTGGGTGTGGCTGATGGTTCCAGCCCCTTAGCAAGACCTTGCAGACCGTCTGAGTAATTCATCCTTGTCTTTGTGGGGCCCCCCATCCCCATCTAATTCCCAACCTCCCGTTGTTATTGTGAAAATCAAATCACCTTTGTTAACTCATCAAGCCCTTGTCTCTACTGTGGGGGCTGCCTGATGGGTGTGTTCTGAGGAAACAGATACTTCAGTGAGTCAACCAAGCAGTTGAGCCAAACAGAACTTATTTTCATGTCAGTTCCACGCTCCTCACAATTACCAGGAAAAGAGTAGGGGGTGCCAGGGCCCTAGACGTATGGGTGTAGGGCATATGCCCTGCTCTGCTAAACAAAGGCCACAATTTAACTTGGCAATAGGATCAACTATTATGGGGCCATTAGCAGGCACAGCAACCACGATTACTGCTGCCGTGTGTCGAGTGCTTCGCTGGGCAGACACCATGCTAAGTTTCAGTTAATTCCTTGCAACAATTCTACAAGGTGGGTTCTGTTGCAAGCCCCATTTTCCAGATAAAGAAGTGAAAGCTTAAAGAGGTGAAACAAATTGCTTCAGTTCACACAGGAGGTATGGAAGAACTAGGGCTCACCCCAAGATCCGTGCTTTTAAGCTGGTGGTCTCCACAGGCCACTCAGAAGCTTATCCTTATTAGAAGGTGGATGGTTTTGCCTTTATTTAAAAATTGCGCTACACCTGGGGCCTTAGCCATATGGATGAGACCAAGTGGATTAGACCTCATCTGAGTCCCAACCAACTGTCACATCTTAATGTAGGAACGATCAACCACGGCATGCTAGTCCTCACCCTCATAAGCCCATCCCAAGTGCGTCACATTAATGAATATTTCAACTTCCAAAAATCCCAAGAGTCTCCAGTTCTCAGACATAGGCTTCGAACTCTCCAGCACACAGTACCAACACCAAAAAATCAAGCCTAGAAAAGGGCTCTCCGCCCGTCGATCAGCTTGAGACCCCACGGCAAGGACGCGCTAACAAGGTGGACTCAGGCGTGGCCGCAATGTTTTCAGCACCACGGCCAGGGGCAAGAGGCACAAGTTTCACTTGACGTCCACCCACACAGGGCCAGCCTGGGCAGGCGAGCACACCCAGTGTCAAGCATTAACACTCTCTGAGACATTTCTAAAGACCGACATTTCACATACAGAATAGAGGCGAAAATAAAAGATTCATTATGTCAGCAGGAAAACTAAATGAAGAGAAAGTTAAAAACCCAACACCAAATAGGTTTGATGTGTCATTTGTTTTTTAACATGATCCAAGTTTTCAGCACTCTGGTTCTGAAAAGAGAAGTCTACCCTGGGCAGCTAGGTCATGCTTCTGCTCCGAAAACTGGACATACCTGCATGAGAAATCGTAGAGCAGAGTAGTTGAAAGGGCTTGGGGGTCAGACATGGTTTTGACCTTGGGCAAAAGAGTTTCATTCTCCAAGCCTCAGTTTCCTCACATATAAAATGCAAAAAGTAGCACCTACGTCACAGGGCCGTGTGAGAATGGAATGAGCGATACACACAATACACTCAGAACAGGGCACACAGTACGTACTGAACAAATGTAGTGTTTTGTTACTGTTGAGTCTGGTTCCTGGGATGATTTTAAAACGCAATATGCTTATGAAAGAATAAAGTGGGGTTCATCTCACTGTAATCATGCAATCTATGTTTATTTCATTATTTTTATTACAATTGCTGCTGCTAGTATTACTAACTTTGCCTATTTTTTTTCACCCGTACAAGTCTCAGTCCCTTCCCTTCCCTACGGAGGGCATCAACATCTGCCCTCATTGTGGCTGCTTAGGTCTTCTCTCGAATCTGAACTGTTTCCACGAACAGAATGCAGTGAATGTGTGTGGTCCACTTCCTGAATATCAGGCTCAAAATAAATGTTGCAAAAATCTCCATCAGGTATTTCAAATAAACGGGATCATACTGTGTATGAGTTTCTGTGTCTGGCTTCTCTCACTCAGAATAATGTTTCTGAGGTCCATCCACATTGTAGCATATGTCCATACTTCATTCCTTTTCATGGCTGAATAATATTCCTTCATACGGATATACCACAATTTGTTTATCTGTTCACCCACTAATGGACTTTTGGGCTGTTTTAACCTTTTGTCTGTCTAGGTGAGTCCACAGAGACAGAGAGCAGATTTGTGTTTTCCAGGAGCTGGAAGAAGGCAGGAAATGCCTAATGGGAAAGGAGTTCCTTCTGGGGTGATGAAAATGTTCTAGAACTAGATAGAGGTGGTGGTTGTACAACCTTGTGAATGTACTAAATGCCACTAAATGGTTCACTCTAAAATGGTTAATTATGTTATGTGAATCTCACCTCAACTTTTAAAAAATCCCTGTTGCTTTTCCGTCTCTTTTTTCCCCTTGATTCTCAGAATTCCTTCATAGACCTTTACTCACTGACTCTTCCTCTGAGCCCTGAACCATAGAGAGAAACAGCACCCGGACAGCCCTCAAGGTCCCTTTTTAGAAAATAACAAATGTTTTTGGCTGTAACAGGAATATGTGCTTACTGTATCTTTTTCTTTTAGTTTTTAAAATTTATAATGTATCATTTAAAAAGTGAAAAGTCCTTCCACCACCCCACTTCCCAAAGATAACCAGTGCTAGCAGTTAGGTGCTTATCTTTCGGACTTTTCCCTACACACACTCTTTGCACTGGCTGCCCTCTCTTCTCCTCTTCCCCTAATATGAGCGGGGACCATCCCCTCACGTCCTTCAGGTTGAACTAAAGCATTATCTTCCCAGTGAGGCCCTCCCTGGCTACCAGATCTAAAATCTCAACCCTGCCAACATCATCTCTCTTCTCTGTTTTCTGTTTATTCGTTTTTAGCAACTTTTCACATCAAACAAACTATGTATTTTATGTGTTTATCTTATTTATGTTGGTCTCCCTCGAGGGACTGGCAGCCCCACTAGGGCAAGGATTTGTCTGACTTGTTCTCGGCTGTGTCCCCAGCAAACAGAACAACGTCTAACACACAGCAGGGACTCAATAAATTCTACCGGATGAATGAAAACAACCAAAATTGCGTTTTCCCTTTACGAAACAGGGATCATGATACATAATGTTCTATAACCTGCTACGCCCCTCACCACACTGGACACGTTTCTCCATAGACTGTGCAGTATTCGTGTGAATGGAAGCATCATCATTTATTCAATATTCCCCTGAATGCTTCCAGTTTGTCTATTATAAGCAAAGCTGTGATGAACAACCTGACCACATACCCTTTGCACTTGTGAGGATTTTTTCTGCAGGATAAACTCCAAGATGTGGAACTGCTGGGTCAGAGGGGGTGCACGTCTGCCCTCGTCATAGGTACCGCCAAATCAACCCTGGAGATTCACAGGGCTCTGTTTCACAGTTTTTAAACACTGAGATGAGTCTGTGTGTGTGTTCCTTCTGAAATTAAATCCACAATGTAAATGTATAAATTGCTCTGTACCAAAGTTTAAACATGGAAAAATTAACATGACTCATGGAAAACCACACACACACACACACACAAACACACATACGCACACACCACACAAACAAAATAAATTTCCCTGACGAAAAGAGCAAGGAAATAAACAACACTGAAACAAGTTTCAAGCAGAGGTGTTGGTCAATTTTAAACTCTTGGGGTCTGAGACTCCAGATGAGAATTGAAGACCTCTATCTCTCTCTCTCTTTTGGGACAATAAAGCCCCCTGGGGCCCTCTGAACGGTGTGAGGTCTCTGTCTCCTGGTCTAATTTACAACCGCTTTCCCTGGTATGTCCACTCTACCAAGAGAAAGTCCTCCTCTCTTGTACGGTCGCCCCGTCTGCTGGTCAGTGACATCCTCCATTTCCTTGGCATCTTCTCTACATGCTCCGTCTACCTCTTGGCTTAAACTCAACCTGGAAATTCCCCCGAAATTTCTCCAAGGCCAGGAAGGCCACTGGCAGCTTCAAATTAGTTCCCAAGAACAAAAGGAAAACCCAGCCCAGGGAGACGCCAGCCATGATGGCCTGGAGGAAGCCCAGTGAGGTCAAGGAGCAGGACCCCAAGAAACCAAGCAAGACAGGGAAGGACCCTCCCAACCCAGGTGAGGGAGAAAGACAGCCAAGAAGCCAGGTGAAGGGAAGAAGGCTCCCTCTAAACCAGGTACGGCCAAGAAGGCCCCTAAGACAGGAGGCAAGACCAAGAAGCTCCCCCCAAAGCCGACAAGGCCACCAAGGTCCCTCCCAGTGCCACTGGGGTCAGTGGGAAGTCCAAGGGCAAAGGCAGTCCTGGCAGCCAAGACGCCGAGGCCCCAGGAAAGCAAAGGCTGGAGGAAGACTCTGATGGAGGCTGTTACTTCCCGTGACCTTCACTTCCCATGTGGAGAGACCATTGTCTATGCTGGTCCCTTCCCTCCCCGATCACTGCAAGACACCCCACCTCCCCATCAGTGACCAGTGTCAACTGCAAGCCACTCCAGCCGTGACACCAGCCACCTCCAAAACACCCGTTCCAGCATCCGTCTCTTCAACCACCCCCTCCTCCTCCTGGCTCACTAGCTCCCTTAAATGCAACCAACATCCACTCTACGCATCCCTGCAACCCACGGACCCCACCACCTCTCAGCACGCTCTCCTGCCTCACCTCCTTCCCTGTCCACCTTACAAAGGCCGGATATATACCCCTCCCTTGTCTCTCTCACTCCTGGAAAAGCCCATCCCTGGATGGACCCAACGGGCTGGCATCCCCGTGCCTGTGCAGAGGAATATTCCTGAATGAGTCAACCCGGGCTGATAACATTAAGCTCACGGGCCTGAACTTCAAATGGGCTTTCAAGAATTCTAGCATCCTAGATGGGAGAAGACACCAGCACATATTGGTACACCGCTGGGAATGACCTAATTTAGAGAAATAAATGTTCTCCCATCATTAGAAACCCCACCCTTGATTCCAAATTTCCCTCCAGCCACCAACCCATTTCTGCACTCCCCTTCACAAAGAAGGAGTTGACAACATGTGTGGCCTCCCCTTCCTCACCGTGAATTCTTCTACTGTCCCCAGACTGCCTTCTAGCTCCACCACTCAGCCACAACTCTTCCGGCGAGGATCTCCAAAGCCCTCCAGGCCGCCAGATCCCAGGGCCGCTTTTCTGTGCCCAGACGGCTTGGCCATGCCGTCCTGCTGTGTTCTCCTATTCTCGTTCTTGTCTGCTTCTCTGTCTCTCCTTTCCATCCCTCCCTTTCTACTCAATCTCCAAATGTTGGTCTTCCCCAGGGCTCGATCCTAGGTAATCTTCTCTTCTCTATCTACATCCACGTTCCTGGGGGGCTCACACATCGTAACGTGCTTCGTCATTTTCCTGCTTCCTGTCCCCTGCAATATCCACCCATCACTCTGCTCGGTGTCCCGGGGGAGGCGGGCTGACTCGCGTGGACTCATCCCTCCATCTCCCTCGTCTCCCGCCTTCCGGGTGGTGTGGCCAGCGGGAAGCGCCGGCAGGAGACTGGAGGGAGGAAGGAGGAGCTGGGGTAGTTCTTCCTCCTTGTTGGGGGATGAGGTTCTGGCAATGGCTGTGTCCTTTTGTGCCTTCTCAGAGGTATCTCAGACTTCACAGGAGTGTCTCTTGGTTTTCTAGGGCTGCCAGAACGAGTTGCCACAAACTGATGGCTTGAAACAGCAGAAATTTATTCTCTCACAGTTATACAAGCCAGAAACCCACAGTCACAGCGTCGGCAGGACTGAGCTCCCTCCAAAGGCTCTAGGGGAGGATTCTTTCTTGTCTCTTCCAGCTCCTGGGGGCTCTCGTGGCTGCCTCACTCCAGCCTCCGCCCCTTCTTCACACGACCTTCTTGTGTGTCTTCTCCCCGTCTAAGGACACTTGGCATAGGACCTGCTCCCCGTTACGTCCTCAGCACCCGTCCCACGGCCAGGCACACAGCGGGACTCCAATAAATGTCTGTAAACGAGCGAACGAATCCACCTCCGCTTCACTTCCCTTGACATCTCAGTGGCAATCCTTTCTACATCTTCCGCCTTCTCTTCCAACTCTCCCAACTGTGGCACTGGCCCCCCAAGTTACACAGAGTTTTCCAGAAAGCCCCGAGCCCCTGAGGCAGCCTTCTTCACTTGCTCCTCGTGCACTTCCCCAAACATTTGGGTCCGCCTGGCCTTTTCCTCTGCTGGCCTTGTCATCCGTGAAGATCCTCCTTGGAGCTTGATCATTAAAAAATAAACCAAGATACTCTGCGCCTCCAAAAGAAGCTTTTACTTTTGCAAACTCTATTGATTTAATCCTAGAGGCTGCTGGCGGCGGTCCCAGGAGCTCCATCAACATGACAACACCCAGCGCAGCCGGAACATAAGGAGCCTCGGCCAGGCTCTTCGGCCGGGGTCTTTGCTGACCCTGACCGAGGCTCTCACAACGATGGAGAAAGACGTACAGCTGGGACAGGATACCTGCAACTGCCCCAGGATCCCGCTTAGGTGAGCAAAGGGAAGTGTCCTCAAGCTCGAGGCGCTTCAGAGCTCTCTGTTAATTTGCTGCCACAGCTGATTCCCAGGGGGCTAAGCAAGCAAGAAACCAAGATAACAGAGACACACTGAAAGTTCTAGAACCTGAGTATAAACTCCCTGGTTGGATGAGCAGGAGCTGAACAGGCCAAGGGGAGGTGGGACAAAGAAGATGGAAGATGGCAAGAATTAAAACTGAATGAGTTAAAACAGGGGTTCCTTCACCCTCAAGAGACACTAAGTGATCAGACAAGGAGAGAAAGAAGGTCGCCAGAAGGAGGAGGTCGAGCGCGACTGAACGAAGGCCCAGGGCTGCAGAAAGCATTCATCTCCACAAAGGAAAAGTCAAACCATTCTTTCCCACATCTTTTTTTTTTCAGGATTAAAAAACAGGAAGAGGAAGCAGAGGCCCTCTAAGAGGAAAGCAGAAGGGAAGCAGTATCTGTTAGCCGGAAGCTTAAAGGCACACGAGCACGACCCTCACAAGAACACTGCGCTCAGATCCGAGCCCAGGGCATAGAGGACGAGGCGCTCGGCCCAGCCTGTCCACATCCTGCTGCAGGAACAACCCCAAACCTCGGCGGCTGGACAGACCACAGGCCTATGTTCCTGCTCACGCTGTGTCCACTGCGGGCGGGGTGGGGACTCCCTTCCGCGCCATCCTCACTCCAGCACATAGTCCGAGGGAGGCTCCGTCTCTGTGCACGCATGACGGTGGAGGCAGGCAACAGGGAACACGGCGAACCATACACCGCCCTTTAAAGCTTCTGCCCCGAAGTCACACACGTCACTTCCCCTCACATTTCGTTGGCTAAAGCGGGTCACACAGCCACGCCTAACTTCAAGGAGCTGGGAGAGAGGACGCTCTGCTGTGCGCCTGGAGAACGAGCAGGACTATCAGCAGAGTGAGGAGAAGGATCTCCACTCGGGAAGCTTAAGTGACTTGCCCCACGTCGAACAGCCTCAAGGCGGCAGAAGCAGGACCAGAATTCAGAACCGTGTGGGCCGTGTTCTCAGCTCCACCGCCCTGCACACGACCAGTGGTGAGGATAAAATCCGGGTGACAGTGAGCAGAAATATCGGGGAGGCAGGGAGGAGAAGGAATAAGGAAAGATACTACACTGAGCGGGGGAGAGATGGAAGGAGACAGAAAGCCAGCACCAGAGCACACGTAGAGGGGACTCATCTTTAGAAACCCAAACGCGTCGCGACTATTAGGAAAGGGGTGGGGCTTTCACACTCCTTTCAGACAGAGGCCAACAGCATCCGAGAAGGAAGCAGGGATTTATACGACGCCACCTAAGGAAGTGGGGGCCCAACCGTGAGAACCTGTCTGCTTCTTGCTCGTCCCCGGAGAGCCGCCATGTGGGCTCAGATGGAAGGTCCCACGAGCGCTGGCTGGCGCAAACACCGGCAGCCTCAGGACGCCAAGCCAGGGCCGGCCAGCACTCCCTCAGCGCTGCCCTGCGCCGCCCTGGACGTCTTCCTGCGCGGTTCTGGGAAATCTGGCCCGGAGCTGGACGGCGTTCCAGAACGGATGGTGCTGGCTGGGCCCTTCTGACTGCTCCTCCCCCACCCCTCCCCCGGCCAGACTGTGAGCCTGAAAGGATCCTGGCTCCAACGCACTCCCAGCCAGCAGGCAGCGACTCCACGTAGCCAGGGAGGCCAGTCTAGTGTCAGAGCAAGGCTTCTGGAAGGCACTCATCACCGCGGCCAACGCGTCGTCGACACTTCAGTGATGTGCCACCTACCAGCTTTCTGCATGTTGACTCACTGACCCCGGCCACCTATCTGTCCAGACAGCCTACTGGTCAACCTTCAATCATATCCAGAACTCGAGGCTTCCAGGAGCTGGGGGGGTGGGATGGGAAGTGAGTCCTGACGGGTATAGGGTCTCCTTCTGGGGTGATGAGACGTGAGAATACACAGAGGTGATGGCTGCACAACATTGTGAATGTACTAACGGCCACTGAATTGTACACCTCAACATGGTAAATTTTATGCCATACGTATTTTACCACAATAAAAAAATTTAAAAATTGTTGCCAGAACCCAATCTCCCCTCATAGTCTCCACAGCCAACACCCTGGTCCCGCCCCCACTGTCACTGGCTGGATCAATACTGTCACCTCCTCCCTAATCCCCAGCTTCTGCCCTCACTCCCAGTTTGCTCCCCCCACAGTGGCCAGACGAGCCTGTGGACGTCTGAGTCAGGTCACGTCCCTCGTCTGTCAGAACCCTCCATGGCTCCCACCTCCCTCGGAGCAAAAGCCGAAGTCCTCCCTGAGACCCACAAGGCCCTGCTGGGTCTGCACTGTCCCCTCCCTGCCCTCATCCTACCCCCTTCAGGGCTCACCCCCTTCAGCCACACCAGCCTCCCTGCTGTTCCTGCAAGAGGCCAAGCATGTCCCTACCTCAGGGCCTTTGCACCTGCTGTTCCCTCTTCCCCCAGACATCTTCATAACTTCCCCCTCACTGCCTTCAAGTCCTGGCTCAAATGCCATCTCCTCAGCGAGGTCTTATCTCGTGTAGCAACTGGCCTCCCCACCTCCTTTCCTTGCTGTTTTTTCTCCCATTGTCCTTATAGTGTTCTAAAGTACTATGCAACTTACTTATTATTTTGTTTGTTGTTTACACTATGTCTCTCCCAACGAGAATGTAAACCCATGGGGGAAGGGACTTTTGTCTGCTTCCTGTGTCTAGAGCAGTGCCTTGCCCACTGTATACACTTGGTCAGTATTCAAGAAATGAATGTCCAGCCCTATGAGGTGGAGATTACTTTCCATCCACTTTATAGAAGAGGAAAACTGAGACTCATTATCATGCATGTGGCTAGTGATGGTTGGCAGACACCAATCTCAGTCCGAGTTCACAGCCCAGGTTCTCAACCACGATTGTTCTTTATTATTATCCACACAGCAAGGATGAACTAAGCACCTACTATGTGCCAGGCCGTGTTCTAAGTGCTGGGGACATGACAGGACAAAACAGACAGAGCTCGGCTCTCCTGGAGGTGACCTCGCACCGCGATCACCTTCTCCTGCCCCAGCTCTCACCTGCCTTCCCGTCTGGCTCTGACAATGGCCACTGGGCCACACTGTTTAAGACGCCCTGAGACACGGACTGGCCATGCGATCTAAGCCCCCCCCCCCACAGTGCCTCTGTGCTGGCTTTTATGACAATTGGTTACTGTACGACATCGTATGACATCACATGATACCAAATGACGATGATTTGTCAACTCTGCCACCTTCCTGATTAATCAGGAGCTCCGTGAGCTCAGAGACCTAGTGACAGCTTTCTTTTCATCCCATGTTTGTAGATTCCTGGATGAATGGAGCACCAAGAGCCACCTCCTCCAAGAAGCAGTCCCTGATTTTTCCTCCTCAAACAAATCATCATCTCTCCATCCTGGAGACCTGAGAACTGAGCACCTCTCTTGAGCTGTTTCACAAATGTTCGTGTCGTTTTTCTCCTTCCACTTTTCACTCTGGAAGTAGACAGCTCTGGCCAGAATGCAGCCCTACATCACAAAATATCATTGTACACCGTGATAATGAGGAAAGAAGGGGAGAGACCTAATTTAGACGGGAGGGGGTGGTGACTGGGTTAGGAGAGGCTCTCTGAGGATGTGCCATTTAATGGGAAACCTAAAGGATTTAGAAGGATTTGCCAAGTCAAGAGCTGAGGGAAGGTACAAGAATCTCACAGTGGCTTTATTCTTACCGGCCAAAACAAGAATAACCCAGATGGCCATCGACAGGTAAATGGAGAGGCAAACTGTGGTACTTCCATATGATGGAATACTACTCAGCAATAAACATGAATGAAGCCGTAGCACTCACTCACTCGACACACATTTACTGACCGCCTACTACATCCCAGGTGCTGTTCTAGACTGTTCTAGTCCACAATTTAAAATAGGGCAGATGCCGAGGAGGCAGCCTTTCAGTAAAGACCTGGAGGAGGTGAAGGAGGAGCCAAGAGGCTACCCGGGGTAAGAAGATCCAGGCAGAGGGAGCAGCCAGTGCAAAGGCCCTGAGGTAGGATGGTGCCCAGTGTATTCAAGGAAGAATAAAGAGGCCAGGGTGGTGGGAGCCGGGTGAGTGAGAGGGGACTGCGGGGAGAGGAGCTCAGAGATCTTCCCGGGCTTCCCCAGGCAGAGGAATTCAGCAGTGGGCAATGAAAACAGTGACTTCTGGAGCTTGGGAACAAGGGAGGGAAGAGAGGAGGGAGAGAGGGCTGAGCTCAGAGACCTCGCCACGTCACTCCCCGTGTCTTATCAGACAAACAAGCCTGGTGTCAGCAGAGGCCACACCTTCCAGGGGTCTGACACGCTCTCCCGAAAGACGGGAGCCAAGGAGAGAAAGAAAGGCTGGGCTTGTACGAAAAGAACGGAAAAGAAGGCTCTAAACAGAGGAACACAGAAAAAATGCCGATACACAACACATACCATACAAGACCTTAGCCAACCGTGGCCCACGGCGTGCTTTTGTAAAGACAGTTTTATTGGAACACAGCCACGCCCATTCATTTACAGACGGCCCGTCGTGCCTTTGCTACCCCAGCAGAGCTGAGCGGCCCGCAGACCTTCAGATCTTTACTGTCTTGCCCTTTGCAGAAAAAGTCTGCTGGCCCCTGGACTAGAACCAGAATATAGAACTACACATTAATACATCAAGTCTTCATAGCATATATCTACATACGAACACGTAACTATATAATGTAAAAGGATGTAATAACTATTATAACTAACGTCTGTTTGAGTGTTTATCATGCGCTGGGCACTGCACTAAGGTGTTCTGCCCACGTCATTGCATTAAATCTGTTCAACAGCTCCTTGAATTAGGACGTTGTCGTTATCGCTGTTATTGATGCAGAGCACAGACTCTGGACCAGCAGCCTGGGTTCAACCCCACCTCTGTCGCTCCTGGAGCCTGAGACCTCAGACAAGCTTCTGAAGCTCTTTCGTCCTGCTTTCCTCTTTTGTCACACGGGATGATGACGACGTCACCCACCCCTTGCAAGCGAGGTGCTTGCCACGTTGCCCAGCCCTCTGTCACCACGACTGTCCTTATCGACAGATGAGGGAACTGAGGCACAGGGAGGCGAAGTCACTCGCCCATGCAGTCAAGCCCATACGGGCGAGCCGGGACTGGAACCCAAGTGGCCATCACTGCCGGAAGCAGGGATCCGGCGACGCTGGAAGAAGGTGACGATAACCAGGAACAATGGAGCTCGTGGGAGTGGACCCGGCACACCATCTGGGGGGCTGGGGTCTGTCTGCCTCGCTCCTCATTGTCGTCCTGGACCTCGAGGAGTGGGAAGGCGGGACCTGAGGGGTCGGCCGCCAGAGGCAGTGAGGGGCTGCTCTTCTGCTCTCCGTGGGGGGCGGAGAGGCAGGTTAAGCTTGAACGAGGAAGCCAAGACAGTGACGGCACTACCACCACAGAGCCTTGGAGGAGTTCAAAGAAGTGGGCGAGGCTGGGAGGAGACAGGCCATTGTTACAGCCACTGGGCTGACCCCGGAGCCGGGGATCCACTGCTAACACAGCCGGGCCGGGTGGGGATGGGGTGGGCACGACCACTGTTAGCAAGTCCGGGCTATAATTTCACTGGCGCTCCTACTTCCGGCAGCCAAGCCAGGCTCCCAAGAGAGGGAGGAGCCGGTAAGGGGTCGGGCGCTCGTTTCCTGCCTCCCAGACCTGAGTCCACCTCCCGGGCTCAGCCCGAGGGAGCTCGCCCGGGTTTCACCTCCAGCAAGACGGCTGCTTGCTTGGGGCAGGAAGCTTCCCTCTCTGACCCCATCCAGGGGCCCTCCTCCCACCCCAGGCCGGGTTAAACCAGGGGCCTTGCCAGGGGCACAGACTGCCTACCGAGACCCCACCTACTCTCTCCGAGCAGACTGAGGGAGGAAAAGAAAAGAGAAAAAGTACTTGCGTGTGGAGAAAACCAATAATCACCACCGCCACCAATAATACTAGCAGCAAAGCAGGCTTTTTGCCCCCCAGACCCTGATTTCTCCTCGTGGCAAAGACAACGTGATGTGTCCACAAACCTCCTCTTGCGGATGCACACATGGACTAAACGTCCCAGCGTCCCCACAGTGAGGGGCCACAGCTGCGGGCTGTCTTCTGTCACCCAGAATCCACTCTCCCCGCTTCTCTACCCTGCTGCGCCCGGGGAGGCTGACCTGTGTGAACGGCCTCCCTGAGCTCCCTACCCTCTGGCCTCCAGCTGGGTTTGGACAATGGGGAGCCATGGCAGGAGACAGGGGGAGAGCATGAAGCTGGGGCATATATCCCGCCAGCTTCCTCAGGCTGCAACTTCTGTCAGCCAGCTGCTTTGATCCCTCACTCTCTCTCTCTCTCTCCCCCTCTCCCCACTTCCTTCCCTCTCTGTTGTGATAACTGCCCACCTCTCTTAATTCGATTCTTGCAGTGTATCTTCTGTTTCCTACTGAGACCCACTGATACATCACAGGATGACATTCTGGTCAACAGCACGCCAGCCGACTGAGGCTCATGCTTGTTACAGCAGCTGGCACACCCTAACAGGCCTTTAAAGGGACCGCTCCTCTCTACTCCCTGAAGCTGGCTCCACCCCCAACACCAGAGACCGATCATGTGACTCAAGCCCAAGCCACTAAGAACACCCCTTTCCCTACCTCTCATTCCCCTCCAGCGACTGGTTCAGTCACTGAGCATGTGACCCCAGCGAGCCAATCAAAAGCAATAAGTCATTTGCTGAGAATGCTGGGAAGAGGCTTGGAAAGAGAATTACTTTGGATATCTTAGGAGGACCAAACTGTTGGAACTGCAGCCCGGTCATGGCCACATGGAGAATGGAGCCAACTTCAAAAAAGCAGAGTCTGGAAATCGAGGCCTGATGATGTCATCCGATCCTTGGACCTGCATGAGCCGGAAGCCAGTCACTCCCTGGACCCTTCAGCCCCGTGTTCCAGTTCCTCTCTTCTTGCCTAAGACCCTTTGAGTCTTCTGCCCCTTGCAAGCGAAGGATACTAGTGGATTCGTGTAGGTCATGGTGATGAGTCCTCCCTGGGTGTCAGGCACAAAGTTCAGAGGGAGGTATTTTATTTTAATCCCATTTTATAGTCAAGGAAACTAAGGTGCTGTAAATTACTCAGAAGCAGGCAGTAGAAAGCAGTTTGCAAAAGAGTATGTCTGGGGAGTCGGTGTGTGACCTTGCATAAACAGGATTGGGCCGGAAGTCAAGGAACTGGATTCCAGTCCCAAAACCAACATCTTCTGTGTAATCTCAAGAGTGCCAGTTAACTTCTCCCCATTCTGTAATAAGAGGTAAACATCCTTGTCTCTCTCCCTCACCCATCTCGCAGGGTCGGTTGGGGTGAAAAATGAGATAATAGCTTAAAGGTGTTTTGAGGGAAAGGCTATCAACTTACTGTTATTAATAAATGGCCATTGTTGAATTGATTCCAGAAAGCCCTAGGGGCCAGGGGCAGTCCAGTGACTCTCTTGGCTAGAATTCCAAAGACCATCTGTCCTCCAGAGCACATACCCTTGGCAGAAACACAAACTGCTCTCCTCATCCAGAAAACCCAACCAGCAGAGGAACAGAGATAGAGAGAAGGGAGAGGGAGGGGAAAAATCATGCCAGTTCAAAATGTCTTTCAATTTGACCAACAATTTCCATTTCCACAGCCACCATCCTAGTCCAGGGCACATCGTCTCTTCCTTGAAGGATGACAGTCACTTCCTCACTGGTCTCATGGCTTTAATTCTTATCCCCATCTAATCCATTCTCCACACAGCAGCCCATGGGGCCACTCACAGGCATAATCTCATTGTATTGCTGCTTCAGTGGCCAGACAATACCTTGACGGTAAATACCAAATTCTTAGGCATCTGCTACAGGGCCTTTGCACATGCTGTTCCCTCTGGTCAGAATATCTTTTCCACCGCTCCTGCCCCCACTATAGCAGAGTTCCAGTAAAGACTCGGTTTATCACCACTTCTTCGGGGGAGGTTGTTTCATGTACTCCTTTCAGAGCATGCTGGACTTGTCCCTCCTAAGGCCTTATAACATTTGTAATTAAATAGTCATAGCTATTTACCTTTCATCCTCACCAGACTGTAAGCTCCATGAAAGCAATGACTGCCTCTACCATGTTTATCATTGTAACCCAGTGCCTAGTACGTTGTCAACACCCAATAAATATTTGTGGCTTGACTGGCTGAGTACAAAAACAGATCAGACCAAAGGAGGTAAGAGTAAACAGAGAAGTTGCCTTGTAGATCGTTGAGGCAAGGATGGACTTTTTAATAAATAGTGCTGGGACAATGCTTACGGAATAAAAAGGAAATCGAACCCCTACCTCACACCGTACACAAAAATAAATTCCAAGCTGATGAAAGACATACAGTGGGCAAAACTGTAAAAATTTTTAGAAATAGTATAGAATATCTCCATGACCTTGGGGTATAAATGGTTTTCTTAAATAAGATACAAAGCCCACAAGCTGTGAAGGAAGAGACCTCTAAATTCAACCACATTAAAATTAAGAACTGCTATTGATCAAAACATGTCATAAAAAAGAATCAAAAGGCAAGCCAAGAGAAGATACTGCACAGCATATGATGATGAAGGACCACTTTCCAGAATACACAGGGATCACCTACAGATCAATACGAAAAACAATAAAAAAGTAGACAGGACACGAAGAGGCACTTCACAAAAGAAGAAACTTAAACAGCCAATAAAGATATTAAAATGTGTTCACCCATTTTTGTAATCGGGCAGCACAACCTAAAATCACTATGAGAAATCGCCACATACCCACCAGAAAGGCTGCAGTTAAAAGTCTGACGATACCAAGTGTTGGTGAGGGTGTGGAGCGACTTGAACATGCAGCTGCTGCTGGCAGGAGTGTAAATTAGCACACGCACTTTGCAAAACAACTTGGCAGGATTTAGTCAAACTGAAGATGCACTCATCTTAATATCCAGCATCTCTGCATCGAGAGACTCCCACACGCGTACAGCAAAATCCATAAACAACCAGCACTGTTGCTTATTTTCGGCGGCCAAAGGAGAACCACCTCACGTGTTCATCATCAGTAAGCAAATATGACCGTGAAGGGGCCGAGGCGGCCACAGTGAGGACGGATCCGACACATGTAACTCTGGACCAACGAAGCAAAACACAAAACAATTCATATCACATGCGTTTGTTTACATAAAGTTCAAAACCACGAAACGTTTAACTATCTTGCTCAGGGATGCGGGCCTAGGTGGTAAAACCACACAGAACAGCGAGCTAATGATTCCCATAAAATCCGCAATAGTGGTTCACCCAGGAGGGAAGGAGGGTGTAGGACGGGGGCTGGGCATCTGGGAGGCTCAGAGAAGACGGTGGCGTTCTGGTCCTTGACCTGGGTCAAAGGGACACTACTCGACCCTCTTCTCTAGGTTCATTCTCTCTCCCTCTCCCCCGTCCTCTCCCCTCCCCCGTCCTCTCCCCTCCCCCGTCCTCTCCTTTCCCCCGTCCTCTCCCCCGTCCTCTCC
>CM053548.1:7341339-7409783 GCA_028646465.1 Rhinoceros unicornis
TCCCCCGTCCTCTCCCCCGTCCTCTCCCCCATCCTCTCCTCTCCCTCTCCCCCATCCTCTCCCTCTCCCCCATCCTCTCCCTCTCCCCCATCCTCTCCTCTCCCTCTCCCCCGTCCTCTCCTCTCCCCCATCCTCTCCCTCATCTCTCTGTCCCTCTTTTCTCCTCTATGTCTCCTACACACACACACAACTTCTCAGTTTTTTCACCCATATTTATCAAGTGGTTCCTCTGTGCCAGACACGGTGCTGCAGAAAGAGGGAGGCCACGCTGGGGGACACGGGATGGCGTGGCCCACCATGATTACCACACTGTGGTGGCCCAGCCGCCTGCCCAGGCCTGCATCAGCAGGGCGCCCGCAGCTGGGCCCGGGCATGGACCAGCGGGCCACCTGCCACTCTCCCCTTCTCGTTAATTTCACTCTCCATCACTCCCGGTATCACAAGTTGTAGGTCTTATTTATTAAATATTTAACTAGGAGAAACCCAGCTGAGATGAAGCCTCTCATTTGCGCGGCCCCAGGAGAGCAGAACACGGGGCCTGCTGCTGGGGTCAACCGCGGCTGACGGCGAGGCCCCGGGAGCCAGAGGGGCACACGGGTAGGGTGGCCCCCACGCCAGGGACGGGAAGACCCGGAAATGAGGGGCCAGGCCTGCTCACAGTCTCACTTGGATGCTAAGGGGTCATCTGTCCGTGGGAGGGGACGTCAAAACCCCCAAACCCAGAACAGGCAAATCCACAGAGAGAGAACAGACACTAGTGGCTGCCGGGGGCTGGGGGAGGGAGGAGGAATGCAGAGTCACTGCTTAATGGGTACGGGGGTTCCTTCTCGGGTGGTGAAAAAGTCTCAGAACAAGATGGAGGTGGTGGTTGCACAACGTTGTGAATGCACTAAATGCCACTTTAAAATGGCTAATCTTATGTGAATTTTACCTCAATTAGAAAAAACAAAAGCAAAAACCCCAAACCCATTTTAAAAGAGAAGAGTCCAGTCTCTTCCACTCCAACGATTAAGCTCTAAGGCTGGTGACTTCGTTTCAAAAATTAACACTTATTTATGCAGAGAGTGCCAACTATCTGCACCCCGGGCCCCCTGAGCAGCACTCTGAACCGTCACATCACTGACTCGTCACAGCCCTGGAGAGAGGTGCCATCGGGTCCCTGTGCAGAGAGGGAACTCGTGGCTCAGAGAGGGTAAATGGCTTGCCCTAGGTCACACAGCTCCAACTCCAGTCTACCTGCCTCCCAAGTGTTCTTCTCCGCCCGGTGGGCTCTCTGCCAACCCCAGCTGAACATCAGAATCACCTGGGGAGTTTTCAAAACTCCCCACGCCCAGGGGCAGCCCTGGACCAATCTCACCAGCATCCGTGGGGGTGGGGCTCGGGGCGTCAGCATTTTTTAAACTTGCCGGTGATTCCAAGCGCAGCCAACATCACCCGGAGGGTCTTGAGACCCAGCTCGGGACTGAGCAGGTCTGGCGTGGGGGAGGGGATTCTGCGTTTCCAACAAGCTCCCAGGAGACGCTGGAGGCTCTGCGTGAGCACGTCCGACGGAACTTCCTGCAGTGCTGGAATGTTCCAGACCCGCAGCACCCAGGACAGTCACCACTAGCCACATGCGGCAATCGAGTACCTGAGATGTGGCTGGTGCAACTGGGAGACTGACTTTTTCACTTTATTTCATTTTAGTTAATTTTTAAGTTGAAACGGCCACACGTGGCTAGTGGCTACCTTATGGGGCAATGCAGGTCTAGACAACCCCCGAGGAAAGAGAGAAACGAGACCCCAAACAGGTTAGAGAAAAATGCTATCCTACAACTTTAATAAATAACCTAGAGCCTTAACAATAACCCACAGCTGCTTCGTCTGCGTCTTTAAGTGACCCAAGACCTGGGACAAAGGAAGACAAGACACCCTGAGGGGCAAGGAAGAAATCGGAAACTCCCTTGGGTCCTCTCCGTCCTTCCTTCCCTGGCACTGCCCACCTGCGCAGGGCCCCTCACCTGTCCCCTGTACCAGCCCCACCTTGGGTCTCCCCAACCACCCCCTTCACCCCCCACACAGACCCGGCCGTGAAACAGACTTCCGGCCTCGCCCCACCTGCTCCTCGCCGTCCCTGCTCCCCGAGCAACCTCCCAGCTCAGCTTGGCAGCTCAACGCCCTCCGTCCCCACCACCCTGTTGCATCTCCACGCCCGCTTTATCTTTGCACCGTAGCATTTACCACACTTAACTGGCATCCTTTATCTGGTCCTCGGTCTGTCTCTCCAGCCAGAACGGCAGCCGCACCACAGCAAAGGCTCGTGGCTGTCTGTATTGTGTCTGTCTGTGTCCCAGTGCCTGTACCCATGAGGACACGAAGAGCTTCCGCCACTTACTGAGCATTTCTGTGTGCCAAGCACGATGTCTGACGTCCTCCATCAATTCCACACTTACAGCCCCCGGGAGGAAAGTACATTCTGCCCATTGCACAGATGGAGACACTGAGGATGGCTGAGGTTCAGCAACTTCCCAAAGGCCACATCCCGGATGGAGAGGAACCCTGTCCTAGCTGACCTCAGACTCTTTCCCTGAACTTCTCCCTTGCACCGTCTCTTGCCCGCAGGTGCTCCAACCTCTCTGGAGCGCCAATGGTTTCCCAGACACACCCTGAGCACTGGCCCCTCTGGGCCTTCATCGCTGCTGTGCCGTCACCTGTCCCATGAGGTTCCCTACTTGCTACACGTGTGATCTTGGCAAGTGACTTATCTCTCTGAGCCTCAGCGTGCACATCTGTAAAATGGGGGCAAAAACAAACCCACTGAGCTCTTGGGGCTGGAATAAAGACGAAGTCAGCCAAAGCGGTTCTCACACAGCCCGGGCTCCAAAAAGAAGAGGCACCGACTATTCTCGAAGAGCCGGCTGGTTTCCACGTCCTCTGGGGATGTGTCACTCCTCTTTGCTGGAGCTGTCATGAAATCCCAGACACGAACACGTACAGGGGCCGAGGAAAGGACCCACCCACTGTGAACATGGAAAATGGTCCAGTTGCTTTTCATCAGGTTTTGGGGGGGTGGGACTGGATTACATTACAATGTCTCCAGAGATTCACTCTGGACTGGAGAGTATACATGTATTTTATATTCTTTGTACTTTAGGTGTTCAATAAATGAAGAAAATAGGCCTCTTAGAGGAGGCTACTTTTGGGCTGAGACCTGTCTAGTCAGTTTGAAGAGCCACAGCTGGCACTAGGCTTGGAGAGCTTGCTCTAAATCATTGGCAGCTATTGTGTCCTGAAACAAAGGGGTTTTCAGCACCAACAGAGGCACAGAAATACACATAGCCTATCGCACTGGGGAGAGAGGAATCCAATGCCTGGCCCGTAACAATATTGCAGGCAAGCTCTTATTCAGCACCCACCATATGCCAGGCACAGTTCTCAGTGCTGCTTGAGCCTTCCAACAGCCCCACGAGGCAGGCACTGATGTTATACCCACTTTACAGATGAGGAAACCAAGGCCCATTTTTGTTATGGAAAACAAGAAGTATAGG
This sequence comes from Rhinoceros unicornis, assembly GCA_028646465.1. NCBI lineage: Eukaryota > Metazoa > Chordata > Mammalia > Perissodactyla > Rhinocerotidae > Rhinoceros > Rhinoceros unicornis. Next base: position 7,344,867 of record CM053548.1, read on the forward strand.
TGCGCCAGGCGGGAAAAATGGGAATGACAGTGCCATTTCCTTTGGAGTTAAAGTCATCACCATGATCCTGCACAATCCACCCTTGTCACCCTCCTGCCCTCATCTTGCCCCACTCATCTGGCAGGCAGTAGGCACTCAGTAAACATTTATGAATGAATGAATTTATCATGTATGAATGAATGCACTCCTCTCCCCCTCACATCTCTAAGCTGATCGGCCCCAGGGGTCTGTCTCCTGTACATGCCCAAGGCCAACCTTGGGTGTGGGGACTAAGTGAATGGAGAACCACAGTCTATACCAGCAGCACTCACCACACCAAGAGACCAAAGAAAGAGAGGCACGATTTGAAACTGGGCAACAGAAGGAGAAGAAGGGAGACAGGGAGGCCGCAGCAGCTTTCATTCCAACAGTTTCCAACTCCGGCTGAGATTTCCTTCTATATGCTCATCTATATTTACATCAACGAATCTGTCGGTAGCAAGCCTGTTGCTGATCGTGTGGGATCTAAAGTTCACAGAAAGCTGGCTTAGACACCCAGCTAGGAAGAGAAACTGTAAATTAAATTTAAGTCACCCCAAAACCCTAAATCCGCCCACTTCCCTCCAAGAAATCCATGACATCCTTTACATCAGGATTTCTCAATCTCAGCAATATTGACATCTTGGGCTGGATGCTTCTTTACTGGGGAGGAGGTTTGTCCTATGCATTTTAGGATGCTCAGCAACATCCCCGCCTTCTGTCTGCTACATGCCAGTAACACCCCACCCTCCACATTCGTGACAACCAAAAATGTCTCCAGACGTCGCCAAAATTCCCTGGGGCGGCAAAACTGCTCCCAGTTCAAAAGCACTGCTTTACGTGACAAATTCCAAACCAATCCACTGAACTGTTCTTTCCCTGCTCCTCCTCATCAACTTCCTGAATTTTGAGTCACCTGGTCTCAAAATCCCTTTTCCAGATTCAAGGAAAGTAGTGGCAACAGCTTCAAGACTTGAGCACCATATCCAGACCAGAATGTTGTTCTGAAAATAATCAGAACCTTGGACAGAGACTTATGCACAAAGATGTTTGTTGCACTGTTGTTTATAAGCAAAACAAACAAACAACTGGGGATGGTTACACGAAGTATGCTACGTCTATAAAGTGGAATATCATCAGACATTAACGACAGTCTTTTCCTGGGTTGCTGCCCACCCATACAGCACCACTGTGTGAAGTTAAATAAGATACCCCTTTCTTCAAGTTGTTAGGTCCATCTCTCAAAAGATTGTCATAAGATCTTCATTTTGCTAGAACAAGATACTTAAGCTTCCATCAGCTGGGAAACTGAAATAATAAATGTACAGGTCTATGATGCCTATGATATGAGATATGATACCCCTGTGCACTGTACAATCTGTGCAACTATACACGGTAGCCATAATATTTTCCAAGGATACCTAGTGGCACAGAAATGTGTTCACAAAAGTTTATGTCCATAAAAAGGTATGGACTAAAATACATTACGATGTCTCCAGAGATTCACTCTGGATAGGAGAGTATACATACATTTTATATTACTTGTACTTTAGGTGTTCAATAAATGAAGAGAATAGGCCTCTCGGAGGAGGCTACTTTGGGGCTGAGACCTAAATGAAGAGAAGGAGTCAGCCACGGGGAGACCTGCGGGAACAATGATGCAGGCAGAGGGAACAGCCAGCACAAATGCCTTCAGATGCAAATCAGCTAGGTGGGGGCAAAAAGGGCCAGCGGGGCTGAGTCAGCGTGGAAGAGATGAGATCGAAGACCAAACAGGGGCCTGTGGGACCCTGGTTACATCTGTAACCTCTAGTCTCTGACCAGTGGTTAGCACTGGGACATGTACTCAACATTTACCTGGAGAGAGACATTCCACTAGCCCACCACTGTTCACCAATGGAGTAAAATCCAAGGAATTCCACTTTCGGTCCCAGTGCTGAAATAAACAAAACCAGGTGTTTCCAGAATTTTAAGTCATTTTTATAGATACAGTGCAGGAACTGTTGGGGGATGTGAAGAAGGTAAACCACTGTCCCCTGCCCTCAAGGAGCTTACTAATTAGAGAGTAAGACATAAGCATACAAATGTCTATTTTCACAAAAGCATGCAAGATTCACTTGACGCCCGGAAAGGTACAATGAGGGTGGTAAGTGGAGGGGCTTGGTCATGCCCAGGCCAATAAGAACACCAAATATCAAAAAGAACCCAGACATGGACACCCATCCTTACAGATAACACACTCTTCTATCTAACATCCACCCACCCACCCCTCCATTCATCCTCGTCCGTCTCTTCACCCTTCAGTCCAGTCCAGTCATCTACCCATTCATCCACCCATATATTCACCTATCCATCCATCCAGCCTTTCTTTCTTTCGTTATCCATCCATCTGTCCACCACCAATCCAGTCACCCACCAATCTATATATCCACTCACCATCCACTACTTATCCATCCACCTACCCATCCCATCACCCATCCATCCAATATCATCCATCTTTTCTTTCTCTCATCCATCCATCCATGTATCCATCCGTCCTTCCTTCCTTCCCTCCTTCCTTCCTTCATCCCATCCACCTATCAATCTATCTATCAATCTATCTCTCCAACCACCCATAGATCAATCCATCCAGCCCTCCACTCATCCAACACTAATTCCTCCTCTCTAAACCACAAACGTCTATCCATGATCCATAACTTAAAAGACTCCACTGTCATTAGGAACAAGCCAAACTATTAAAAATTTGCATTATAACAATTCTTCCAAAGACAATTAAAGTCCATACACATTTCTGACTATTCCAATTTGTGCAAGACCCAAATGCTCCAAGTCCTTGTAAGACCCACACAGAATCTGGCCTATTCTCATTGGTTTGAAGTATCTGATGTCTTCAAAGATGGTGCTCTTAGAGCAAGGCTGGGGAGTAGGGTGTGGTTAGAGGAAGGGAGAGCTGTAGGGAGAACAGAGGGAGTCTGGCAATGGGAGGGAAGGAAGGGGATGGGGAGGAAGTTGATTAGAACACAGAGAAGAATTACCAAGAGATGGGGACATTCTGCTCGGGCCTTGGAATCATGGGGTTCTAGTCTCGACAATCAAAGTGACCCTGTGGTTGTTTTCCCCTTGGCTTATACGTTGGAGCAACTGTGGTTGAGTTGATCATCCAGGAGAATGGGTTAACAAGATAGATGCCAAAGAATCACAGAGATCAAGGGAGTCGAGAACCTTGGCAAGAAAAGGCAGAACAGTATCACCAATACTGCGTGCCACACACTGCGCCAAGCATTGGATCAGGGAGGCCCAAAACATGGTCACTCAAATAAGTCCATCCTTCCTTCCTTTCTCCCATTGATTCATCCATCAATCCATCCACCCACCCATCCATTCATATATAAACACAGAGTGCTGACTAAGTTCTAGGCACTCTTTTCTAAGTGTAACATGTATAAACTCATTTAACCTTCCAAGACAGGTGCTATTAGAATCCTCATTGGACAGACTGGGAAACTGAGGCACAGGACACTTGAGTGACTTGCCCAAGGTCACACAGCTAGTAACTAGCAGAGTTGGGATTTGAACCCCCGCCACCTGGCTCCAGAGTCCGTGCTCTCAACTCAGCCACGCTGCTTCTCTGCTGTGGTATCAACCACCAGAGTCTACACCACAGGCTGACTTTCAGATGACAAGCGGGAACAGGAGCTGTCTGGCTGACCCAGCCCTTGGAGAGAATGACGAGTAGACTGTGAAATGGCTTAGCCAGTGCCTGTCAGATGGCTGCTGTTCCATAAACGCTGATGAATCTCAGCTGATTCTAGCTGAAGCTACATTCCTAAATACGCAGACTGAAATTAACACCTGAATTCATTCATTCAAAAATTATTGATTCAGGACAGCAGCACTGTTCGTAACAGCAAAAAAAAGAAAAGAAAGAAAAAACTGGAAACATCCCAAATGTCCATCACCCAGGAAAATGGATAAATTGTTGTATCATCACAGAATACAGTATTACACAGAGAAAAATAAATGACCTACAGCCACACTCAACAGAGAGATGAATCTTAGACACACACAGTCGAGTGAAAAAAGCCTTCCAGAAGGCTGAAAAGCTCAGAAACCAGGAAGGTTAAATTTATATTGTTAAGTCATGTATAAGCATGTGATGAAACTTGAAGAAAAGAAAGAAAGGAAAGGAATAAGGTGCACACAATCCAAGAGAGTGGTTGCCTGTGGTCAGAGACTACGGGGGGAAGCAGTAGGTCACCTGCCATGTTCTAGTTCAGGGTTTCCCAACGTGCGCTCCCAGACTAGGAGCATCAGCACCACCTGGGAACTCGCTAAAGATGCAGATTCTCAGGCTCCACCCAAGCCTCCCGGGTCAGAAACTCTGGGGGCGAGGGAGGCCCAGCCACTGTGTTCAAACAGCCCCGCAGGTGGTGCGGATGTGCGTCCAAGTGTGAGACTCTCTGCCGGGGAGCAGGCGATCCCGACCCCGCGGGCCGGAGACCACGCTTCGAGGACCAGCATTCTAGCTCTTGACTTGTAGCTGGCCCACCAGTGTGGGCCACATACTGTGAAAATAAATAAGGAAAAATAAGCGAAAGGAGAGACAATACTGAGAGCGTGCTGTGAACCCGGAATAGGATCAAAGCAACAGTCTGTTAACCCGTGGTGCAAGGAAACACCCCACAAATATGTGCACAGCCCCTGTGGGCGCCGGGCACAGGACCCCCACGAGCCCAGCCCTCGCCGTCACAGAGTCTGAAGTCTGTCCGTCCCAATACTGCCCACGGAGCGGTCACACACGCCACGTGCTTTCTGTGCCCAGGACCTTATAACCCTCCCACAGTTCCCGCATGCAGGACCACCGTGCCCAGTCCACAGAGGAGGAGACTGGGCTCCACTGCTGTGAGCCGGAGCTGAGACCTGCAGCCAGGGCCGCCAGCCCCAGGCCCTGCACACTTTGCCTCCACGCTGCATCCCCCCTCCCTGCTTTCTCCTTTCAGCCTCCACTTCTTGGTGCCATTGCTCAGACAGGGACATTCCTCCACACATCCACGACTGCCACAAACATTTCACAGCAGCAAGCAAGGGTCAGCGTGGGCTCCCAAGCCCACTATTCTTGATGAAAAAAATAATAAAGGTCAACGAGATGAAAGAATATGGCAGATTCCGGAAGGTCAGCAACCGTGTCACCACCCCCTCCACGTACACGCAAACACAGAGCGGGTTCCAGCACCGCTGTCTCGTCTGAGACAAAACCATCAATTTACTCTTGAGAACAGATTTAGCCCTCCTGCGAACACTGCTTGCACAAAAATACTTTAAAAATTGGTTTAAAATTATATATATATTTTACACACAGACCTAAAATGAGAACAGAACTTAACAGTGTGAATATTATTTACTGGCAGGTGGGCGACCGCTCCAGAGACAGGGCCCTGCCTCCTGCAGGGTGTTATGCGGGGGGAGGGGCTGCTAATTCCGAATTCCAGGTCCAACCTGAGCACCGAGCACCTTCAAGGAGGACCCAAAGATGTTCCCAGTCTGAACAGGAGAGAAAGACGTTTCTAACTCAAGAGAGACAACGGAACTTGATCCGGACTTTAGTCAGGAATTTCGCTTCAGAGCTGGGATCTCTCTCGCATTAGCTGCCTTAAACAGGCGGCTTCCAAAAGCACAATTCGTTCAGATAAAAAGTCTTGGCTTTTCAGAGGGAAAAAGCCACCTATCTCCTCCTTTCCCGGGCACTGGCACCGTCTGTAGCCTCTCTCCTCCCCTGGGGTTAAAACCTCACCAGTAGGGTGACCGGCGTCCTGGTTTGCCCAGCGCTGCGGGGTTTCCCAGGAGGCTAAACCGGGACGGGCCCAGGCAAACTGGGACATCTGGTCACCTTGTCCAGACAAGGACTAAAGCCTCGTGGTTTTAAGAAGCCCCAGTTGCTGAGCCCACCCACCTGGTTCCCTCTCCTGGAATGCCCCTTGCCTTCTCTACCCTCCCAGGGAGTGAGGGAGAGGGGAGACAGAAGAAAGACAGGAGTTGAGGGGGTGCGGGGGACACATTCTGACCCCAAAGCTGAGCAGGGTTCTGCGGTTGAACTCTCAGCGCTCGCCTGGTGTGGCCGCAGCAGCCGCCCCAGGCCTGTGGTCTCCACCCTGGGCTGGACTCTTGAGGCTCAGAAGAAGGAGATGGGGTGGGAGGGGGAGCAGAGAAGCTAATTATACACTTTAAAACTTCCTCACCTTGTCACCCACAGAGGGGCGGACCAAGGGAGAGGAAGACAATTAATTTTATCTCGGACCGAAGGGAATAGAAAAATGGGTCAAGTGGGCATGAATTTTTTTTCCCCTAAAGCTTCCGGAGAGAAAAGGGAATGCAAAATATCCGAGGGCTGCTTTAAAGGGTGCCACAGTCAGATTAACAAACCCAAATTGGCCAGTCACAGAGGGGCCCTCTGCTCCCACTGCTACCCAGAGGGCCCCATTTCTAGCCAAAGTTTCCAAAAAAGAACACTGGGGAAAACAGTCGTCTCCGGTACTATGACTCGTGTACTTTGGGGCTCTCTCCATGCCGGACACTGTGCTGAGCATTTACCACGCATGGCCCCCTTTCACCCCGCCGAGGGTCCTCCGACAGAGATGTTATCAGAAGCGATATCCCCATCATGCACAGGAGGAAACTGAGGCTCTAATGCTCAAGGCAGCCTGGCTGGTGAGCCATTCGAACCCGGGTCTGGCGGACCCTGAGTCCAGGGTGTTTCCCTCCCCCTCTGCCGTCTTTCAGGGCACTGCTCGGATCCTTGCTAACGAGCTGAGTTAGCGTTCTCGGAAATGTACTAACCGTGGGGCTTTGGGCCCTGACCGTCTCTGCACTGAGTCCACCTTCCCCGTGCTGCCTCCCATGGCTGAGGGAGGGCATGCGTGTGCTCAACCCTGGGGAAATGGGGGGTCCACAAGCCCCAAGCACCAACAGATGTCCCCCCAAGCCACTGAAGGAAGGCTTCACTCTCAAGGGGCCACGGTCCCCCAACTTCTCAAGCACTAAAGTTTCTGAGACCTTCTTTGGTCTGATGACCTCATGCACACACACCCACCTTGCACCTAAAACCCACCGAAAACCTAAGACATTGGCACAAGAGCAAACGGGTGAAGAGAAGCACATTTGTGGAACACCTACTTTGTGCCGGGCGTGGCAGGGGCGCCGTGGCACACAGGACGGCAGGCATGGGCCTCACGTCCTTGGAGCTTAACTTTACTGGTGAGCGGCAGACCCAATGCACCTCATGCCAGAGACCCCCTTCTCCCACACCGGAGACCCCCTTCTCTTGCTGGATTTCAAACCAGTGCAGGCGCATAGCTACCGACATCTTCGCTCTTTTCCATTTCTCTGACTGGCACTTATTGCTACCACTTCCACCACTATCGACACATCCATAATCCTTTATCCTAAACCCTCGAGGCCAGTACTTTGCAGTTTAGAACTTGGTGCTTTTAGACAGATAAAAAAGATGGGAATATAAAATGGCACAACCACTTGGGAAAACAGTTGGGCAGTGTCTTATAAAGTTAAACATACACTGACCGCACAGCCCAGCAATCCTATTCCTGGGTATTTCTTCACCCGAGGGAAATGGAACGCACCTTCCCAATGTTCCCACTAAAACCCATCCGCCGACGTTTATAGCAGCTCTATTCATAATGGCCCAACCTGGAAACGTCCCAAATGTCCTTCAACTGGGAAACTGATGAGCAGACTCTGGTCCACCTGCCCCAAGGAATACGACTTGGCACTAAAAATGGACAGAGTACCACTACACACAACACGAACGGGTCTCAAAGGCCGCGTGGAAGAAGCCTGATGCTAAAGGCTACACGTGTGATTCTACTTACACGAACTTCTGGAAAAGGCAAAACTCTACGGAGGGAGAACAGATCAGTGGATGCAAAGGGTTTGGGCAGTAGGGTGCTGACCCAAAGTGGCTGCGGGGATATTTTAGGGTGATGGAACTGCTCCATATCTTGGTTTTGGTGATGGCTACACGACTACATGCATTTGTCAAAACTCAGAACTGTAGGCTAAAAAAGGGTGAAATGTGCTATAAGGAAAGTACACCTCAATAATCCTGATTTTTGACAAAAAGGAAAAAAGGGAACAGGATGCATCTGTGATGTGAGCCAGATACTGGAGGTGTAGCCCATGCACCAGCAGCACTGGCAATCCCTGGAAGCTTGTTGGAAAAGCAGAACCCCAGGTCCCACACCGACCTGCTGGACCACAACCATCATTCTAACAGACAGTCCTCACGCACACGGAAGTCTGAAAAGCACCATGATGTATACATAACACGCCCGTCGGGGGCTGGAGCAGCACCCCACAATCAAGCATCAGCTAACCTTTCTGTAGCAAACATACCAAAACACACACCACGCAGGACACACTAAGACTGTACATTAAGACTATAAACTCAAATCATTTCAAGGTAGATTTTACCCCTAAATGAGCTTATCTGGTTTTCAGAGGTTTTTGGATTGGGGATTGTGAAAAAGCCCAATGAAAAAGCCACGCTAATACTTATTTCCCAGAATTTTGCTCTTCTGGAAATACCAGCCACGCTGATCTAGTAGAAAGAGCATACGGGTCACACCAACCTGCCTTCTATAGCAGTACCTTCTAGCACATTCTACTTTTCAGGACGGGCCAAGAGGCTAATAACGTGCTCCAACTTCTCCCGGGCTCCCTGTTTCCCATACAGAACATTCCTCTTTAAAGAGCCTTTCGCTAAAAAAACAAAACTGAGGGAATGCCACAGGCCACTGTCCATAAGTTACCTGACATGACGGGATCTGGGCTTCTGGTTGAGAATCCAGAAAGCACGGCTGAAAAGCTGGAATCCTGCATGCGACTCAGGAGCCTGTGTGTGGGAACACAGACCTGGGTCCGAGGCTCTCGAGATGGACCGAATCCCCACACCAGGCTCGGCGGGAGATCTGCTGGCATCGGCAGGACTGGGGGAAGGTGACATTCACACTGGCGCTGGTAGCACATCAGAAGGAGCGAGTGGCACTAAGTGGGGGCTCTAGGAAGTTGACAGATGCGCCTTATTGAACTGACAGATTTGAGCTCTTTAGAAGCCATCATCAGAGCCCAGCACAGCCACATTCAAATCAGACTTCCAATCAATGAAAACACGGAATCAAGGTGTGTGGTCAGGACGGCTTGCTGCCAGGCATACTCCAAGAGAAAAAGGCAGCAATGTAAACCTGAACATCAGAGATGTCCATCTGGGTTTTCTTACTTAGGAAGAGAAAAACAAAATTAATGAGAAGACTTAATTCTCATTGCTGGCTTCAAGCTTGAGCTGCTATAAGGTGGGGGGTGGGGGGTGTGCCAAAGGGTAAGGAATCACAGCGGCAAAGTACCCGTGAGCATGGGGGATGCAAGGCTGCACCGTCCCCCCTCGTGCCACGCTGGGACTTGCATTTGGAAGTAACACTCTTAGACCCTACGAGCATACGGCCAAGTCCACAGACCGTTCACTCAGTCCCCCTCCACGAGACAGTGAGGAAGCCACTCTCTCTCTTCCCCTGCAGCCCTTAGTAAAGGCCGTTTCCAGATACACGTCCTGCTGACACACACACCAAAGGACGGCAGGGGCAATTCCACTCCTAGGGACAGACCCAAGAGAAATGCAAAAAGAAAGTTCACCCAAAGACACGCACAAGAATGTTCCCAACAGCACAGTCTGGAAGCTACCCAGATGGCACTCAGCAGTAGAAAGGATAAGTACATTGTGGCAGAGTCGCACAAACAAAACACCACACAGCAACGAGAAGGAACAACCTACGGCTGCTCCCAACGGGGCTGAATCTCACAGACACAAAGGAACGCAGCCCGTGACTCCCTTAAGAGGAGGCTCAAAAGAGGCAAAATGAAGCTGTGAGGTTAGGAGTCAGCGTGGCGGTCACCCTCGTGGGGCGAGTGACAGGGAGGAGACACAAGTGGGGTTTCTGGGGGGCTGGTCACATTCTCTCTCTTGACCTGGGTGCTGGCTGCATGGTTGTGTCCACTTTGTGAACACTTATTAAGCTGGACATGACTTGTGTACTCTCCTGTACACATACCAGACTTTATTCTAAAAGTTCAGAATAAGTACTTAGACACATTTTTTTAAAAGGCAGAGTATCTGGATACAGAAGTCAATGTTCTGCCCTGGTACCCTGACTCCTCGGCATTTCCACACAGTCCGTCTCCTCACACTGGCCCGAATTCCCTCATCCAGCCCCCACTCTCTGAGGCACCCCCCCTCCCCCAGAGAGAGCTCAGATCTGGATACGCCTGCGTGGTGACAGACTGGGGGATGGAGAGCTCTCCCTTCCAGAGCGGGGCTGTACAAAGTGTTTGCTGCCTTGGGCCAAAGAGAACAAAAACGGTCTGCAGAGAGCCAAATGCACAAACTCATCACAAAGCTACCAAGAGCGAGAAAGCCAAAGAAGACCCAGAGTACCAACGAAGGCTCCCAGTGCACCCACTGCCCCCTCCCAGGGACCCCGGCAATCCCCCGCCTCCCCAGCACGGCTCTGAGCCGCAGGACTGGAACGGTGAGCTCAGGACACGTTAGCTCTCCCACCGCCTTCCTTTCCCCTTACAAGACTCCAGATCCAGGCTCTGGAGGGGAGTCTAGAGCCATTTCCAACACGGAGACCTACCAGCTGCTGGCTCCCTCCCGGACAGCCCTGGAGCTCTCTGAGCGTGCTCACACCCACACCGGGCCGTCCTCCAGCCCCCACACTCCCCCGGGGGTTAGGTGGGTGGGCAGCAGAGCAACCACAAGACCCCTGAGCGCCTCAAGGGGCCCTCACGAGGCTGGAACTTAGGAGGCAAAGACCTGGCTCCTGTCACAGGCGCCAATCAAGACAACATTGTGGTTAGGGGTACACCCCTCCAAAAAGACCCCTGCTGAACCTCTTAATTTTTGCCACCCTCAAAGTAGACTGTTCACACTCTCCAAAACCTCAGAGCCCTCTGTTACATTTCAGCATCCAGAAGCCAAAGCCTGCTCAATTTTGAGCTCCCCTAAAAGTGAATCCACCGGCCACCGTACTCCTCAAATAAGCAACCCCGGGACCACCCATGGCCCAGCCCTGTTGAGCACATAGCAGTCGGAACCACACACAGAAGGGACCGGGGCTCGTCGCTGAGCCCCAGAGACCCATCCAGCCCTGTTCATTTTCACACCGAGGGCAGCCAGTGGGAACGGAGCTGAGGAGCAGCACCTTCGGGCATGGCATGGTGGCCAGTCAGCCTGGGGAGCAGGGTGCGTCCCCCCCCCTGGAATCTGGGTCATGCTTAGATAACTGCTAGGAAGCCCGACTAATTACCCATCCCTGCCTGCCTACATCTCAACAGATGTTAAGCCCTCCTCAAGGTTTATTTCAAGCAGGCATGGATTTAAAGAAACACAAGGGGATCTGCATTTTGACAGCATCTCAACAGAGGAAAACGTGGTCTTCACCTTCTTCCTCTGGATCTCTGATTTAAAAAAAAAATTAAAGAGGTGTTTACCTGCCCGAGATGTCCACATGGATGCTGGTTCTCCTGGTGTCCCTTCTCAGGTCTCTAGGGTGGGAGAAGCCGGATCCAACCCAGGGCCTGAGACAGCCCCCTGGGAAGGACCCAGTACTTCCTTCTCTCCTGCCCTGTCTGTCTTATTGAAGTAGCCCACCCAGGGGCTTCCGGCTCAGGGCCCCAGATGGGCAAACGGGATGTTCTCGACATCCCACAAGGTGCTGAGCCTGAAGGGAACCGGGCCCACCGACATGGGGGAGAAGGGCCCCTCAACCCACCCGGCCAGCGGCCCACCCCGGGATACCAACTCCGGCCAGTGCTGGCCCCTCCGCGTGAAGGCCACATGTTCTCCCCTGGCTCTCGGCCCTGGGAACCCTGAGCGCCCCGGCCGGAGAGTGAGCCCCACCTGGGGAAGGCAGGGGTGGAGGGGCCGGCCAGCTGGGACCCTGGATTCCGGTGAGGGGCAGCCAAGGCCCGGGCCCTGGCCAGAGCACCCAGGCCCCCGCCAGTCCAAGCCCATTCGGGGGAACTCTGACCCATCCGGAACTGGCTCTAAAGCCCCACCAAGGCCCCCGTGCGACCCCCGGGCCCAGCCCTCATTCTGGAGTAGGTCCTTAGGAGGAATCCAGTCCCCGGGCGCCCCCCACCCCAAGCCTCACGGTCGCTCCACCAGCTCGGGGTGGAGAGATTCCCCACACTCCGCCGGCGCCCCTCTCCCGGCCCTGGAAGACCCCCGCCTCCCATCAAGCCCCGGTCTCGCCCCGCCCGGAGGGGGGAGCGGAGAGAGGAGGGGAGGCGCAGCTGCGGGGTTCGGGCAAAGGATATGGCCATTCGGTGATCTTTTTGGCGTATTTTCTCACCACGTTGTCCTCGCTGAAGAGGAACAGAGACCGGTTGACCGTGAGGCAGTTCTGTCGGACGGGGATGGGGTTGTAGAGGGCCATGGTCCGCGCTCTCTGCGCCATTGACTGCTTGTACATCCTTTGCGCCCCGGGCTGCCCGCCCTGCCGGCCGCCCCCGGCTCCTCGCCCGCCGCCGGCGCCCACGACCACCCCGGCGGCTGCCCCGGGGCCTCCTCCGCCGTAGCGGGCCGGCATCTCGTCTCCGAAGCGGGCCATTCTGCAAAGAGCAAAGGCTCGGGGTTACGCGGCTGCGGCGAGCGCTGCGGAAGACGCCGCCGCCGAGGCTGCTGCTGCTGCCGGCGCTGCGCGGACGGCGGCCGGGGCTGCGGCTGCGGAGACGCCCCTCGGCCCAGCCCATCGGCGGCGGCGCCTCGGCTCGGGCTCACGAGGCGGCTGGCCGGCCGCGGCCGGGGATCGCAGCTCGGGACATCTTCCTGGCTGACCCCGGAGAAGGAGGGGCGGGAGGAGGGTGCGGGGCGGGGCGCGGGGGCCGGGAGGGGGAGGGGACAGGGAGCGAGGCGAAAAATAACCGGGGAAGGAATCCAGGCAATCCCCAGTCCACCCACTCCGGGGGGAAAAAAGGCAGGAAAAAAAAGAAAAGGAAAAAAAAAGAAAAAACCAACGCACACCCCCTTTAAGACGCGAACGGTTTGCAAAGGACGCCCCCCCCGGGACGCAGCGGAACCTTCAAATTCCTCCGAGGTTCGGGTCAGGCTGGCATCTTGCAAAAGGAGTGCGCTCGGCCCATTAAAAAAAAAAGATTCGAAAAAAATAAAAATAAAAACCAGGTCTTTGGTGGGGGGAGGGCAGCCTCCCAAATAAAAAAATTCCCCTTTCTGTTTTGCTTGAGTTCCTAGACCTTAAAAATGCTGAAAGATCTGCAGCCAAAGAATAAAATTAAAATAAAATAAAGAACATTGACGGGAGAGGAGTGAGGGGGAGGGGGGAAGCGCTCCGGAGGGCTCTCAGGGGTCCTGAAGCCGCAGGGTCCCGGTGATGTTTTTTTCTTCCTGAATCACCAGAGGCCGCCTCTTCTGCTCACGAAGGAGCGTGTGTGTGTGCAGCATGTCGCTCAACCGTGCCTCATCTTGGGGTTAAATTGCAGCAATGAAGTCCTGAAAATTCCCAACAGGGGGAAAAAAACAGGCAGAGGGAGAGAGCGAGGTATGCGCCGCTCGGCAGGCGCGCCCGGATGCTGCAACGCCCCCCGCCCCCAATGCCGCCGCCGCCTGCTGCTCCTCCAGGTTTGCCGAAATAAAGCTGGCGTGGAGGGATGGGGAAGAGGAAGGAAGCGGGGAAAAGGGGCGCAAAGGTCTTCGCCACCGGCCAGCGAGGCTCCAAAGAGGAGCGACTGATGAATTTACCGGGAGAAAGACCCACCCCGAGTGTCGGCACATGACGGCCCGCGACCAATGGCGGAGGCGCGGGGGGACCGGCTCGCCGGGCGCGCGGGGGAGAGAGGGGAGAGCCGGGTGGTCGGGAGGCAGGGGAAAGCGGGGACGACAGATCCCTCCTCCCCTGGGAGGAAGCCCTGTTTCCAATGAGCTCCACTGCGGTTGCAGGCGACCCGACGCTCCCAGCATCTTGCAAGCAGAAGGAGGGAGGAGGAACAAACTTGAAGATAGAAGGAGAAAAGGATTGGTGGCTAGAGGTGCGATTAGTCAATCTGCACACAAATTTGGTCTGTTTAGCAGAAGACAATTTTTTAAAAACTGGGAGAATGGTTTGGGGGTACTTGTGTCAAAGTTTCAAATCACAGAGGCTCTGCAAGCTGAATTAAAAGATTCAGCCCATCTTTGAAAAGTCTCGAGAGGTGGCCAGGAGCAGGTAACTGCCCAGGTCCTAGCCGGCGGGATCGGGCTTTGGGTGATATACCTGTCGTGGTGTTCGCTCCTCTCCAGGGCCACTACAATCTATCTCCCATTCCTCGTTTTATATGGTGAAATTGAATAAACACAGAAAAATGCCCAAAGCATAAATGTGCAGTTTAAGAAACTGCTGTGAAACTAACACTCAGAAAACTAAAACTCAAGTCCAGAGCTAGAAATGGAACATTGCCAGCTCCCCAGAAACACACACACACACACCACACACACACACACACACACACACGTGCCCCTTCCTCCCACCGGTAATCACTAGCCTGACTTCATGGTATCAGGACCCTTGCTTTGCTTCATACTTTTACTACCTTATTGTGCATTCCTGAACAATCCAGCTCTCCATTGCCCCTTTTTGGGTTTTGTGTAAATGGGATCATACAGTATGTATTCTGTGGTGTCTGGCTTCTTTGGTTCAATATTATGTCTTTAAGATTCATCTGTGGTTGTCACATGTACCTGTGGCTGCTTCACTTTCACTGCTGTATAGTATTCCACTGAAAGGGTCTGCTACAGTTCATCTATCCATTATCCTGTTGATGGACATTTGGGTTGTTTCCAGTTGGCGCTCCAAAACATTCCTGCCTCAGATACTCTTGGTGCCTACAAGCATGCATTTCTGTAGGAATCATCCTAAGCATGGAACTTCTGGGTTACAGAGTATGCATATCTTCAGGTTTGCATGATTTCAGCAAGCTATCTTCCAAAGTGGATGTACCAAGAAACCACTGAATTTTCACAAAGCAGTGTGCAGTCTGGAAGGCAGGGGTAGGGAGGGGGGGAGGAGGGGAAGAAGATGGAGAAGGCAAATACTTTTGCAAGCTTTAGCTAATTGAATCCTAGTTAATGCCCTCCCCTCCTATCGGTACTTGGGTTCATTTGGAACATTCTAGAAAAGTGACATGTCTTTTATAAATTCTCCATTCTCTGCCGGTGGGTAAGCCTTTGCATGTTGACTACAGCACCTTCAAGATTTTCTAACTTGTCGAAGTATGGACAAAATGATTCAAGCTTGAGGGAACAGAGTTGCAAGGAGATGGGGTGGGTAGGACTCTCAACAAATATTAATGATTTTTCATGTTTTGTGTGTGTGTGTGAGGAAGACTGGCCCTGAGCTAACATCCATGCCCATCTTCCTCTACTTTATATGGGACGCCACCACAGCATGGCTTGACAAGCGGTGCGTCTGTGTGCGCCCGGGATCCGAACCCGCAAACCCTCAGGCTACCGCAGCGGAGCATGTGCACTTAACCGCTGCACCACCGGGCCGGCCCCCAAATAGTAATGATTTTTGTACTTGATGTTGTTTCATATCTCAAAGGCAAATGACAATTAATATGAAACAAGAAGTGATCCCATGTGCACAGTTGCAAACAGCCAGTCGTATATAAGAAGGCTGCATTGTGCAGAGTGAACTTACATATCACTTATTTTGATGGACTTTCCCCAAGAAGACCACTGAGTTTCATAGCATGAGCATAACCTGCAGAAATTTCTAGAGACCCCAGAGCTTTTCAGGAAAGAGCGACCTCTCACGGATAAAGTCCTCACCAGGATAAAGCTTCCACTAGGGCTTCGCAGAAGCCCGACTTTACAAATGAAAACACTGAGGCTGACAGAGGTTTAAACCCTTGACCAGGTCACTGACATGGATCTGAAGCCACTTCTGACTCGCATGCTCTGTTGGGTGGAGTGTAATTTGGTACAACCGCTTTGGAAAACTGTTTGGCCGTGTCTGCCTACACTGAACATTCGAATGCCCTGTGACCAGTGTTGGCCTTCCTGGTACACACCCAGGAGAACGAGGACATATGTCCACTGAAAGGCGCGGCCGGGAATGTGAATAGCAGCATATTCACACTAGCTAAAAAGGGGACACTTCCCAAGTGTCTGTCAACAGGGATGAATACTCCGTGGACCATTTGCACGTGGAGCCCTCCGCGGCAACGAGCATGGGCGATTGCAGCTACACACGCATGTGTGGGCCAATCTCACAACCAGGATACTGAGCCAGAGAAGCCAGACACACACCAGGACAGGTGTATGATTCCTGTTACATGAAGTTCAGATGGACAAAATGAATCCGTGCGGTTAGAAGTCGAAGTAGTGCTCACCCTTGACAGTAAAGGAGCAACTGGCAGGAGGGGCGCCTTCTGGAAGCTTCTCGATTTGGGTACTAATTACCCAGGTGCCTTCACTTCGTAAATTCTGTGCATTTTGTACACTTTCATCGAGCTGTGCATCTACAAGTTGTGCCGTTTTCTGTGTGTTTTACGTCAACAGAAAATGTTTGCCGTGCTTCTGGGTGCAGATCCCAGGCAGCACACTTGCCACGGGGGTCTGTGATATTCTGTCTCTGTCCTCTCACCAGGAGGTCCCTGCCACAAACCTGGCCTCCTTCTCGCCAAGACAAAGAACGGTCCTCCGGATGCCCCAGCCCAAGCGGCCTGCATATCAGAACCCCCAGCAAAGTGTTGTGAAAATTCTGATTCCTGGGCCCTCCCTCTCCCCTGGTTTTTATTTGGCAAGTCCGTGGGGTACAGCCGGGTTTGGTCATCGCTGCTCTGGAAGGGGCAGCCTTACCACCCCCATCTTGGCATTCTCTAGATTTATCGATGGCGGCACTGTTGGCATTTTTGGTGGGACTTTTCCTGCTGTTCGGGGCTGTCCTGTGCATTGTGGGCTGTTTAGCACCCCTGGCATATGCCCACTAAATTTCAGCCACACCCCCAGTCTTGTGACAAGCAAAGATACCCACACACACTTCCAAATGCCCTCTGTCAGGGTGGTAGAAGAGTCTACACTTTCCTCTCACCAAATGGCATTCCCAAAGCTTGTCTGACTGGGAAATTTGATATGTTGGAGTATCCCTCTCCTTCTCTGGAATTTTCCAAGTCCTCCAACTCCCTCAGTTGCTCAATCCCCCTTTTCCAGAAAAAACTCAACTCATGCACCCTATCGTGTCACAGGGCTCCAGGTGCACTATCCTTATAGATTCACTCTACAGAGAACAAATACGTAGCCAAAGGAATGAATCTCTAACGTTGGAATTTCACATGTAACCCAGCAAATGGGGATGGATGGGCAGGAAACCATAGGCCCCTCAGATGACTGCAGCAGGTGGCTCCTCGCCCCATTGATCCAAACTACTGACGGTGACCAGGTGGG
This sequence comes from Rhinoceros unicornis, assembly GCA_028646465.1. NCBI lineage: Eukaryota > Metazoa > Chordata > Mammalia > Perissodactyla > Rhinocerotidae > Rhinoceros > Rhinoceros unicornis. The sequence continues at coordinate 7,362,394 of CM053548.1, forward strand.
AAGATTTAGGATCTCATTAGCATTGCAGACAGAAGCAGTTTAACAGCAGGTCTCCAGACATCAGTCTCGGCCATTGGTTCCAATCTCTAACACGTCTGCCGGCTGGAGGTGTAACTTGTCGACCAGCAGCAGCAGCGTGACCAGACTGGCTTGAGAATGTTACTCAGTTGAACAGGGCCAGCGTCTCTGAAATAAATGCCCCAAAGAAATAACCACAAATCGCATTCATTTAGCCACTAAAACAGTTACTGGCGTATCCAGTCATGCTGAGCTGCAGGAATGGATTGGCCAAGAGACACTTGGTCTCTGCCTTCCGGTCTGGATCCCCGTCGGGAACGAGTCCCACGATCTCTGGGAGGTGCAGGGTACAAGTGACAACAACCACACCTGACGATCCAGACACTCGTAGGTGCTGATGCGGGCGCTCCGGAGGGAACTCAGAGACGGAATGCGGCTGTCACTCCAGGCGTAACATTGCAGAGCAGTCTGTGCTCTGCAAATTTCCTAAAACAAATGAGGAGGAGCCTAATTCTGGACACAGACCTGGGTTCAAGTCCCACCTCTAGCACTTCTCGGCTGTGTGCTTTCAGAAAAGTGCCTGGTCTCTCTGAACCTCAGCTTCCTCGTGTAGAAAGGAGACGTGACTCCTCACCCCCCAGGTTGCTGCGAGGGTTAATGAAGGTAATCAGGTAAGCACTTTGCATAATGACTGGCACATAATAAGCAGTCAATAAATGGTGGTGAATGGACTTTTAAACATCACCACAGTCTGGAGAGATGTTCCGTGTTTATAGATAGGAAGACTCAATATTGCCAAGATGCCAATTCTTCCCAACTCGATCTACAGGTTCAATGCAATCCCAATCAAAATCACAGCAAGTTATTTTGTCAATATCGACAAACTGATTCTGAAGTTTATGTGGAGAGGCAAAAGACCCAGAATGGCCAAGAAAATATTAAAGAGGAACAGAGTTGGAGGACTGATGCTACCTGACTTCAGGACTTACTGTAGAGCTCCAGTGAGCCAGAGAGTGCGACACCGGTGAAAGAATAGACAAACAGATCAACAGAACAGAATAGAGAGCCCAGAAATAGACCCACACATAGGTGGTCAACTGATCTGTGACAAAGAAGCAACGGAAATACAATGGAGAAAAGACAGTCTTTTCAGCGAATGATGCTGGAACAACTGGACATCCACATGCAAAAAAAAAAAAAGAATTTAGACACAGATCTTCCACCCTTCACAAAAATTAACTCAAAATGGATCACAAACCTAAATATAAAATGCAAAACCATGAAACTCCTAAAAGATAACATAGGAGAAAATCCAGATGACCTTGGGTCTGGTGATTTTTTAGAGACAACACCAAAGGTACAATCCATGATAGAAAGAATTGATAAGCTGGACTTCACTAAAATTAAAATTTTCTGCTGTGTAAAAGACACTGTCAAGAGAATAAAAAGCCATGGACTGGAAGAAAACATTTGCAAAAGATGTCTCTGATAAAGCACTGTTATCCAAAATATACAAAGAACTCTTAAAATTCAACAATAATAACACAAACTTGATTTTAAAATGGGCCAAAGACCTTAACAGACACCTTGCCAAACAAGATATACAGATGGAAAATAAGCATATGAAAAGATGCTCCACATCTTATGTCATCAGGGAAATACAAATTAAAACAACAATAAGGTACCACGACACACCCATTAGAATGGCCAAAATCCAGAATATTGACAACACCAAATGCTGGAGAGATGTGGAGCAGCAGGAACTCTCGTTCATTGCTGGTGGGAACGCAAAATGGTCCAGCCTCTTTGTTTTGTTTTGTTTTTTGTGTGAGGGAGATCAGCCCTGAGCTAACCTCCGTGCTAATCCTCCTCTTTTTGCTGAGGAAGACCGGCTCTGAGCTAACATCTATTGCCAATCCTCCTCCTTTTTTTTTTTTTTTACCCCCAAAGCCCCAGTAGATAGTTGTACGTCATAGTTGCACATCCTTCTCGTTGCTGTATGTGGGACACGGCCTCAGCATGGCCGGAGAAGCGGTGCGTCAGTGCACGCCCAGGATCCGAACCCGGGCCGCCAGTAGCAGAGCGCGCACACTTAACCGCTAAGCCACCGGGCCGGCCCAGTCCAGCCACTTTGGAAGACAGTTGAGCAGTTTCTTACAAAGCTAAACTCACTGCAATGGCACCGTTTAGTATTCACCCAAGGAGTCGAAAACTTATGTCCACACCAAAACCTGCACACACATGTTTATAACAGCTGTATTCATAATTGCCAATACTTGGAAGTAACCGAAATGTCCTTCAGTTGGTGAATGAACAAACTGTGGTACATCCAGGCAAGAAATATTATTCAGCACTAAAAAGAAATGAAAAGATATGGACAAAACTTAAATGCATGTTAATACATAAAAGAAGCCCATCTGAAAAGGCTGCATACTGTGTGATTCCAACTATATGACATTCTGGAAAAGGCAAAACTATGGAGACAGTATAAAGATCAGTGGTCATCTGGGGTTAGGGGACAGGGAGGGATGAATAGGTAGAACATAGAGGATTTTTAGGGCAGTGAAACTACTGATATGAGACTACAATGGTGGGTACATGTCATTATAAATTTGTCCAAACCCATAGAGTGTACACCACCAAGAGTGAACCCTAATGTAAACTATGGACTTTGGGTGATAATCATGCATCCATATAGGTTCATCAGTTGTAACAAATGCACCACTCTGGTGGGAGATGCTGATAATGGGGGAGGCCATGCATATGCGGGGGCAGGGACTATATGGGAAATCTCTGTATCTTCTGCTCAATTTTGCTACGAATCTAAAACTGCTCTATAAAGTAAAGTCTATTTTTAAAAAATCACCATAGTCAACCTTCCAGACCTGCGATGCAAGTCTGTGAATATCACTGACCAAGACTAATTCAATATTAGCTTATCTTTAATTTTTTAAATAAATTCTTTATTTAGGAATAATTTTAGATTTACCAAAAGCTTGAAAAGATAGTACAAGGGGGTCACCATATGCCTTTCACCCAGCTTCCCCTAACGTTAACATCTTCCATAACCTAGGTACACTTGTTAAATCTAACCTTGGTACAATGCTATTAACTAAACCCTACATTTTATTCAGATTTCGCTAGTGTTTCCACTAACATCCTCTTCTGTTTCAGAATCCCATCCAGGAAACCACATGCTATTGAGTTATCTCATCTCCTTAGTCTCCTCTGGTCTATGACAGCTTCTTTCCTTGTTTCTTACAATCTTGATAATTTGGGGGAATACTGGTCAGGTATTTCACAGAACGTCCCTCAGTTTGGGTTTGTCTGTTGTTTTCTCCTGATTAGACTGGGATAATGGATTTGGGGGAAGAAGGCCACAGAGGTGAAATGCCTGCCTCCTTACATCATATGCGGGGTCCACGACATCCACACGACTTATCGCTGTGACGTTGACCTTGATCACTTGGTTAGGACGGTGTCTACCAGGTTTCTCCACTGTCGAATTACTATTCTTTTCTTTCTCTCTTCTCCTCTTTGGAAGTGAGTCAGCAAGACCCCTGAGTCCACACTGAGAGGGGAGAGGATTAAGCTCCCCCTCCTGGAGGGGAGAGTATCTACATAAATTCTTCAGAATTCTTTTGTAAGGAAGATTTGTCTCTTCTCCCTTATTTGTTCATTCATTCATACAATCTTTTATTTCTATCAATACAGACTCATATACTTATTTTATGCTTTGGATTATCATCCAGTACTATGTTATTTATTTTGTTGCTTGAAATGTTCCAGCTCTAGCCATTGGGAGCTCCTTCAGATTGGCTCCTGTGTCCCCTTGACATGCCCTCATCCTTTTTTTAAAAGCTTCCTTACTTTCTGACACTACAAGAGACTCCAAGATCATCCTTCACTGCCCTGTCCTAGAATTCACCATTTCTCCAAGGATCCCTGGTTCCTTTCATTGGAGGATGGTATTTAAACACCATGATCTCGAGGCTGGGTGCAATATTACACTTTTAGCTTTTATTTTGGTCCAAGTTGTACATGCAGGCAATTTGGCAACCCCCATAAAAATGTGCAAGAACTATCAGTGGGGCTGAAAGTCATGGGTTAAAATTTGAGGAGTAACAGAGTTACATAGTGTCAAAGTAGTTCCCCACAGAGGACGGTTTAGTGTCAAAGTAGTTCCCCACAGAGGACGGTTTTTTTTTTTTTTTTTTTTTTGTGAGGAGGACCAGCCCTGAGCTAACATCTGATGCCAATCCTCCCCTTTTTTCCTTGAGGAAGGTGGGCCCTGAGCTAACAACCGTGCCCATCTTCCTCTACTTTCTATGGGACGCCGCCACAGCATGGCTTGACAAGCGATGCGTCGGTGCGCGCCCGGGATCCGAACCTGCGAACCCCGGGCCGCCGCAGCGGAGCGCGCGCACCCAACCGCTTGCGCCACCGGGCCGGCCCCGAGGACGGTTTGTTTTAATGGTAAAAATGGTAACTTTATAGACAAGCAAGTGATCAGGGTTAACTGCATCAGTAACCGGGCAAATTGACATCTGGTGCCTCCTGGTACAATGAACCGAGAAGGATGCAATGTTGCTCCTGGGGACTTCCTGCCAAAAATACTCAATTTGAATAAACTGAATCCAATCATGTTCAGATTGAGGGGCATTCTACAAAATAACTGGTCCATATTCTTCAGAAGTGTTAATGTCGGGAAGCTCAAATAAAGACTTAACTTCTCCAGATTAAAAGAGATGTGGTGACCAAATCCAACAAGTGAGCCAGGATCTTCTTTTGCAATAAAGGATGTTATTGGGACAATTGGTGACATCCGCATAAGGTATGTAGATTAGATAATAACAGTGTATTAATGCTAATTTCCTGATTTTGATCATTCTGCTGTGTTATTTAAGAGATGCCCTTCAGAACACACTGAAGTATTTAGAATTAAGAGGCCATCATATCCATAAATCATTCTCAATGGCTCAAGGGAAAAGAGAGAGAGGGATGAAGGGAAGGGGGAAAAAGAGACGGAGGGCAAAGAGAGAGAATAAAATGGAAGTGGTGAAGTGCTTTGTCCTCTTCCCACAACTCTTTGCTAAGTCTGAAATTCTGTCGAAATACAAAGTTAAACAAGTGGCTGCAAAAAGTTACGGATGGCCGAAGTCTCATTCATCCCTTCCTTCATTTTGTGGAGCACCCACTACGTGCCGGGTGGTTTCCAAGCACAGAACAAAAATCTCTATGGTTGTGGGGCTGATGGAGACAGAGAATAAATGGAATAAAGAAGGAAAATTCATAGCATGTCAGGTGGCGGTAAACGCTGAGAAGAACAAAACAGGAGGTGGAACAGACAGCGCAGCCATCGGGAATGAGAGTCACAAAGATCTGCAGAGTCTGTCACACAAAACAGCGCAGATGATACACATCACTCGCTTTCAACAAGAACTTGTCAATTAAATGTCACTTGGATCCCGATCTCTAAATGTGGAAGGCAGCCTCAGACAGGCCTCCGATGGTCCTTGCCTACTGGCATTCACACCTTGTGTGACCCCCTCCCCTTGAAGGTGGGGGGAGCTAGTGACTCACTTCGAATGAATAAAGCATGCACGAGTGAGGGGCTGGTCCTGCTGAGGTTAGGTTACACAGACCGTGGTTTCCATCTTGCACACCCTCTCTAGCTCTCTCTCTCGTGCTCACTCTGAGCGAACCCCGGTTCCACGTTGTGAGCTGCCTTACAGAGAGTCCCATGTGGCGGGGAACCCAGAGCAGCCTCCAGGAAACATCTAGTGAGGATCCGAGGCCTCAGTCCTACAGCCCAGAAACAGAATTCTGCCAACAGCACATGTTTAAGCTTGGAGGGGATCCTTCACCCAGTTAAGCCTTCAGATGAGAATGAAGCCCCCGGTGAAATGAAAACTTGATTGCAGCCTCATGAGAGACCATGAAACAGGACGCAAATGAGTCGCACTGTGATTCCTGCCCCGTTTATTCCTGAGGCAATAAATGATTGTTATTTAAAGCTGCTAAGTGTGGGATCATTTGTTATGCAGCAACAGATAACTATCACATTAAGGCTCCATACTTCTGACTTTCTCCTCCTAAAATTAAACAGCTGATTTTTCTCTTTTCTGGATCCCCAAAAATACTTACCCTCTGAGATAAGCATGAGAGCTGTTCACCAAGTATTTCCCGTTCTCCACCTTCGGGCACATGGTGAGGTGGCACTCCCTGGCCTCCCGGTGTTTTCTGAGGCCACGGGACTAGTTCTGGCCAGTGACCTCTTTGTGGAAGTGAAGTGAGTTGCTTCCACATTTCATTTGGAGCATTTAGTTGGCCAGTGCCCATCTGTCTAGGGCTGCAGTGTCCAAGACAGTGGCCACTAGCCGCGTGTGACTACTGCAATTAAGCACAATTGAAATTTCTGTTCCTCGGTTGAACAAGCCACACTCCTCGTGCTCAAAAGCCATGTGTCTAGTGGCCACCTCAGGCACAGCTCAGATGAAGAACATTTCCATCGTCTGGAAAGTTCTACTGGGAAGCACTGCCCTGGAGCACTCTTCTTCTGCACAAGAACCAGCTGTGCTCCAGATGGCGACTGCTCTTCAAGGGTGGGTCCCAGAGCGAGGCTAACGCGGAGCAGAGCCCCAGTCTGAGCTGTCAGGACGTGCCAGGTGAGTGAGAAATCAGCATTGTCATTTCAAAGCCATGTGGATGGGGGGTTGTCTGCTACAACAGCATAATCTGTAGCAGATCATGCAGATTTCAGCAAACCCCTTTATTGGCATCTGCCTTAAAATGACCGCAACTATGATTCTGATGCCAGTTTCTTAACCCAGTTATCCAATCAGCAAGCCAATAATTGAACAACAAATAGGTACTCAGCCCCATTTGAGGGGCTTTATGATATGGGGGGGGAATTTTTAATAGAACTTTCCTCTAATAAGTACACTCGTACAATACTCAAGTTATGTCATTAAGTGCTAAACTGTGGTCCACAATACAAAGAGGCTGTAAGAGCAGATCAGTGAGGTTGGCGTAGTCAGGGAAAGCTTCCTGAGGGAGGGGATATGTGAGAACTATGCTTCCTAAAGCTTAGATAAAATTTAGAAATGTAAAGCAGGAGAAATAGCATGGTGGTTTCTCAAGATATTGACAACTTAATTAGACACTTCATTATATTATTAAAGTAATAATATTAATATTGTTATTTTTAGCCAACTGTTCTGAGAGTTTCACAGCTATTAACTCAGTTTTTTTTTTTTTTTTTGAGGAGGACCAGCCCTGAGCTAACATCTGATGCCAATCCTCCTCTTTTTGCTGAGGAAGACTGGCCCTGGGCTAACATCTGTGCCCATCTTCCTCTACTTTATATGGGACGCCGCCACAGCATGGCTTGCCAAGTGGTGCGTCGCTGCGCGCCCAGGATCCGAACCGGTCAACCCCGGACTGCCGCAGAGGAGCGCACACACTTAACTGCTTGCGCCACCAGGCCGGCCCCTATTAACTCATTTAATGCTCACAACAGTCCAATGAGACAGTTACTATTATCTGCATTTTACAAATGAGTCACGAGGAGCTTGAGTAACTTCACGGTGTTCACACCACCGGTAAGCAGGGCTGGAATTCAAGTCCAGGCAGCCTGACTGTACCCTTTAGCATAGCTGCTCTTTCCTTGGGAAGAAGGAACAAAGACTGGATAGATAGAGAGGGAGCTGCTTATGGAGACGACTGGAAGATACGAGTATAGATTTGCCAGTTGGGAAGGCTTGGGAGAGATGTTGCCATAGGGGTATGTATTTGGGGGCTGTGGTGGGATGAATGGCTGCCCCCAAAAGGTAAGTCTACATCCTAATTCCCAGCGCTTGTGAATGTTACTTTATTTGGAAAAAGTGTCTTTGCAGATAGAATCAAGTCAAGGATCTTGAGACGAGATCACCCCAGATTATCCAGGTGGGCCCTAAATCACATGACAAGTGTCCTTATAAGACACAGAAGAAGAGACAGACACAGAGAGGACAGCCATGTGAAGACAGAGGCAGAGATGGGATTGAGGCATCTTTTTTTCATTATTGAGGTCACAGTGGTTTACAACATTGTGTGATCTCAGGTGTACATTATTATTTGTCAGTTTCTGTATAGACTGCATCGTGCTCACCACCAGTAGTCTAATTTTCATCTGTGGAGCGACGTATCTTTAAGCTCAGGAACACCAAGGATTGCCGGCCACACCAGAGGCTAAGAGAGAGGAGGGGAACGGGCTCTCCCCGGCGTGTCTGGAGGGAATGTGGCCCTGCTGGCCCTTGACTTTGGACTTCTGACCTCCAGAACCGTGAGAGAATAATTCTATGTTGCTTTAAGCTACCTAGTTTGTAGTAATTTTTTTACTGCAGCCACAGGAAACTAGTACAGAGGCTACCAGAATACACAGGGTAATGAACACCTTGGGGGTCAATGGAATAATCCTGGACAATGGACCCAGAGCGGGTTGAGGTCTTAGGAAGGATTCCCGAGAAGTGCGGACATTCAGATGGCAGAGCCCAGGAAGAGAAGCCCCCGTGGAGACGGAGAAGCACTGTCGAGGGGGTGGGAGGGAGACCTGGTGGGCAACACCACAGAAGCCCTGGGGGTGCGGGAGCCCAGCGTCGAAGGCTGCCAAACTCAAAACAAGGTAAGAACTGGAAAATACCACCCTGGTTCTGCCACAGATGTGATAACAGCATTATGGTCAGGGTTTTAAAAATATGAGTCAGCCTTCTTTTTTAATTTTTATTTTATTTAATTTATTTTTTTGTGAGGAGATCAGCCCTGTGCTAACATCTGCCAATCCTCCTCTTTTTTTGCTGAGGAAGACTGGCCCTGAGCTAACATCTGTGCCCGTCTTCCTCCACTTTATATGGGACGCCGCCACAGCATGGCCTGACAAGCGGTGCGTCGGTGCGCGCCCGGGATCCAAACCAGCGAACCCCAGGCTGCCGCAGCGGAGCGTGCGCACTTGACCGCTTATGCCACCAGGCCAGCCCTGAGTCAGCCTTTTATTTGTGATAAAATATACATAACTTAAAATGTACCATCTTAACCATTTTTAAGTGTCCAGTTCAGTGGCATTAAGTGCATTCATATTGTTGTGCAGCCGTCCCCCCCATCCCTCTCCAGAGCTCTCTTCATCTTCCAAACTGAAACTGTGTCCCCATTGAACACTAACTCCCCATCCCGCTCCCCCCCAGCCCCTGGCAACCACTGTTCTACTTCCCGTCTCTATGATTTTGACTACTCTAGGGACCTCACATGGGTGCAATCCTATAGCATTTGTCCTTTTGTAACTGACTTATTTTACTTGGCATAATGTCTTCAAGGTCCATCCATGTGTCAGAATTTGATTCCTTTTTAAGGCTGAATAACATTCCGCTGTGTGATTCCACTTGTGTTTATCCATTCATCCATCAATGGACACTTGGGTTGCTTCCGCCTTTTGGCTATTGTGAGCAATGCTGCTATAAACGTGAGTGTACAGATATCTCCTCAAGTCCCTGCTTTCAGTTCTTTGGGGTACATACCCAAGAGAGGGAGTGCTAAATCCTGTGGCAGTTTGTGTTTAATTTTTTGAGGAATCGCCATACCATTTTCCACCGCAGCTGCAGAGTCCTTAGCTCTTAGAAGTGCATATTAAAATATTTACAGATGAAATCATATGATGTCTGAGATTTGCTTTAATATAACCCAAGGTTAAGTTAAAGCAAATGAAAGGTTTGCTTTAATTTGCAAAGTAGGGTTATACTAAAGGTTGGGATACAGTAACACGAGACGAGTCAGGAGTTGATAATTACTGAAGACGGATGATCAGAACACTGGAGGGCTATCATCCTAATCTCTCTTCTTCTCTACGTGTTTGAACTTTTCCAAAAGGAAAAAAAAATCTTTTCATATAAAGTACTTGAAGTACTCTTGATTCACATTGCAACAAGAACCTTACCCTTAATTATGGAAACAAAAGTACTCAATCTTACTATATTCTCAGGCAATTACAAATTTTATTCAGCATCCAAGCCCTCTGTTAAGTCAGGAGCTTGATTAAGCACTTACTTATATATTCATGTGTATCCTGAGAAGTTAGCAAGGGAAATTTAATCAAGTGAACTACATCTGCTTATGGAAATGCCCGTCTCGGTTTTCCTTGAGTGAGAACTGAGCCGGCTCCCCTCAACTTGCAAAATAACAAGTCTTCCCACACCCAGAGACAAAGTCACAGATGACAGAATCGAGCACGTCATTTCACCTGGAATGCCTGAGAAAAACGGTCAGCTTCATTTGTTCTTTTATTCATTCATTCAACAAATGTTTATTGAGCATCTATTACATAATCAGACCTTATTCCAGGCACTGTGGATAGATACAGCCATGGACAGAACAGCTAAGAAACTCATGTTTTAAGGCAGAGAAACCAGAAAAAAAAAATGAGTGAACTTGGGTCTACCAATCATATGTCGGGTAGAGATAGTTCTTATAAGAAAAATGGGGCAGACAGGGGGTCACATAGAAGAGGAGGGGAGTTATTTCAGGAAAACCTCTCTGAGAAGGTGACATTAAAGCAGAGACCCGAGGACAGAAAGGAACGGAGACGCAGACCCCAGGGGCGGGGAGTGTTGCAGGCAGAGGAAAGGCCAACAGGACAGACCAGAGTGTTTGGAGAACGGCGAGTGAAGGGAGGGAGAGGAGATGAGGGAAGGGAGGTGACGGGGGCAGCAGGGCTTCATCTCATGTTGGACCTTTTTGTTTTAAAAGGTAGGGTTTATCATTATTCAAGTGTGGCGAGGCCAACAGATCAGGAGGTGACCGCCGCTGCAAAGAGTACTTACGGATCTCAAGAGGAGGGGCCCGCCTCGCAGGGCCACCCGGGGAAGCACCGGGCGCGTCAGGAGGCAGAGGGAGCTGGAGGAGAACGTGGGCGGGAGCCTTGGTGGTGGTTTCCTCAGGAGGGAAAAGGTGGGGCAGGGTGAGCAGGCTTAGGAGTGGCTGGTGTTGGGGATTCCAGTGGGCTCTGGGGCACAGGGGCCGTCCCCGGTGCCTGGTACCTGGCCCCAGGTGATCAGGGCAGGGGACGGGGTCCTGAGTGTGACAGCCCCGTAGAGGGGCAGGGGAGGTGGGCTCTGGACTGGCTGGTTTGTGTTTGAGACGTGTGCTCACCTGCGAGTCCTTTACTCTCTCAAGGGATTGGCTGACCCGGGGTGGGGGGCGGTTCCTCCAGGGTCAGCCAGGAGTCAAAAGCATCCGAAACACACGGTTCATACATTTATCTCATGAAACTCGCCTGAAAGACTTTTCCTCTTGTAAAGGGACATCGTGGCCCTTAAAATGTTTTGAGTTCTGGAACCCCAGGGTCCTGCCTGTCCTGTTCGTTGCTCCAGCCTCAGCAACCGAGACCAGTCAAAATAGAAACCCACGGCCCCGAGAAGTGAAGGGGCAGCTTGCAGAGACTGCGGAAGGTGAGCTGTCTTGAAGAGAGAAAGGGACAGAATGCATGAAAATATTAAAAGGTTTGCTCACATTCTTGAGAAGAAACAAAGGACAAACCAGAGACCAGTACAAGTGATTTCCCAACAGGGAGAGAGAGGGAATGGGGCTGGGGACAGAGATGGGGGGAATCTGATCCTGATGCCTGGTTAAAGTCAGAGCAGCATTGTTTCCCCAGGAAACGTGGACTCACTTCTTGTATTTTCTTCTGTTTTGCCCAATGACTAAAAAAGAGCAGGAAATACACACACACACACAACAACAGAGAGTGTGGTAAGAGTTAAGCTTGGTGACAACATGAACGGGAACACACACACGTGTTCACAAGGTTACATGTAAATATATGCATACATCTGCCATGTCCTTCCGTAGCTGTTCTGCCTTTTCTGTCACTGAGATGACAACAGCTAAATAATCTCATGTCCCATATGGCATCCCGACTGTCACGAAGTTAACGCACTTAAAGTTAAGGAGGGCTTGTAATGAAAAAGAAAGCCTTTCGAATTCTGAGAAAGTGGGTGGATCTTGGGTGTGGCCGGCTCTGTCCAGCCTTGACCTGACCACTGCATCGCATGCAGGTCTGACTTCCCACTGCCAGCCCGTGGGGGGCTTTCTTGAGCCACCAGAGTGTCCACTCGCAGCCTGGGATGCTAGGAAATGAATGCTCCTGGGAGCATCCCTTAACCCGCGATTGATGGAAGTTGGTAGATAAATGCCCCAGCTCCCTTTGGTCCTGGGGGGTGGGAACTCTGAGGAGGGTGCTCTCTGCTGCCCCCAGAGGCCCCCACGGGCACTGCGTCCCAGTTGTTCACAGTGGCATCTTGCCTGACGGCACATCCATTACCGGTTCTTTGCTTTCTGGCTCCTACGCCAGTGTGTCCAGGGGTCTCCCCCTAGAGCAGTGGAATCCTTGCTTCCAGATCTGCTTCTGGGGGAACCCAAACTAAGACAATGGAGCTGGACCGATTCTGTTAGCTATTTCAAAATATTTAGGCAAAATCTTCCCTCCCTCCCTCCCCCCTCCCTTCCTTCCTCCTCCTCCTCCTCCTTTCTCTCTCTCTCTTTATTTCTTCCTTCCTTCTTCAAAAAACAGTGTAAGGAGCTTGTAGGATAAAAGTTGAATATAAATCAGGTAGATACCCCCTACATACGTACCACCCCAGCCTCACTGTGTAATAGAAGAATCCCGAACCACTTGTCAAAAGATTTGGACTCGCACGCTCCAAAACATAGCCACAAGCCCCACGTGGCCACCGAGTGCTGAAACGTGAGTGGCCCGAATCGAGATGTAAGTCTAAAAATGTGCACCAGATTTCAAAGACTTAGTAGCAGAAAACCAAACGCAAAATCCCTCATTAATAGTTTTTATATTCCATACAGGTGGAAATGATAGCATTTTCAATAGGTCAGGTTAAATAAAATATGTTATTAAAACTAACTTTACCTATTTCTTTTTACCTCTTCTAGTGTGGCTACTTGAACATTTAAAGTTACACGTTCGATCCGTGCTATATTTCTACTGGACGGCGTGGACCTGGGTGATTATCTGGCTCTGCACTCCGAGCTCTGTGACTTACAGCAAGACCTTCAGCCCCACGGAGGCGGCGTCCTCACTTAGCAATCACACAGCAACAGTAACGAGGAATAATAACACCACTCCATGCTAACGTCCAAGCTGTGTCCTACCGCGTGAGTCTGACCTGTCATTGAATCTCTGTTTCCTCTCTGCAAAATGGGGCGAGGGCAGCACTCACCCCGTGGGGCCACGAGGGGGATGACTGACACCCTGAATGTGACACGCCAGGCACAGGGCAGTAACGAGTGAACGTTGGCTGCAGTGACAATAACATTTACTGCATGCGGGTGGAACTGCATCTCAGGTGCAGAGGAAGTATCCCCGGGAAGCACTCGATGCCCCGGGAATGAGGGGGCAAAGGCAGGGAAGGACCCACCAGAGACACAGACAATGAAGGTAACAGAGAAGAGACCCCCGAAACACTCATCTGAAGGGAATAAAGGTTCCCCCTGAGAGTCACACGCAGAGAGAAACACGAACGCATTGGTGTTCAAGCTGCTGGAACGCACGTGGCCCCACAGAGGGGCCAGGACGGGCTGACCTGACAGCGTATTAAACCTCTGTTCTATGTCTTTTTTATTCCTTCCCCGGCGTCATTCGTGTCTTTTGTTGTGGAAAATGCTTTCATCCCATGCCGAGAGAAATCACTTCCCTCTCATACCTGTGATGCTCGCTTAAGAATGTGTCTCAAAGAGTTCTGAGTTCCCAAATCAAGAAAAAACCCAAGTCACGCTGTGGGGACCAGAAGCAAAGAAAAGAGATTGTTCAGAGATGTGTTACAAGGCGGCATGACGTGTGGCTCGGCTGTGTGGCCTTGGGCAAGTTGCTCAACCTCTCTGGTTTCAGTGTGCTCATTTATAAAACAGGGAAATTACAGTGTTCGCTGGACTGGTGGTTGTGAAAATTAAATGGGATAATCCACATAGCATTTTAGACAGACTCAGAGCCTGGGTGTTGGTGTTGCTAATTTTCCCTGCCTCCAACCTAGAGTCATTTCTCATTATCAGAGAGATTCCCCTCCTCCCAAACAAGTCTGAGACTTTTCTTTAAACTTCTTATTTGTTTTTACACATTTTTCAAAAGTAAAGTAATTTTTGTGTTAAAAAAGATTTTTAAACCACTCTCCCATGACTACCCCAACACAAACACTGTGGGTATTTTGTTGTATTTCTGTCTAGTGTTTTTCCTTCTATGTTTTTATTTTACATATAGAGGTAATTATAGTACAAAGATATTTTATATACAATAGTTCCTTACCATCTGAGTATTCATTATACGGCTCCTTATCCCGATATCTGCACACTTATGAGTCTAGGGAAGCAAAAGTTGTCCTAACATAAAAATACTCACTAATAAGTTAGCAACTTCACAATTATCTGTGCCGGACTAACATAAACATGGCTTTGGAGCCCATCACATCAATGTGTTTGCCAAGGTTTCTCTCTGATCATTGATGGTTGTTTGAAATTCAACAATCTAAGTCAAAACAACGTGAATTGATGGCAAGGTGAAAATTAGAAATCTTTGCAAAAGACAGCAGGATTTCCTGAAGTCAATGAAAGTGATGTGGAGAACCACTTGCTACACAAGGGGTGCTGCTGACAAGTGGGGAACCTGTCAAGTCAGACGGGTTAACAATGAAAAGCAGAAAACAAGCGGACGACAGCGATGAATGCTTCAAAAGAGAACAGACTGATGAGCAAACGATTTTAAGGCCTTCTGGGGAAACTGACGAAGACCCTGCATAAGTGATCAAAAATGACCCCCTATGATTACATCATGAAAGTCAAAGATGAAATGAAAGATGCTCCATTGTTCTACCACACAACCTCAACAGGAAATGAGACACACACAAAATATTGACTTTTGGCTTCTTCTTTACTAATTCTAAGAATTAGAGCACATTTGCAACTATTACTTAAATTTTGTTAAACATGATTGAAAAATAAACTTAGGTTTATGAAGTTTGGGTTCATTTTACAAAGTCCCCCTCGGACCCCTATTTTCAGTGGATTACTCTGAGCAGCTTTCTCTAGACTAAGCATTCCGGAGTGGAGGGGTTTCCTGTGTCACTCCCTCACTTCCCATCACGTAACCATCACTTTAATGGCTACATTTACTTACTTACTTATTCCCCTTTTGTGAACTTTTAATAATGTTTCCAACTGGGCGCTTTTAAAAGTAATAGGACAATGGTGATGTTGTGTCTTTGTTTTGAACGCAAAGATACTGCCCCGTGAGTGGAATTACTAGGTCAGAGGTAGAATTGCCGCGTCTGTAAATCCTTGGTGCATATTTCCAAGCGTCTTTCTAAACTAGCCGCACAAACGTACTCTGCCATCAGCAGCGTTTGAAGAGCTGTTTCCGCTCCTCATACGTTGCGTATATTTGTTGAGCACCTACTGCGCTCAGGAGCCAGGAGTTGTTCTCGGCACCCGGGGCACAGCCCAGAACAACACAGCCTCGAATTCCTGCCCTTGTAGCGCTGACGTTCTAACTGGGAAAAACAGACAATAAACAAATAATTATTGAATATGGCAGTCGTGGTGTAGAAACAAGAAGCAGGGCCTAGAGACAAAGGCGGAGTGAGGTACAGAGAGGATGATCAAGGATGCCTCCTCGGTAAGGTAACATTCAAGCAGAAACTTGAAGGAAGCGAGGAAGGGAGTCTGAGGGAAGAGCATTCCGGGCTGAGGGAACAGCAACGGCAAAGGCCCTGAGGCAGGCACATGCCTGGTATGTGCAGATGGGCAGGGGAGGGTTAATCGTGCCGGCCTTGTGGACTGCAGTGAGCACTCTGGTTTTTATCCTGAGCGAGGCGGGAGCCATGAGGGGTACTGAGCAAGGAGGGACGTGAGCTGACTCAGGTGTTCGTGGGCTGCCCCTGGCCACAAGAGCAGAGGGGGAGGAAATCAGAAGAGGAGGCAGCTACACTGGTCCAGGTGGGAGATGATGGGAGCTGTGACCAGCTGGGGGCCACAGAGAGTTATTTCCGCATAGATTTGAGGGCAAAGCAGACAGGTGTTGCGTATGGATTGGAGGTGGGGGTGAGCGAAGGAGAGGACCCGAGGACGCCTCGGGGATTTTGACGTGAGCAGCCTGAGGGCAGAGCTGCCATCAGCTGAGATGGAGAAGACTGAGGGAGGGGTGACAACCCACACTTCCGCGTCCCCCTTGAATTATAGGATCACCCCGTGGCAGCATTCATAAAGGATGAAAATGCAAACATCTATTAATAATTATTCGCAAATGCTGCATATTAGGTAGTTTAGACAAACCCTGCTCTCTGGGAATTTTGCCAGAAAAACCCCGAACTAAGCTTCTAGAGCTCTCAGAGCCAATAAATTGCCATCCGGGAGAATATGGAGAAAGGCAGAGTCTGTGCCTCGTGTGAGAATCTGTCTAATCTACATGATCATTCCTTCATCCACGCTTCTGTAAGACCCGGATCATCTGAACACGAAGACAAACACACTGGGGTTGGAGAAGGATTGGAGGCAGGAGAACAAGGGAAGAGCGGGGGTGGGACAGACGGGGTGAGGACGCCTCCATCTAGGAGAAGGCTAAACGTAACTGCCTCCCCCACGGGCAGCCCCACTCCTCTCGCTCTGAGCCCCACCCTCTGCCGACACTGGATCAGAGTCCTCACCTCTCAGTAATGGTCCCGCCATATTCTAGCTTGTTTGTTTATTCATTTGACAAATAATTAAGTGTCTACTATGTTCCAGGCCCTGTAACAGACACCTACGAGACAGTGTTTCAGAGACTGCCAGCTGCCTGCCCATTATCCACTCATGCCTTCTTCCCTAGCTCTCAGAACCCAATGATAACACAGAACCACATTTCCTAGGCTCCTTTGTAGGGAGGTACGTCCATGTGAATAATTCGGAGTAAAACATAAGGGCACCAATGTCCCCTTTCTTTTGTCCTTTAGTTTTCTTCCTGCTTCCTGCCTGACATGCAGACATGATGTCTGGAGCTGCAGCAGCCGTCTTGAGACTGATCGTGAGGGAAACACCAAGGGGACCTTGGCTGTGACATCCTTGGGCCACTTAGCATTTTATTTTCTATGCAGCCACATACAATTCTTGACTGACACACACATGTGGTCTAACAAGCTGCCTTTTCACCTGTTTCTGTGCCTAAGACTCCTTGAGTGCAGAAACCAGTTTTATTTAGCTAAGTTTTGTAAGCCCTCAAAAAATGTCCAATGAATTAATAAATGAACAATTAAAAAACAGCAGGCCAGATTTTGAATGACAAAATGCCTGTGGGGGCCATCTGAGAATCCCTCTCCCTAAAATGAACTTCTAAAGCCTCATGCACTTGGAAAATCCTCAGACTTTTATAATAAGTTAAAGTTGGTGTTTAATTAGGGTTAAGAGTTGAGAATGAAACAAACTGTTTAGAAGCTCAAAATGGACTATTCCAAAACAGGCGGGGTCGTGTCTGAAATCTCCCATACCCACCCTCCTACTCCCAGATCCACTCTATCTGCCTGTTCCTCCCTGCCCTAGGCACTGGGGGCTGACTAGAATAAACCCTACTGTGATGGTTAATTTATGCATCAGCTTGCCTAAGCCATGGTACAAGATATTTGGTCAAATGCCAGCCTCGACGTTTCTCTGAAGGTGTTTTTTAGATGAGATTAACGTTTACATCAGTAGATTTTAACTGAAGCAGGCTGCCCTCCATAATGTGGGTGGGCCTCATCTAATCAGTTGAAGGCTTAAGAGAAAAAGACCCAGGTCCCCCAAGGAAGAGGGAATTCTGCCTTCAGACTGTCCTCTGACTTGAGCTGCAATGTCAGCTCTTCCCTGAGTCTCCAGACTGCTGGTCTGCCCCCGCAAACTTTGGACAGGCCAGTCTCCACAATTTTGCAAGCCAATTCCCTAAAATACATCTGTGTGTATATATACACACCTTATTGGTTGTGTTTCACTGGAGAACCCTGACTAATCACACCCATCAATGGCTCCCATGTTCTCTGGCCTGTGGTTGGCTCCAGCCAGTGGGGGGCTCCTGTAGCAGGTACAGAAAAGTGGTCAGCAAGATTGGAGTATCTGTTACTCTGGCTCCTTCCCAGAGGGGTTGTCTCAAGCTTGCTGTGTCCCTCAGCCAAAGTTGCTCTCTCACAGTAGCGGTTGTACATGGTTCTCTACCTCCTGGCTCTGGTAGTTGCCTCTTCTCCTTGTCCCCTCAGACCTAAGGGTGGTGACAGTTCCTCTGAGACTAGCCCTGGGTTACTGCCTCATCCTGCGGCCCCCTGAGCCCCCACCTTTGTAAACTGTCCCTATGTGAATAAACCCGCTTCTAATTAGACTATCTTATCGTGCCCTTCATTTCCTGGTGGGCCCTAACTGTATCAGCTTTTTAGTGCCCCATGTTTAAATATGAACAGAGAATCAAGAGGCAACAGACATTGCAGGAAAGCTGGTTGTGTGGAAGATTCAGACCAAATCAACAAGCAGAGACCAGCGACTCGGAGGAGACAGCACCCTGGAGGAGAGGAGACCTCGCACCTGTGAAACGAGAACAAGAGTGCTTGAAAAAAGAACAATAATAAGACAAAATGAGCTCTCAGGAATTAAAAATGTGACAGCAGAAGTGAAAAACCTCAGTAAAAGGGTTACTTCGTCTGACTCAAGGACAGATTGTGCAAGGAGCAGTTTTCCTTAAACTTAACTGTCTCAGCAACTACCACGTGCAGCCCCTCTCCCAGCAGCCCTCAACCAAAGACTGATGGGGGTCAGTGAACAGCACCCCGGCTCCTTGACCCTGGGGTGGGACAGCCCTGAGATGCAGGCTGGCCCGTCCCCCGCCTTCCTCAGTGGGACTGACCCCCAGTCGTCCTCAGGGGACGGGGTGTCACTCGACTCTCACGATTGTCTGCTTTTCCTCGTCCCACTCCCTGCCTCCCCTCAGTGTTTCCTGGGGTCACCTCCACAACAAACTACTCGTCCTCGGGTCCCGGTCTCAGGCCAGCTTCTGGAGACCCACGTTTAAAAGTTGGTAGATCGGTATAATAACTACCCGAACAACCACCATTTTGATTCAATGATTGCTAATATTTCACGATATTATGTATATGCACATGTATATATTTTTCTTTGTTGCTGAACCATTTGAAAATCAGTTGAAGTTTTTTTCACATTTTATACCTAAATACATCAGCATATGTCTTCTAAAAATAAGGATGTTCTTCCGTTCTCCTATTCAGCTCCATACCATTATCACAGCCAAGAAATGGAAAATATTTCCCTAAAATCATCTAACAGTCCATATTTGGATTTCCCCAACTGACCCAAAAATGTCTTTTATAGCTTTTTTGGTAAAAATCAGGATCCGCATTGTATTAGTTTTCCAGCGCTGCTGTAACAAATTGCCATGAACTGAGTGGCTTAAACAACAGACATTTATTTTCTCGCAGCTCTGGAGGCTGGAGTCTGAGAGCAAGTGCAGGCAGGGTTGGTGTCTCCTGAGGGCTGTGAGGGAAGGTCTGCTGCAGGCGTCTGTCCTGGGTTTGTGGACGGCCGTCTTCATGTTCACATGCCTTCTCCCTATAGGCCTGCCTGTGTCTGCAGTTTCCCCTCTTATACAGACACCAGTCATGCTGGATTAGGGTCCACCCCAATGACTTAAGTTTAGCTTGATCACCTCTGTAAAGAACTTGTTTCCAAATGAGGTCACGCGCTGACGTACTGGGGGTTAGGACTTCAGCATGTGAATTGGGGTCAGGGGGACACAATGTAACCCATAGCATACATTCTATTTGCTTGTTACATCAGAGGGATCTTTGAAAGATATACCTCAAGTCACGTCACCCCCGCCCCGCCCCATGTGAAATCCTTGGGTCCTCGGCACCATCAGCACCCAGTTCCTGGCCCTCATGGCCCAGTTCCTGCTGGCATCTCGAACTTCCTCACGCCCCACTCCACCTCTCTAAGTCCCAGCCACACCAGCCTCCCTTTAATGCCAGGAACACACCAAATGCTTCCCCATCTCAGGGTCAAGAGCCAGACTGCACTGGGCCTGGGTTCAAATCTCAACTCTGCCCCCCTTCCTGACTGTGTGGCCTCTGGCAAGTGAATTGACCTCTCTGTGCCACAGTTTCCCCATCTGTGTAATGGGAATAATAACAGTATCTGTTGATTAGATAATTAGTCGCCACAGCCAAAAGCTCTAGAATGGCATCTGGCCTATTATAAGTGCTGAGGAAGTGTTGCTGTTGCTATTATTGTTTCTTGACTGCCCTAGCAAAGTGGACCTGACCTTCCCTGCCCCCGCCCACCACTGTTCTGTTTGGCTGCACCCTGTTGATTTCCCTTATAGCCCTCTTCACAACCGTTTGTTGACTTATTTTATGAGCATCTCTCCTGGGAAGGTTGTTCTTCCTCTGCCCGCCCCACCCCAGCCAGACCCGTCCTCCGCCCTTGTCTGCTTGAGCAACACGTGGTTCCCAGGCCCCCGCTCCTGTGCTTTCAACCAAGGGGAGGCACCATCAGGGACTCAGACGGGGAGGAGGAAGAGGACAGGGTATTTCCTCCCCATTCCCGCTCTGCTCTGCTCTGCTCAGAGGCTGGGTCCCTCGGTGACAGCTCCTCCTCGTGGCTCCAGCTCTCACTGGCATTGCCATTTCTTCAACTCAAGGGTGATAATGGCTCTCCACGATTGCCAGCCCCGGGGTGCCCCTCCATCCTTTGTGGGTTCCCCTAACTCTGTCCACACTTCTTCAAGGAAGCCCCTCCTTACAGCCTCTTCATCTGAACTGTCTGGGGGTGGGGGAGTGAATTCTCTTTCCCCTCTGCAGCCTGAGGGATTCCCCCACCAGGTGGCTAATTCCACGAGGGCACAGAAGACACGTCTAATTTACTCACCATTCCCCAGACCCAGCACACAGCCTGGCACGGAGAAGTTGCTTAGGAAATATTTGTGGAATAACTAACTTTGCTTTCCACCAAACAAATCCAAATTATAAAATCCAAATTAAAAAGACAATAACATTTTTTGTCTATTAAATTAACAAAAATACTGTAAAACGATAATACTCAGTGCTGGGTGGTGTGCACTCAAATGGGCAGACTCAGGCATTGTTGGGAGACATGTAAATTGACACAACACTTTGAAGAAGCCGTTTGGCCATATGTATCAGAAGCATTAAAATGGGTCCTATTTTTTGACCCAGTAAAACTACTCCTGGAAATCTCTACAAAGGAGATCATCCAAAGGAAGGGGAAAGGTATGTAAAGATTTCATTATAGCATTTTTTTACAATGTCAAAATATGCCCAACAATCGTGGAATTGTTAAGTAGGTTCTAAGGAAAAGAACCTCAGATAGCCTTTAATATGACAGTATGAAAATTTGGTGCTGTCCCAATTATGGGAGATTTTTCCCTTCTGTTTTCTGTGCTTTTAACAAAACAAATATTAATTTCCAATAAATAATAAAAATGATGTTATCAGGAAGATAAACTAAACTCTTTATGTTTAATTTAAACCCTTCCACTACTCCAAGATCCCTTTTTTCTCATCCTCAGATTTTCTCTGCTCCCCCGGGCTGGCAGCCTGTGGCACAGAGAAGCTTTCCCCTCTAGCATCATCTGATCTCTTCTACTAAAAGTTCCTTCACTGGATAAATCATTCAACAAGAATCAAATACTGCATGCTGGGGATATGGCGATGAACAAGACTAACAAGAATCCTGCCCTGAGGGAGTTGACATTCTAAAGAGAAGGACACAATAAACAAGATTAATAAGATTTATAGAACATTAGATGGTGCCAATTGCTTAGGATAAAGATAAAACAGAAACAACCTATTTATATGAAATTCAAAAACAGGTTCAACTAATCTGCAGTTATGAATAAGTTGTGGAGTATCCATGTGATGGAATATTACACAGCGATGGAAAAGAGCAGACTGCTGATCCACACGACACCACCAGGCAAAACCGATCCGCGGTGACAGGAATCAGAGCAGCAATGGCCTGGGTACTGGCCTGGGGAGGGAAGGGAGGGCACGTTCTGGGGGGATGGAAAATTCTTTATCTGGAACTGATGGTGATTACACAAGTGCCTACCCATGTAAAAATTTACTGAGCTGTACACTCAAGATTTATGAACTTTGCTGTGTGGTAGACCTATTTAAAAAATAAAAAAGGAAAGGGGGGGGGGAAGAAAGGAGGAACAGAGGCTGGAACAAGTTGTCAGTGGTGGAGTAATTGCAATTTTCCCCGGGTGGGTGGGGTCAGGGAAGGTGACTTTGAATAGAGACCTGAAGGAGGTGAGGGAAGGAACCAAGCAAATGGCAGGAATAAGGCAGAAGAAGAAGAAAAACGTAAGAAAGGAATGTTAATAAGTAGGTATTCATAGCTGTGCATTGATTAATAAATATTTTTGCTCTGTGCTAGGGATGCATCACGAGTAAAAGTGGACATTTCCATTACCTTCATGTTAATCAAATAATCACACCAATAAAGCTAAATGACGGTGACAAGGGTAATGAAAGAAGGCACAGGATGCAGTAAAAGCATGTAACAGGAGGTGTAGGAGAGACAGAGAGGAGATGCAGAGAAAGAGAGAAAGACACAGAGAGAGACAGACACAGACGACAGAGGGAGGCCGAGAAAGAGACAGAATGAAGGAGGGAGAGAGGGAACGCGGGGAGAGAGACAGAGTCAGAGATGTCAATAAGGTGAGTTATATTTGGGGTTTTCTGAATGCTCTTTTCCACAGCTGAATAATAACAGTAATAGCCTAGTAATTAGTATACAACTGCTCAGTCTCTCTCTCTTGCCCGGGGCTGGCAAAGAAAATAACCAATTGTGCTGGAGAAAGGGCCAAGGACTCACGGAGACATTTGAAAGAAAATCAGCCTAGGAGTCACGCACTGGAGAAAAACAGTCTGAAGGTTCCGGCAAAGTAAAGAGACCCTGGGGTCAGGGTGGAAGGTGGGTATGTTAAAAAGTATATATTTCTAAAGTAGGTTCTGATGTTAAATAGGATTTGGTAGATTGAGGCAGGAAGGCTTTTGACTCTGAAGCACCATCCATCTTCACAGATGATGCTCCCGCCCCTTCACCACCAAAGGCACCCCCTTCGCGTGTGTGCGTCTTCCTCCAATTGGTAAATTGGTAAATCACAGCGACGGATTTTGTTTATCCAACCACCCTCCCCTGCTGGTCCCATTTGTGGTGGAGACAATGCTACGTATCTGCCAAATCCTATTTCCTCTTCCTCCTGGGTGCACAGCCAGGAGACACGGAGCAGCTCTCCCTGCGGTTGGCTGGGCTCCGGCGCTGCGCTCGGGTCAACAGCATCAGGCAGAAGTGATGTGAGCCACTTTCATGCCTGACCCACAAGAAATCTGCAGTCCCCCGTGTTCTCTCTCGTCCTCATCCGCCAGCCGCCTTCAGAAGCACCGCCGGGGAACCCAGGAGCCCTACCAGGAGAAGACGCACGCAAAAGGTGGAAGGACCCTGTACCCCTGAGTCGCCACCAGGAGAACCTTCGGTCTTGGACAGTTGGTTGAGCAAGGAAACTTTCACTGTGTCCAGCTACCGAGGGCTCAGCGATCATCCGTTACAGCTGCTAACAGTACCTTCCCCGTTTAATGCACCTTTTCCATAATGGTGTGTGGCCAATGAGTTTTGAGGACAGTTGACATTCTCTCCAATTCTGCTTCTAAACCTTTACTTTCCTGCCCTTGAGAAAGAATCCATCTTTCTTTGAGACTCAGACCGTCCGTGCAGCGTCTGCATCATCTCCCAGGCACCCCCGTCTCTGTCACTGTCTCTCACCCGTGTCTTTGTCCCTGCACTAGTCACCACCAGGAATGACAAAGAAACATGGCAGACAATGCGCGTCCTTCAGTCTAAATGACAGAGATGCCATCGGCTACTGTGGGACAGATTGAAAGCCGGTTGGAAGCATCATACACATGACTTTTGGCAATACTGCTTTCTAACCACCAGAGGAACGAGGCTTTTGAGACAACCCGGTTACTGAAGCAGAGAGCTGGGAGCTATTTTTGATTTCTCCCTCTCCCTCACCCCACTGTTCAATCAGTCGCCAAGATGTATTGATTCTACATCCAAACATCTCTCAAACACATCCATTTCTCTCCATCGCCAATGCTTCCATCAAATTCCAGGCCGCCATCACCTCTTAGGATAAATCCCAACTCTGCTAACGTGGCCCAGGGGCCTGCATGGTCTGGCCCGGCCCCAGCCTCCTCTCTCTCACGCCCTACATTCCAGCTGACCTGGGCTCCTTTAAATTCTTGAAATGCACCACCTTCTTTCCCATCTCCAGAACTTTGCGACACTATCCTCATAGCCAGAAGCACTCTCCCTTCCCAGCTAATGTCTACTCATTCTCCAGGTTTCAGATTAAATGTTCCCTTATCCAAGAAGCCTTCCTTGAGCTTCTTAGACTACGTTCGACCCTGCAACTATAAACTTTGCCCTTCAATCAGAGCCCTCCAGTTACCTGCTAGACTGGGATGCTGACCAGCAGGAACTACATCTGTATGGTTCACTATCGTGTTTGCAGGGTCTAGCATGGGGCATGACACATAGCAGGTGCTTGATATCATTGAATAAATAAATGGATGGATGGATGATTGGATGGATAGATGGATGGATGATTGGATGGATAGATGGATGATTGGATAGATGGATGATTGGATGGACGAATGGATGGGTGGATGGATGGAGGGATGGATGGATGGATGAGTGAATGGATAGATGGATGGATGATTGGATGGATAGACGAATGATTGGATAGATGGATGATTGGATGGACGAATGGATGGGTGGATGGTTGGATGGATGGACGGAGGACGGATGAATGGGTGGATGGATGGATGGATGGATGGGTGGATGGATGAATTTCTCCCTCAAGAGGCTGAGTGTGAATCTGTGAGCCCAAAGGAAACCAGATAGCTGTCATATTGGCAACTCTAAAACCAGAAGTTCCATGGGACCACATTCTTGCTCATCTTTGCTTTTATGGAGTTTGCATTCTCTTTGGGGGTGAGCAGATGATGGCGAGGGGGCAGAGACAATATAAAACACACAAATTAACCAAACAGTACAAGAAGTTGAGACACAATATGCACTCCGAGGATGTGAGGTTTGAGCCAGAGACCTCAGGCACTTAAAATTAAAATTAAACAGGTGAGAATTCCAATGCCATTCTGAAAAATCAAACCAAATGATAATCAGAATGTGTTGACTGGCATCAGTGGCTGGGATTTAAAAATAGACCAGTCAACCCTTTATGCACATCCTGCCTTTTGCTTTAGTAATCACCTTCCCCAGGTGCCCGAGGAAATAGAAATGGCCCTTAAACAGATGACAAGGGGCCCATTTTCACTCCTAATAAGAGAAAAGCAATTAAAACTGCCCTGAGATGTCATTTTCCACCTATCGCAAGGGCAAAACCCAGAAGCATAATAATGCACTCTGCTGGTGGGGCTGGGGGCACCAGGCAGGCTCTCCCATTGCTGGTGGGAGTGGAAATTGGCGCGAGCCTCACGGAGGGTCATTTGGCAATGTCAGTCGTAATTATCCACGCCTTTACTCTTTGACCCAGCAATCCAACTTCTCCAAATTTATCCCATTGTCCATGTTTCGTTTGCCTTGCTTTTTAAGATGACAAAGTTACTCATTACAGTGCTGAATGTAACGGCAGAATATGGGAAGCAACCCATGTATCCATCAGTGGGGGCTGGTTTAATGAATTATGAGCCACCACATAAAAAAGTAACAATCATAGCTTGGATACATGTTACTGACTTCACGCCTGGCACTACTCTAAATGTGCTACATGTATTAACTCATCATAGCCACATAGGTGCATCCTGACAATCATCTCATCCCATAGGTGAAGAAACTGAGGCCCAGAGAGGGTCGGTAACTTGCCCAAGATCACACAGCGAGGAAGCAGCAAGTCAGATCAGGGAGGAGAGGTGGTCGCTTGAGGGCCTGGGAGCAGGAACAGTTATACGGTGTAGAAAGAAGTCCAAGAGAGCTGTTTGAAGCACAGAGAAGACAAGTGACAGTGGGGAGGGGACAGGATGCTGTCAGGTCACCTTATAGTCACACCCAGGCCCCCAAGAAGATCCTCGTGGTTGGGATGAAAGAGGCAGCCTCTGCTTCCCCCTGTTCCTCAGCTCTCCCTGCACTCTCAGCCGTGCAGCTGCAACGCTGCCTCTCCAAGAACAAGGAAGCCCCACCAAACTGATCTGGAAAGATCTCCAAGAACACGTGGTCAGGTGAAAAACACAGCAAGATCCTGAACTGCATGCAGAGTGTACACCCTTTTACCTAAGAAAGGAGGGGAAATCAAATATTTACATCTGTGCACATTTCATGGGTTTGCAACGAAGTAACTCTGGAAAGATGTACAAGAAACCAGTGAATGTTGCAGGGGCAGGAGACGGAAGTGGGGAGGGAAACGGGACAGACTGGGTAGGAGAGGTAGATGTATTCACTACTGGAACACTAGCAACTAATTTTGAAGTTGCCAGAGAAGCTCACAGGAACTCAGGAAAAGCATCTCTCGTCTGGTGAACAACAGGGCATGTACCTTGCAGTTTGCCACAGTCCCCACCATTCCCTAATGTCTGCCTGACATAGAGGCCTCATCTGAAGGGGGCCGTCACTCTCAGTTCTAGTCAGTTGTTGCCACACCTGAATGCAGGCCCCAAGTGGCCAGATTCCCTCATTTTTCAAGAGGAGTGCAAAAGCCAGATTTTTATGTGAAATCTCAGATTTCAAAAGTTTGCAGGGAATTAATTTTTTTTTAGAAAGTAAAAACTGCAGTCTGTCCATAACCTCTGATCCAGAGGAATCCAGAATCTGTGCATCCTCAGGAAATCCTCTGGAGACTTTTTCTTGACTGAGTGGCAGAGTCTGTGGCACTCTAAGAACCTATAGGGAGCTATTTTATGTGCTGTTTGAACCCAGGGATGTCAAGAGGCAACAGCAATAACAAAGGAGAGGCCTCCATGTGTGGTTGCTCAAGGCGTGCACTGCACAAGTGCTCCCAACCACAGGAGAGAGAGGAAGGCTGACGCACAGCCCACTGATGGATGGACCAAGCTGGTAACATCAGAACCCTCTCAAATTCAACATCATTAAGAGAGCGACAACCACACGTGATGTGCCACTCGATGAGGCAACAGGAAACACCCAGACCTATCAAAGAATTCTTCTTGCAAAAACAAAACACCACCACCCAAACTGAATCTGATTAATCCTCTAGATCAGGGACCCTCAAGCTATGGTCTCCCAGCCAAATCCAGCCCTCCACCTGATTTTGTAAATCAAGTTTCTCTGGGACCCATTCACACCGTCTGTTTCCCTATTGTCTGCGGCCACTTTCTCACCACAGTGGCAGAGCTGAAACCACGTGAACTGCAAAGCCTGGGATGCTCACTATCTGGATACTCAGAGAAAAGGGTCACCAACCCCTGCACTAGACCTGGGCGCCAGCTCGCAGGAAACATGGGGCACAGAGGAGCACCCTACCCCAGCACCATGGAGGAGGCAACCGGAGAAATCCAAGGTGTGGAACAGTCTCCAGGACAAACGATCCAGTTCCTTCCATAAATAAATGGCAAGAAAATGAAGAGAAGGAAGCAGATCTGTTAGATTCCAGAGACTTACAAGAATATCAGCCAACCAGGGAAATGGGGCTGCTGACTGGATATTTGGCGACATTAAGGAATTACGGTCATTTTTGGTAGATATGAAAATGGCATGCGCTAAATGCACTGAAATCTGGGGTTGGATCTTGAAACAGCAAAAAGGACGTTAATGGAAAAACTGATAAAATCTGTGGTTTAGTGAATAGTAATGCACCACAGTAACGGATCCCACTAATGTAAGGTGACAAGATTAGGGGAAACAGGGTGAGGGGCAGACAGGAACTCCCCATTAACTTTGCCACTTCTCTGTAAATCTAAAATTATTCCAAAATAAAAAGTTTATTTTAAAACATTGGCACTGTGATTGTTGTTTTTCACAGACTCTTTGGCTCTTAGAGATACATGCCGTTAAGACTAACAGATACAGGGATACGATGCCGAGAATTAGCTTTAACATCATCCAGCAAAGTGCAGACAGGAGGTGGGATACAGGGAAACCAGAGTCGCCAAACGTGGATATTTACTGAAGTCAGGAAACAGACACCTGAAGGTTGTTTTTATGATTCTCTTCAATTTTGTTTAAGTTCGAAAATTTTCATGATAGAAAGTTTTTTTGAAAATTAAATTGAACCTGCATGCCCCGAAACATGCTCCCCAGGATACACTGTCCTATGGCGGACAGGGCACCTTCATCCCACCAGAAGGCTCTCTGCTAGCCGGGCTACATGTCCTGAACTGCAGACCCCCACCACAGTCCATCAGGCACCCGGGCCTTGGCACACCTCTCCGTGGAACAAAGGGACGATGCGGACGTCTGATCCCTGGGCTGCTAAGTTCTTCCCAACCCAACCCAGCTCTTAACCACCTCCATGTGATATCGCAGAGTCTGCCTCAAGCCCTGTTGCATGATTACCAATGACCACAAAGGAGCACAACTTGCCCACACATTTGGACAACAAAGCCCAGAAGAAAATTTCCTGGGGACGTCTGCAAAGAATTCTTATGTCTTACAAGAGCCATGGGAAACTACCTTTTTCTTCCATTGGGCGTGAACAAGGAAGCAGGTAGCTCCAATTGCAATGGCAGCCATCCTAAGATCTTGGATCCTTGGGAGCTGAAAGCAGTGCTGGATCAATCCCATCCTGAAGCCAATGTCACCTCTGTACTTTCAGTCATAAAAGCCAATATTTTCCCTTGCTGTTCAATCTGCCTGAGTTTGCTGTGACTTGCAGTCCAACACCCTACCCTGATCTGACCACATAAAACTTTCTTCACACAGCTCGCATTCGTATCAGATTATGCAAATTTGTACAGGTTTGCCAGAAAGGTAGGCAACAGCTCATTTGAAGTCATCAAACTCTGAGTCCCAGTTTAGGCCCTGCTGGGAATCCTAGTCCAGATGATACAAGTGTTTATAAGCATTAATAATAGGTCTAAACAGAGTCAAAACCCTCTTCATCACCACTATTCAATTAATTAGCCAGCCACTTGTCAAATACCCCTCTAAGCCATCCTTTCCACTCCATCGCCATTACCACTCAGTTCAGGCCCCCATCATCGGCTGCCTGGACCACTGCAGTATCCTCTCTATTAATCCCCTGCCTCTAGCATCATTTCCCTTCAGTCATCTCTCACACTGCCCCCAGAGGGCTCTTTCAAACTCACACATCTGATCAGGGAACATTCTGGCTCAAAATTCTTCACTGACTCTCTCTCTTTCTGTTAAATCGTGGTAAAATACCCATAACATAAAATTTACCCTTTTAACCATTTTAAAGTGTACAGCTCAGTGGTATTAAGTATATTCAAATTGTTGTGCAACCATCACCACCAAGCATGTCCAGAATTTTCTTCATCTTCCCCAACAGAAACTCTGTCCCCATTAAACACTCACTCCCCATCCCCCTTCCCTCAGCCCCTGGCACCCACCACTCTACTTCCTGCCTCTATGAATCTGGCTCCTCTGGGGACCTCGCAGGACTGGAATCATACAGTATTTGTCTTCTTGTGACTGGCATCTTTCACACCACATAATGTCTTCAAGGTTCATTCATGCTGTGGCATGAATTTCTTTCCTTTTCAAGGCTGAATAATACTCCATTATGTTTATATATCACATTTTGTTTACCCATCCACCCATCCGTTGATGGACACTTGGGTTGCTTCCACCTTTTGGCTATTGTGAATAATACTCTATGAACATGGTGTACAAATATATCTGAGACCCTGCTTTCAATTCTTTCAGGTGTATACTCGGGAGCGGAATTGCTGGGTCACATGGTAATTCTTTCAATGTCTCTCTTGTGCTTCTAGGTTGAACTCCTTTGCTCGGGGCCCCCATGCCTCCTCGCAGTACCCACACTGCTGCCAGAGGCTGTCCTCTGCCCCAGGGTGAAGTCGAAAGCCATGACGTGACGTCCGTCTACCAGATCCCATCTTGCTGCATCTTCCTAGACCGTAAACTCTGGCCCAGAGACGCTGGTTGGGCACTAGAATCCCGGGGGCAGAGCTTTTTCAAGTAACCCGCCATCAGAGAGTGTGTTCCAGCTGGTCTTGGGTGTGGCCCTGGCATTAGTATTTTATTTCTTAAGTCTCCAAGGCATGCGGGTGGGCAGGCTACTGGAGAAGCACCGGTACCC
The DNA here is from genome assembly GCA_028646465.1 of Rhinoceros unicornis. Taxonomy (NCBI): domain Eukaryota; kingdom Metazoa; phylum Chordata; class Mammalia; order Perissodactyla; family Rhinocerotidae; genus Rhinoceros; species Rhinoceros unicornis. Next base: position 7,392,788 of record CM053548.1, read on the forward strand.
ACGCTCAACTGCTTTCCATTCCTCTGACACCTAAGACGTTCCATACCTCTAGGCCTCTGAGTGCCGAGCTCCGTCCACTGGAAACCCTTTCTCTCCCTGAGTGTTTGACACACACCAACCCGCATCAAGAATCACGCACTTCATAAATTCTTTTATAATATTTCTCCAAAAAAATCAATCAGTCCCTCCTGGAGTCCCTGTGTATCCTGATCTCAGCAGGGCTGCCTCCTCTCTCTAGAACATAAGCCCTTTGAGAGGAAGGACTGCTTGTCTTTGCTTCCCCTCCATCTAGAAAAGTTGTTGACAAACAGGAGCCCCTTGGCCAAGGTCGCCTCATGAGTTCACAAGACACTCTTATCACTCCAGAGATTCCAAGCGTTTCAGGATCTGTGTGCTGGGAACTGAGGACACATATTTTTTATTATGCTGCAGGCTGATGACCTCATTCCAGCCCCTGGATGCAGCCATTCCTGAAACCCAACCTTAGTTCAGCCCCTGGATGCAGCGATTCCTGAAACCCACATTTTAAATTACTTGTGTCAATAAATTCCCACACACACCCTTTTTTTAACCTGAATCAGTTTTCACTGTGTTTCTACCTCTTACAACTGAAAGAATGCTGACTGATACTCCTGGGCTATCCCATCCATCTGGAATGGGATGGCTCCTCCAGACAAACTTCGGCTGACAAACTTCGGCTCATCACTCACACCTTGGCTCAACGCTTCCTCCACTGGGGAGGCTTCCCTGAGTCCATGGAGCAAACCCAGGCTTTCCCAGCGCACTCTGAACGTCCCTCCCCGCAGCGTTCGTCTGACCCCATGGTGACTGTTGGTCTGTGTGTTGGCTGCTCCAGACCGTCCTTCCTGAGAGAGAGCACTGCGGCCTTCCCATGTCTGTGTTCCCAGCGCTGACCCCAGCGGCACCCAGTCGACAGCTCTTGTGTTGAATGAACGAGTAAGCGAATGACTCAACAGTAAAGCATCACCCTCCCCAGGCAATGGGTTTATTTTTAAAAAGGGAAAGACAAACAAAAGGTTGTAGCATGACGGTGGCTGCCGGCCTCGTGGTGCTCTCTCTCCTCCGATTAAACAGCAGGCAAGGTGTGTGGGAAGCGAGCAGAGGCCCTCGAGACGGGCAGAGAAAGGAGGGGGCGGCTCTGCCAGCAGCAGGCCTGCCTTTCGCCTTCTGCAGCGTGGCCAGCCCTGCCCCCCTGGCCACCCGCCAGGCTCAGCTCCTCTGGATCCCGGAAGCAAGGAGAAAGCACTCCCCTGAGGAGGGGCAGGGGGACAGGACGGGCAAAGGAGGAAGATGCGTCCATTTCACTCCAGCTGGCTCCAGCCCTCCGCCGCCGCTGCCTGGGCCGGCCGAACACATCTTCTCATTTAGTCCATTCTCTTCCCGGCCACCGCGATGGCCCCACACGGAACACTCGGAATTCAACCACCCCTCCTCCACGGGAAAAAAGAAAAGGGGGGAGGCATGCCAAAGACAAGCGGAGGGAGGAAGAAAAGAAGGGAAACCAGAAAGGAGAAATGATCAGGGCAACAGCTGATAAATACAGCTCTCACCGTGTGCCAGGCACGTAGGGGAACACTGGACGTACGGGAACTCAATTCCTCCCCTCAGGACTGGACGAGGGGATTCTGGCACTATCTGCATCTGACAGGTGAGAAGGGAAGCCGAAGACAACGCAGCGATTTAAAAGAACCTTTTCAACGAAGGCACCAATGGAGCCCAAATGCTGGAGCACAGATCAGCGCACAGTAGGTGCTCACCAGACAATGAGGAATGAAGGTTCGGAAGAAATCCACGGCATAAAGACAACATCATCATTCCTTATTAAGTGGAAAAGAACATGTTCCAAAGCAACGGGTGTGTAGGATGCACTTCGCTTATCTTAGTACACAAATAGGAAAAATGCTGAAGAACCGTCACCACCATTCATGGGGATTATCTATGATAACAAGGGGAAAATTCAGACATTTCAAAACCATTGATTTTTTAAAAATAAGAATTCATTGATTTCATAATAAAACATACTGGGGGGAAAAGACAGCACATGCAAGACTTCCCGCCATCTTTAGTGCAAGACCATCACAGCCAGAGGTTTAACAATTTTGGACAAAGCGATTGGGGTTGGGCTTTTGTATTAAGCTTGGCCCTAAGCATGAGTAGCTCTGGGATTTTTACGCTGAAAAGGCTTAGGAGCAGTGACCGGATTGGCATTTGGGACTTGGGGTGTGTCTTGAAGTCGTGTTTGTATAACAAGCCCAGTGCCTTTACTTGATTTATTAGTTATCAAATGCTGTGTAACAAATTACCCCAGAATTTAGCAGTGCAAAACAACAAACACGTGATTTCAGGTTCCAGCAGGGCTTAGCCGGCGCCTCTGCCTCAAGTTCTCTCCTGAGGCTACGGTCAGGGTGTCGTTCAGGGCTGTGGTTTCGTCTTCGGGCTCCGCTGAGGAAGGACCCGCTTCCGAGTCACTCCCAGGCCGTGGCCGGAGGCCAGTCCCCGTTCTTTGCCACATGAGTCTCTCCATGGGGCAGCTCACAGCCTGGCGGCTGGCTGCATCAGAGCCAGCAAGCAAGAGCCAGGTGGAGAGGGCATCCAGATGAAGTCATGGCTGTATTCTAATCAGGAAGTGCCGTTCCCTCACTCTGCTGCATTCTAGTTAAAAGTGAATCATTAGGTCCAGCGTACACGCAAGGGGAGGGGGTTACACAGGAGCATGAGGACCAGGAGGTGGGATACTGGGACCATCTCAGAGGCCACCACACCTGGATTAAGAGGCTATAAGGCTTAATGGTTAATCCCAGAGCCAGACCCTCTGGGTTTGAGTCCCAGCTCTGCCAACACAGCTGTGTGACCCTGGGCGTCACTTAACTGCTCTGTACCTCAGTTTCCTCATCTGGAAAGTGGGCATGAAACTAGTACCCACCTCGCAGCGTTGTTCAAAGATTAAAAGAGTTGGTGTACTCGAGGCACTCAGACAAGTGTCTGGCACACAGTAAGCACCACGTAAATGCTTGCTAACTCACACTCCAATAAAAATGGCAAGATTTCCTAAAGATGTTTTTATTCACACTCACAACTAGGAAAATGGCGATCGTCTACAGCAAAGAATAAGAACACAGTGGGCGTTTCCATTTACTGGAGGTTCAAGAATAGGTAAACCTAATCAACAGAGAGAGAATAATGGGGTATAGACTGGGAAGGGGCACTGAGGAACCTCGTGGGGGGTGGAGTTGTTCCACATCTGGACGTGAGGGATGTTCACATGGTTGTTACCTCAGTAAAAGGAGCCTTGAACCTAAAGTATATGCGTTTTTACACATCTCACCCAATGCATCTTACGCCTCAATTTCTGAAAACTTTTAAATTGCAAAAATATTTAAATTATAAAAGAACACGATGAGCCAGCTGGTAGAGGGCTGCTGTTGGGGACTGTCAGGGGCTAAAGCCTCAGTTGAGCCACGGCCCCAGGTTGCCGCCCCCGAAGGAGGAAGGAGCTGGTACATCTTTGCACCTCCCTTCACCATGACAACAGGAGGGAGAAACACTTAGAGACACTGGCCTCAGCACTTTTTAATCTGAGAGCTCTGGAAAAAGGCTCTGAGTCGGGGGAGGAAGAGGACAGTGCAGAAGAACTGGCTGGCAAGATGCTGGGGTGGTGGAAAAAAATGCTTCCAAGGCAAAAAGGATTAAGAACCAGCTCTTCTGGGCCATCGCCTGGCAGGTTGGAGACACTCCTGCCTCCTCTAGAGCAAAGAGGTGGAACATTTAAGCTTCACCAGCAACCCCCCCACCCCCAAAAATGAAAATAGAGCTCACTTTAAAAATATTTTTTTAAACCCTCTAAAAAATATTGAGCCAGAAAGTGTTCCCAAGAAAATTGGGTACAAATACTAGGTCAGCCTAACCGAAGAAACGCATGCATATTTTGGGCTCTGTAACTGTCTGTCTGGTCGGCAGGCTTGGGTGGGGGCAGGTATCTTAGGATCCAGGCGCTTAATTCGTAGGTGTGTCACCTAAACAGAAGAAAAAAGGCAGATTTCTCTGCTGTCTGCTGTTCGTGGGCTATAACACAAAGATTTCAGGGTTGGCAACTGGCTTTGCTCCTGGGAATGAGCCTAATAGGCACTTTTAGGTTAACCTAGGGAGAAAGACATGATTGCGAACACGACGTTGTCCGCAAGAGAACTATGCACTTTATGAACTCAGGTCGTCAAGGTTTGATCCTCCGTCAATCACCCTTGCGGAAGAGATGCTCACGTGCGCCAGCATCCCGGCGTGAGGATGGACTACAACTCCCAGCTGCCCTTGCGAGTTGGTGTGGTCACGTGACCGGTGAAACGCAAGCGGACCCTTTAGGTGCCTATGCTGGACGTTAAGGAAAGCGCCAGCTCTGCACATTTGGCTGTAGCGCTTGGTGAGCCAGCAAATGACGACGCCTAGAGGATGGTATCTTGGTTTGGGTTCCCCAGAAGGAGCCCTGAGGCAAGGAGTCAAGTGTAAGTATTTATTTGCGAGGTGACCCCAGAGAAGGCCAGCAGGGGCGTGGGGAAGCGCGACCGTGGGGAGGGCGGCCTGTTGCCACCAGGCGCCTGGTTCAGGCCCGGTGGAGAGTTCTGGAAGGCAGCACAGCGCGCACACCCGAGAGCCATCCCACCCGAGGGGCGGGCAGCGGGGTATTTGCCCGGGAAGCCGCAGCAGTCAGTGGGGGGCTGCTCCCGGGCGGGGTGGGCTCGCCCTCAGGCCTGCCTGCCTGCACCCCGGGGCGCTCCGGCTGCGCGGGCCCGGGCAGAGGCGCACGTGCTGCTGTTGAGGGTGGGCCGCAGGCTCAGAGGCGCACGTGCTGCTGTTGAGGGTGGGCCGCAGGCTCAGAGGCGCACGTGCTGCTGTTGAGGGTGGGCCGCAGGCTCAGAGGCGCACGTGCTGCTGTTGAGGGTGGGCCGCAGGCTCAGAGGCGTGCGTGCTGAGCGGGCGGGGCATCCGTAGCTCGTGCCAAAGGCAGAGCCACACGACGCGTGGACCGGGGCCCTGACCGCCCGAGCGGAGGGGATGAGCCCCCGCCCCCGTCAGCTGTTGATTGGCCCTGGCCTCTTGGTTACCTGCGCCAATGCGCACAGCGGCCTTCTTTCCGTGGAGCTTGGGAGCCGCGCACTATCCCAGTGAACGGTCGCAGAACCCTGCGCCAGACGCTCCTGTCCCGCCGTAATATCCCCAGTGAGCCCGAGGGGAGGGCAGCAGAGGTGCCGGGACGTTAACACCCCGGGAGGCAATTAATGACCTCCACCAACGGCTGGTGACAACTGGTGGACGCATCCCCCAGCTCCCTCCCCACCCAAGTGGGCGACTCGGAGGAGCGTGCTCCCTGCTGCCCCGGGGGTCCCCGGTGTGCCCGAGCCCCAGTTGCCCGCGGTGGTAACATCTGGTTCACTGGCTGCCTGCTTCCCCCTCACCCCCTTTCCCTGCTGGTGCTTCCTGGGACCACCTCTCAAATAACTACTGCACCGCAATTCTGGCCCCGGGGTCTGCCTCCGAGACCCCAGACTAAGACTGGGGAGGAACTATTATCACGTGCAACTCGCAGACCAGGCAGCACAGGCCGAGGTCACCCCAGGTGACAGGGCGAGGAGGCCATGTGGCTGAGCTGCATCCACCTCTGAACCGCGGCCGTCTGGGCGCGGCTGCCTCCGCGAGGAGGCGCATCATGGGGAAAACCGGGCTCACCGTCTTCTCCCCAAACCTCCTTACTCCCAGGCTTTACATTTCAATTCCACAAGTGTTTATTCAGCACCGACGGTGTGCCGCGTGCTGGGCCCACAGAGATGGGGTCCACTTGAGAAGCTGCTGTTTAAAGGAAGAAACTCCCAGCCAACCTAAGGTTACAATCCCCGCTGCTGTCACCCTCTGGGCCGTTACAACTGTGAAATATTTCTATTCCGGTTGATACACGGCCCCTGTCCCTAGCCCCCCGAGGGCCCCCATCTGCTGTCTGGGTGCTTCCTCCAAGCCACCCCGGGGCGTCTCCTTGATCTAGCATCTAAAGGGGTAGTTTGGGCACCTCCAAGGAGCCCCAGGGCCCTGCCCCGGGGTTACGTCCACGTGCGCTCTGACTGATGTCTGTGCCACATCTGATGGTCCTGGAGGTGAGTCCTCGGTGAGGAGACCAAGGCAGCCGTCACCCGCTGGACCTGAGCTGGTCAGGCAAGGCCTGGGTGTTTTGAACCCAGAAAACAACAGCCTATGATGGGTACGGGATTCTTTGGGGGGTGATGAAAATGTTCTAGAATTAGAAGGTGGTGATGGTTGGACAACCTTATGAACATTCTAACAGCCACTGAATTGTAGGCTTTAAAGGCGTGAATTTTATGGTATATGAGTTATACTCTAGAAAGCTGGTATTTAAAGGAAAGGAAGAGGGAGGGAGGGAGGGAGGGAGGGAGGGAGGAAGGAAGGCAGGCAGACTACGGCCTAGATCCTGTTTCGTAATATCTGTGGCATCAGGGCTGTCCAGGGTGGGAAACGTAGGGGGCTCACTTTGGGCACAAAATTCCACGGTTACGCTGCTGGGCTGCGTTAGTTTGCAAGGGTTGCCATAACACAGTCACAGCTGAGTGACCTCAGTAACGGGAGTTCATCGTGTCCCAGTCTGGAGGCTGGAGTCCACACCACGGTGTCCGCGGGGCCGGCTCCCTCTGACAGCCCTATGGCAGGCTCTCTCCCCTCCCAGCCTCTGGCGGTTCCCTGGCCCGCGGCAGCATAACTCAGTCTTCCCACAGCGTTCTCCCCGAGAGCACAGGTCTCTGTGTCCAATTCCCCCTTTCTCTAAGGGCACCGCTCGTATTGGGTGAGGGGCCGCCCTTCTCCAGTCTGCCTCGTTTCTGATGACGTCTGAAACAACCCTGTTTCCGAATCAGGCCCCATTCTGAGGGTCTGGGAGTTAGGACTCCAACATAGGACCCGGGGGGACGGACACAATTCAACCCGCAACACGTGCCGCGCCATAAGGGAGCCTGAGGCCCAAGAAATAATCAGAAAGCCTGATCTCGCCTTTATTTGAATTTTGATGTTTTGCTCATCAGAGCTTTTTGCATTGATTTTTATTTTTTTAAATATTGCATTAAAATATTTACCTTGATGACCGAGGTTTTTGGTGCCCCTTAAACTCTGCACCTGCAGCGAACGCTCCCTCGCCTCACCCTGGTCCGGCCGGTCGGGCATTCTCTGTGATTGCAAGCGTGCGGCCAGGGCTCCCCAGCCGCATCTGCAAAGTCTCTCTGCCCTCCGTCGGGACTTGCCTGGGCCTGGGAGGGTCAAAGGAGCCGGGCTCTTTCTTACCCGCCCCTGCCGCCATCCTGGCCTTCACTGCTCCTAATGGAGGCTGTTCTTCCTGCCCCCAACTTGCTTGTCGATTGAGAAGATGGGATCCAAGCAGACGGTGGCAGCTCGGTGCCCTCTCCGTGACCCCTCAGTGACCCCTCAGTGAGTCCAGCTCTGCCTGTTCATTACTTCCTGTGTCCTTGCAGGCTGTGGAAAAGCCATTCTGAATAAAGCCTTTACCCTCGGCCAGTAATCCGTGGGGACCGTGGTACTGGGTGTCCTGAGACGCAAGGCTTTGGTGACACTTACTTGGATAGTTTCAAAACACAGCAAAGAGCGCCTGCCACACCTCCTGCGTGAATGCAAACCTGTCCAAGCTTCCTTGTTCTAAGATTTGATGAGCATGATTTAGCCCCGACTCCATCAATTCCAGCCGCTCACCCTCGACGGCCTCCTTTCCCATTTACACAGCCGCTATCTTCCTAAGAACTAGGGGACAGGGAGGGGGCCTGGAGCAGGGAGAGACGGGGAAACCACTCACACAACCCAGCCAGGTTATTTTGGAAAGAGCTATTTTAGGGGCCAGCCCCGTGGCTCAGCGGTTAAGTGCACGCGCTCCGCTGCTGGCAGCCCGGGTTCGGATCCCGGGCGCGCACTGACGCACCGCTTCTCCGGCCACGCTGAGGCCGCGTCCCACATACAGCAACTAGAAGGATGTGCAACTATGACATACAACTATCTACTGGGGCTTTGGGGGAAAAAAAAAAGGAGGAGGATTGGCAATAGATGTTAGCTCAGAGCCAGTCTTCCTCAGCAAAAAGAGGAGGATTAGCATGGATGTTAGCTCAGGGCTGATCTTCCTCACAAAAAAAAAAAACAAAACAAAAAGAGCTATTTTAATATATCACCCACGTTTATGCAGAGAGAATATCTCAAATTACGTGGCAGATTCAAACTTGACAGATCTTGTAGTAGCGACAAGAGTAGGAATAAGAACAAAGAAGAAGTACTTTCCTGGCACCCTCTGTGCCGCCAGGCACTCCACAGGTGTTAACTTGCCTTGTGAGGTAGCTATGATCACTGTCCCATTTTACAGGTGAGGAAACCGAGGCCCAGAGAGGTGAAGTGACTTGCCCAAGGTCACACAGCCAGTGAGCGGCAGAGTCAGGACTGGATCCCAGACCATTCGGGCCCACTGTCGGCTCTCTGAACGGCTCTGCTGCAGCTGCCCTTGTCACTATTATTGCTATAATAACATATCGATTATTCTAGTAATGAGAATAATATGAACCATCATGGACACTCAATAACCGTTACTAGTTTGATTGTAATAGCAATTCCAGGCTCAGCATTTGGAGAGCATTACCGTGCGCCAGACATCAGACCGAGGCTCTTTCCTGAGGTTCTCCTGACAAGCCCGGGAGGGCGACTTTCTTGCCTCCGTCTTCCAGACGCAGAGATGGGCTGACGGAGGCCAGGGGCCTCCCCAAAGGCGCACAGCCAGTTATCAGCCGTGCGCTGGGCCTGACGCCACAAGGCCCCGGGCTGCCTCCGTCTACACTGCACTTGTCCCGAAACAAGAGAGACCCAGCATTATTTTCAGCTCTCTGCTTCTCCCCCGGGACAGGAGACCTTTCCGCTCCGATGCAGCATCTCTCATTGGAATCGTAGCCGTGATAAGACTCTGTCTGGGCCAGGCTGGCTCCATCGGCCGCATTTTCTCCCACTCGAAAACTCAGAATCTTCTGGATCCCTTCAGGGCAGAACGCAAGGCCCATTAATGGACTATCTGGATCACTCAATCAAAGCACCAGTTGTGGCGGCAACAAATGAGCACCTACTGTGCACTGGACGCTGTTCTAGGCCTGGGGACACAGCTGTGAACAAAACAGACAGATCCCTGCCCTCAAGTAGCTGATCTTCTGATGGGTGAGAAGGACAATCCATCAGGCCACAAATTTATAAAGATAATTTCAGATACCACCAAACAGCAGAAGATAAAATGGGAACGTAGGATAGAGAATGACAAGGACCAGGGAAGGTCTCTTGAGCAGGGGACTTCAGAATTGATACTTACAAGAGGCCACCTTGTGGATATTGGGGGAAAGGGACTCAAGGCAGAATGAATAGCATGTGCAAAGGCCCTGGGGCAGAATAAGCCTGTGGATTTTAGGGGCAAGAGGAAGGCTTGTGGAGCCGGAGGGTGGGAAACGAGGAAGGCCACGGGAAAGACCAGATCAGAGAGGCAGGAAGGGGCCAGCGTCCATGGAGAGCTTTGCTCAGGGGACAGAAAAAGAGCTGTATGGTGAGGACTCTAAGGGTTGGTAAGGACTTGCCGCCGTTATTTTCAGATCTTTTCCATCTCAAATCATAGGAAATCTTTGGGGAGAACTCCTCGAGCCAGAAGCTGCCGCCACATCTTCTCCATCAATAAATCCTGGCAGCTCCAGCTCCCAGTACGACCCAGCCACACCTCTCCATCTCCACCACCACACCCTCGGCCAGGCCACCGGGACTGCCCACCCAGACTATTGCAGTAGCCTCCTCCCTGGCCTCCCGGCTCTGCCCTTGCTCCCCAACAATCTTTTCTTCACACAGAAGCCAGTGGTATCTTTTAAAAATTCTGAATCCACTCCTGGGTGTATACCCAAAAGAACTGAAAACAGGGGCCGGCTGAGTGGCACAGCAGTTAAGTGCGCGCGCTCCACTTTGGTGGCCTGGGGTTCACTGGTTCGGATCCCGGGTGCACACCGACGCACCACTTGTCAGGCCATGCTGTGGTGCGTCCCATATCAAGTAGAGGAAGATGGGCACAGATGTTAGCCCAGGGCCAGTCTTCCTCAGCAAAAAGAGGAGGATCGGCATCGGATATTAGCTCAGGGCTGATCTTCCTCACAAAAAAAAAAAAAAGGAAGAAGAATTGAAAACAGGTATTCAAACAAGTTCACGTACATGAATGTTCATAGCAGCACTAGTCACAAGAGCCCAGAGTGGAAACAGCCCAGATGTCCATTAACTGATGAACGGATAAATAAAATGTGGTCTAGCCATACAGTGGAATATTATTCAGCCATAAAAAAGAATGAAGCTCTGACACGTGCTACAGCATGAATAGAGCTTGCGAATATTATGCTCAGTGAAAGAAGCCAGACAGAAAAAGGACACACGTGATATGATTCCTATTTGTGTGAAATATCCGAAATAGATAAATCTACAGAGACAAGAAGCAGATTGGTGGTTGTCAGGGCTGGGGATGGAAAAATGGGGACTGACTGCTTAATGGGCACGGGGTTAACTTTTGGGGTAATGAAAATGTTTCGGAATGAGACAGAGGTGGTGTTTGCACAACATCATATATGTACTAAATGCCACTGAATTGTTCACTTTAAAATGGCTACTTTTATGTTATTTGAACTTTACATCTTTAAGAGGGAATTCTCAATCAAATCATGGTATTCTCCACTTCAAACCTTCGATGGTTTCCCAGTGCACTGAAGAAGAATACCCAGCCTCTCCGCACGGGTCTGCAAGGGTCTGCATGGTCTGATTCTTGCCCTCCTCACCTCCCACCGCTCTACCCCCAGCTCACCCTGCTCCATCCCCACCAGCCTCCCTTCTGCCCCTAAAACACAGCAGGCTCATCGCTGCCTCAGGGCCTTTGCACTTGCTGTTCTTCCAGCCTGGCACACTTGTCCCGATCTTCAGTGGCTGCCTCCTTCTCCACCTCTGAGAGGCCTTCCTTGCCCGTCTGCTGTTGAGATTGTCGCCCCCTCCCTGGTCCCAGCCACCATCACGCGGGCAAGCATCTCTCTTCGTAGCACCGCTCTGAAGTGACTTGCTCTTGCTTGAGCTCAATTGTTTATTCTTTGCCTTTCTATGAGAACGTAAATGCCGTAACAGACAGGCATGTTGTGAGAACTCGATAAATGAGTCAACCTCACCCCATCGGCACCTTCAGCTCTCTCGATTTGTTCAACAGCATATGTCTCCCTGGACACAAGGCACTGGGCTCCAAAACAGAAATGTAACCCTGGAATATCACTGGTCCTGTATCACTGAACCTGTGTTTCTCCCCTGAAAGAGGCTGCTGGCACCTCTTCACCAGGCGGGGGCACCCGCCCCGGGGCTCCTGTGAGCTGCGCTGCTGCGGGACCCCAGCCCAGCCCCCAGGCCCTGGGGGGACCAGTGGTGGTGCTCCCCACGCTCCACAGCTCCCCCAGGATCAGGCCGAGGCTGAACTTGGGCTGGACGCACATCTTCCATCGCTTCTTCCCCTGCCCTATCCTGCTCCCCTGTTTTCTGCAGACCACGGGTTCTCAAACTGGAAACACCCAGACATTCTGACTTAATTGGTAAGGAGTGAAGCCCGGCCATCAGGATTTTTTCAACTCTCCCCAGGCAATCATAATGTGCAGCCGGCGTTGACAAGCTCTGCCTTAGAGGTCTCTCCGGGAACACCCCCGCCGTAACCCCTTGTCCAAGAATCCCCGTCTGGGGCTGCGCTTCAGGGAACCTGACCCGAGACACGTCCTTGCTGCAGAACGTGCCCTCCCAGCGGCTCAGGCTCGTCACGTCACCGGGGGCTGGGAGGGAGGGAGGGAGGGACAGCAACCCCCTTCTAGTCAGTTCTGCCCCCTCCATAGACAGGACGACAACCGGCGGTCTCCCACCCCGCCCCACTGGGGGCCCCCACTGGCCGGGAGATGGGGAGGGGTCTCCCCGAGCTCCGGCAGCCTTCTCTGGCGTGGCCAGGGCGCTCCTCCCCGGGGCTCGCCGCTGCTCCCCAGCTCCGTTTTGTGGAGCTGAGCTCGGGTCGCTCTGCTCCGAGTGACCCGGGCCTCCGCGAAGGCGAGCGGGGGAAGAGCGCTAACGCTGTCCACGGTGCCGGAACCCACTCCCTGAGATATTTTGCAACCATCACGATAATGACTCGGATCTCCCTCCCAGCCGTCTCTCCTCCGGGAGCTCGGGGTGGTGCGCGGGCCTTCCGTGCTGCCTGGCGCGGGGTCCAGCAGACGGGGGGTCACTGAGCTGCCAGGGAGCTTGGGCACGTGGTCTCAGTGCATCTGGGATGGCACCAGTGACTTCTGCCTGGTTGGGTTTCTGTGAAGGTGGGACGCCGGGGGCTGAGCACAGCGGCTAACAGAGGCTCGAGACCGACAGCTCGGTGGTTACGAGGGAGCAAGATCTGGAGTCGGGCTGCTTGGGTTCAAACGCGCCTTGTGCCCTGTGTGACCCAGGGTGAGTGGCCTAACCTCTCTGTGCCTCAGTTTCCCCATGTGCAAAACGAGGACAATGATAATGCCTAACTCATGGGGTGGTTGTAGGGTTACTTCAGTTAATCCCCGAAAAGCATTCCGCAAATCTGTCGTGCTGTACAGTCCCCGGGGGCCTTGTTGCATATGTAGTTTCTGTAAATGGCGCCCGCAGAGTTGTGCAAAGCAGCAGCCGGTAGCTGCTATTATGAATGCCTTTGTCTGTGGGCTGTTTGTCGTGGGAAGGATTGTCGAGGACTGTGCTTTACACCCATCGCTCACTTTATCCTCCTGAGAACTCTGTGGACAGATATCGTTATGAGCCCCAGTTCACAGCTGAGGAAACTGAGGCTCAGAGAGGTTGAGACGTTGGTGCATCACCACACAGCCGGGAGGCGGTGGAGCAGGGATGCAAACTCAGGCTCAGCTCAGGCAGTGGGCCAGAGCCAAGCCACCCGGCCGGCTAACCTAGGCGGACTGTGGTCAACCTTAACCTCTTGTTAGCAACTGGTTCACGGATGGGTGGCATGGGCCAGCGTGGATCAGTATGAACCAAAGAGAAGTTTACTGGGGGCTTCTGGGAAGGCAGATTCTTGCTCTAACCATTTTGAAAACCTGAGAGAAGCCAGTCTGGGACCAAAACTAACCCCAGAGGAAGTGAATGCTGAGAGAATGGCAGACAAATGAAGTTGTATGCTTGATCAAACAGTGCCTGAAGCCCACATGCCACTAGACTTGCTGATATAGGAACCAACAAGAACCAATAATGAGTATGGGGTTTCCGCCTGGTGTGATGAAAATGTCTTGAGGCTAGACAGAGGTGAGAGTTGCACAATATTGTGAATGTACCAAATGCCACTGAATCATACACTTCAAAATGGTTAACAGGCAATTTTATATTATATGAATTATACCTCAATTTTTTTGTGTTTGAGGAAGATCGGCCCTGAGCTAACATCTATTGCCAATCCTCCTCCTTTTTTTCCCCCAAAGCCCCAGTAGATAGTTGTATGTCATAGCTGCACATCCTTCTAGTTGCTGTGTGTGGGACGCGGCCTCAGCGTGGCCGGAGAAGCAGTGCGCCAGTGCGCACCCGGGATCCGAACCCGGGCCGCCAGCAGTGGAGCGCGACCATTTAACTGCTAAGCCAGGGGACCGGCCCTATACCTCAATTTTTAAAAAAACAGTGTGAGTTGGATTTTCTTTTAGTCACAGCCAAAAGCTTTGTAACTATTACCTCTGATTTCAAAGTGGTGGGTTTTCCTCTCCCCATCCTGAATCCTAAAGACACGTTTCCGTGTCCATATTTCTCAGACTTGTTCAAGTTACTAACTTGCAGACTATGCCTCGTGAATACTATCCTGTATTCATCTTGTCTTTCATTAGCAAGTCTCCGCCTAAAATTCCAAATAGAAGTCTTTGTTCAAAAACACTGCATTCTTGGGGAGAAGCTGTGGTGTCACTCATTTAACCAGCCTGTCTTTATTAAGCAACTACTGCATGCTTTGCCCTGTGCAAGCCAACATGAGGGATTCAAAAGAAGATCCAGGGTGGCCCTGGTGGCCTGGAGGTTGAGTTGGGCACGCTCCACTTCAGCGGCCCAGGTGTGGACCTAACCACTCATCTGTCAGAGGTCAAGCTGTGGTGGCAGCGCACATGCAAAAAGACGAAGATTGGCAGCGGATGTTAGCTCAGGGTGTCTCTTCCTCAGCAAAAAAAAAAAAAAAAAAGTTATGTAGAAGTTCTCCTTCATTTATTCATCTGTCTGTTCATTCATTCAAAGATATTTGCTGAACGCCCACTGACTCCCTGGCCGTTCTAGATATTGACACACAACAGGCAGACAGAAGCCCTGCCCGTGGAGGGCTGATGGTCCAGGACGGGGGTGGAGAGACACAAACAGGAAGCAGGAAAAATAAGTAAAATGTGTAGTAAGTCAGATTGGGCTAAGTGCTAGGGAAAATATAGAACAGGAAAAGGGAATAAGAAATGTGTGTGGGCTTGAACTCGAGTCAGCAAGTCCTCACTAAGAAGGTCACATTTGAGTAAAGCCCCAAAGAAGGTGAGGGAGGAGGCGTGAGACCGTCTGGGGGAAGAGCGTTTCGGGAAGAGGGAACAGAAAGTGCAAACACTCTGCGTTGGAGAAGCTCACAGGCTGCATAGTAAGTGTCTTAGCTTGTTAGGGCCGCCATGACAGAACACCACAGCCTGGGCAGCTGAAGCAACAGAGATTTATTTCCCCACAGTTCTGGAGCCTGGAGGTCCAAGATCACGGGGTCTGAAGCCTCTCTCCTTGGCTTGCAGGTGTCCCTGTGTCTTCACTCATCTTCTCTCCGCACATGTCTCTGCCCAAATCTCCTCTTCTTACAAGGACACCAGTCCTGTTGGGTTAGGACCCACCCTAACCCCTCATTTGACCTTAATTGCCTCTTTAAAGGCCGTGTCTCCAAATACGGCCACGTTCTGAGGTCCTGGGGGTTACGACTTCAACACATGGATTTGAGGGGACACAATTCAGCCACAACAGTGAAGCAAGACCAACCTATGCCCCCACGTAAAGTATCCACCGCAGCAATTAGCTGTGAAGTAGTGAGGTAGGGACTGCAAAAGTCATGAAAGGTTAAAGGAGGTTTCACTGGAGCTATTTTTAAAGAATCGCTAGGATTTGGGAAGGAATTAGAAGTGAAGGGAAGACTGCGACCATATGCAGAACGGGGAAACCAGCATGCGGTATCTGGGGACCTCACAAACGCTCTGACCATAGTCAGGATGGCCCAGTTGTCCTGCTGTAACACACAGCCCCAAGTCCCGACTTAGCAGAGCAAATGTCTACTTCTTCCTCCTGCTGCATGTCCAACACGGGCAGCAGGAGCCTGTGATCTGGACCCAGGAGGACAGAAGGCCATCTTGGCACAGCAGGAAGAAGGGAATGTGGCACGAGACACATTGGCTAAGAAGACTCCCGCTGACAAATGACGTAAGTCACTCCCAGGCACATTTTACTGGCCAAATCAAGTCATATGGTCAACATATTCTCAAGGTGGAGGAAAAGGGAGCCAGATATATCACCAGTAATGAAGATCACCAGAGATGACTATCACCAGAGATGAATACCACCAGAGATGAATCTCACCAGAGATGAATCCCACCAGAGATGAATCCCACCAGAGATGAATACCACCAGAGATGAACACCAGTGATGAATACCACTGGAGATGAATACCACAGGAGATGAATATCACCTGAGATGAATACCACCAATGATGAATACCACCAAAGACGAACCCCACCAGAGATGACTAATACAAGAGATGAATACCACCAGTGATGAATACCACCAGAGATGACTATCACCAGAGATGCATATCAGCAGAAATGAATAACGCCAGAGATGAATACCACCAGAGATGAATACCTCCAGTGATGAATACCACCAGAGATGACTAATACCAGGGATGAATACTACCAGTGATGAGTACCACCAGAGATAAATACCTCCTGTGATGAATATCACCAGAGATGAATACCACCAGAGATGAATACCACCAGTGACGAATACCACCAGTGACAAATCCCACCAGTGACGAATCCCACCAGACATGAATACCACCAGAGATGAATATCACCAGAGATGAATCCCACCAAAGATGAATATCACCAGAGATGAATACCACCAGTACTGAATACCACCAGCGATGAACCCCACCAGTGATGAAACCCACCAGAGTGGACTGTCACCAGAGACGAACATCACCAGAGACGAACGCCACCAGAGACGAACACCACCAGAGACGAACGCCACCAGAGATGAATCCCACCAGTGATGAATCTCACCAGAGACGAACACCACCAGTGATGAACGCCACCAGAGATGAATCCCACCAGTGATGACTCTCACCAGAGATGAATGGCACCAGAGATGAATGTCACCAGAGATGAATCCCACCAGAGATGAATCCCACCAGTGATGAATCCCACCAGAGATGAATCCCACCAGAGATGAATCCCACCAGTGATGAACCCCACCAGAGATGAATCCCACCAGAGATGAATCCCACCAGTGACGAACCCCACCAGTGACGAACCCCACCAGAGAGGACTATCACCAGAGACGAATCCCACCAGAGACAAATATCATCGGAGATGAATCCCACCGGAGATGAATCCCACCGGAGATGAATCCCACCGGAGATGAATCCCACCAGAGATGAATCCCACCTGAGATGAATACCACCAGTGATGAACCCCACCAGTGATGAATCCCACCAGAGATGAATATCACCAGAGATGAATCCCACCAGTGCTGAATACCACCAGAGATGAATATCACCAGAGATGAATCCCACCAGTGCTGAATACCACCAGTGATGAATCCCACCAGAGATGAATATCACCAGAGATGAATCCCA
>CM053548.1:7410283-7460260 GCA_028646465.1 Rhinoceros unicornis
AACCCCACCAGAGATGAATCCCACCAGAGATGAATCCCACCAGAGATGAATCCCACCAGAGATGAATCCCACCAGAGATGAATCCCACCAGAGATGAATATCACCAGAGATGAATCCCACCAGTGATGAATCCCACCAGAGATGAAGATCACCAGTGACTATGTTAATCGCTCCCTTCCTAATTGCTCTTTTCCACTAGACTATAAACTCTCAAGTTTAAGAACCTCATCCAAGTTGAGTGCACAGCAGGTGCTGGGCCAATGCTGACACTTGTCATCCAAGCCCCAACCCAATGCCCGCACAATGCAGGAGCAGAGTAAATCTCTGACGATAAAATCAAGCGGGAAGTTTTGCCAGCACGCAGGTGACAGCAGGGTGAGGAATGGAGTTGACGAGTGGAAGGCGGAGGCAACAGTGTGAGAAACACAGAGAGGTTGATCCCGTCATTGGCACGTGAGCCGACGAAGACGGGAACTCGGTATCAGCAGTGGGGCTCAGAGCTGCCCACCAACGGTGGGTGAGCAGGACGTTCCAGAGCAAGAACAAGGAGTGACAGCTGAGACGCTAATTCCCAGTACTGAGAGGACAGGAGTCCCAGCGTGACTCCCGTCTCCTGATTCTCGGTGACTGGAAGGACACACGTGCTGCCCGCCCTCCTGCCCCCGCTCCCCACGCACCATCGTCTGGGACGGTGCTCACCCGGGACTCCCCACGTGTCCCCCCGATTTCTTCCCGGATCCCTGTCTACTTGATCTCTTGGTTGGATCTGACACTGTGGACCCCATTCTCCTTCTGGAAACACGTGCTTTTCATGACCCGACTGTCATCTCCTTGGCTGGTTCTTCTAGGTAGCTCCCACAATCGTGCGTCTTCTTTCTTGTTCTGTTCCTGAGCAATTTCCTGCTTATCTTATGACCTTGGCTCATGAGTGTTTTAGAAAGCTGTGGCTAATCCCTCGATTATACCTCTCCGAAAGCATCCACCTCATTGGAACAGTCTATGGCTGTCGCTGGACTCACTGAGGGCACTGACTAGGACGCAGTCATCCTTCTATCCCTGACATACAACACAGGAGGTGACTCCCAACCTCTCCAACGTCATTTCCCATCACTCTCTCCCTCACTCACCTTGTTCCAGCCACCCTGGCTGCCTTGCTGGCCCTCACACACACCAGGTACACTCCTGCCTCAGGGCCTTTGCACTTGCTGTCCTCATTGCCTGGAACTTTCTTCTCCAAGAACTTTGCGCGGGTGGCTCATCCTCTTCATTCAAGACTCAACTCAAGTGTCCACTCATCAGATGGGCCATCCTGACCTTTTCTAAGACGCTCCTGTCCCAGTCATGTCTTACGCCATCACCCTGTTCTATTGTCACTTACAACTACCCAAAATTATTCCACTATCTATTGACTTGTATTTTATCTGTCTCCCCTTATAGAATTTAAATACCGTGAGAGTAGGGTCCTTGCGTGATTTGTTCTCTGCCTCAGAGTGTTCAATGAAGATGTGTTGAATGAGTGAGTAATGAACGAACTTCATCCCCTCCATCCTCTATAGAAATAGCTATGTCTACACAGCACTTCCTGTGTGCCAGGCACTGTTCTAAAGGCTTCACATGTGTTAACTCATTGGATCCTGATAAGACCTCTGGAGGTAGCTGATACAATCGTCACCCCCGTTTTACAGTTTGGTAAACTGAGGCACAAGAGGTTAGTCCAGTAACTGATATACAAGCCAGTGAAGTCTGGGTGTGGTGCCCGAAGTGGGGTGCTGTTGAAATCACTATGATTACAAAGCTGGCGAGAAGTTGAGCCGGGATTTGAACCCAGGCTCTCCGACTCCCAAGCCCACAGGCTTAACCAGTCTGCTCTGTTACTGATAACCCCTCCAAGCCCTCTCTTTTCTCTCCCCTCCGCTCTATCCTCAATTTCTTGCAGCCTCCTGGGTAAGTCCCTCCCAGACTAGAAACCTCAGAGCTCCCTTTGAACCCCTCTTCCTACACTCCCCAGATGAAGCGGTCCTCAACTTGTTTATCATTCAGGGAGTCTGCGACTTTGGGAAGAAAAAGTCGCATCTCGATGTTCGCTCCCTCTAGCTGAGATTAAGAATGGAGGCAACAGGTTAGCAGTATGAACAGTGCTAGCAGCACCTGCCACTTTGTCATCGACAGAAAGCACATTTTTGTGTCACGTTATCATTGCAGATATCTTGAAATATCATTTACTCTCGTCGCTCCCTTGAAATTGTTAGACCTGTCACTAGATCTTGCTTTTTATGTGTTATTAAAGAAGAATATTTGTAACAGTATGACGGATCTGTTGCTTTCGATGTTTTGATAATTAATTTTCATTATAATTGGTCTTTTTTCTGCTTAATTTTATGCATTTGAAAACACAGTCTGAGAAGAGGTCCCTGGCTTCACTGGACTGCAGACAGCTCCACGGCTCAGCAAACGTTAACAGTCCCCGCCCTGGCCAGTGAGCTGGGAGTCCCGGTGATTCTCCTTCTGAAATGTCTCCGGGCCGCCATCCTCACTCTCGGCTCTCCTGTCCTAACTCAGACCCACCAGTTCTCTCCCTGCCTCACTGCGTTTCCTCCCCCCAGGTCTCTCTCTTGCTCACCTCGCCTTCCAGTTTTAAGAACCCATGATAAAATTAATAACTAATATTTACATTGAGTACTAAGGTTTACAGCAGATGCTACAAACAGACGGCTCACAAATCGCTTCCTTGGTCTATCCACATCTTAAGATATAAATATGTTAAGAACAAGTCAGGAGATTACACATAAAAATCTAATTTTGGGCCTTTCTTGAAAAATCAGAAGATTTAGCCCCACTGCACCCATATGCCCACACGGCATCAATCAGTTTCTATTGAATAATGGCCGTATCCTCTAGATGGGGCTGGAGCTCTCCAGTTTGCCACAGGCCTCACCACTCCCTATTGTCTCCCTGACATGGAGGCTAAGCATTTGCTGAAATTTGTCACCTTAAATCGAGCCTGCCCAATCATGTTATCTAACGACTGAGTTTGGCAACCCTGGTTTAATGCTTCCTTATTTGATCCTTATAAAAGCCCTGTAAGGTACATAAGGTGAGGATTCTTATCATCTTTCACAGATGATACAGCCGAGGGCTCCGGGTAGTTAAGTAACAGACATGTTGTCGTGAGTGGAAAGAGCACTGGCGTTTCCATCCCCAGACTCTCTGTTCTTCCCTCTGAACTGTCATCCCTTCTGTAATTACTTTCTGAAACACCACAGTGACATTGCTCCCTCCTCCCTAAGACCTCCAGTAGCCTGCCCAGCAGGATAAATTCTGGGCTCCCACCCTGGCATCCGAGCTCCTCCAGACCTGGAAGCCTCCCTTATTCTGCCTTCACGTCTGGCGCGCTCTCTCTTGAAATCCAGCGTCTCGGAAGCCCAAGTACCCTGCATCCGCCCTCCTGGGAGGTAGCCCACCCCAACCACGTGGAGAGAGGAGGCCACTGGAGACGCGTGCGTGGAGCCTCCCGGACTGTCCAGCCCAGCCCAGCCATCAACACAGTGCACCAAGTGAGAGACCCCAGCAGGACCAACCAGCTGAGCTCCCACAGACCCCTGACCCAAAGAATCACAAAAAATGATACCTAATTGTTGCTTTAAATGGGCTTTATAATTTGGCCGACCTCATGTCTCCCCGTTCCCTCCCCCCGCGCCACTCTCCATGGACGACTCTGGGGTGTTGCTGGGTGGGGGTGTCCTTGCTGTTCCTCTGCGGCGTGCCTCTCAGCCCTGCTCCCGTCTCCCGCCCAGGACACCCTCCTCACCATCTCCGTGACCCCCCGACTCCCCAGACTGTCTCTCCCGCCTGTGCACCCCATAACTGTGCTCAGCCCTCTCTTCCAACACAACGCTCTCTATACAGGACGTTGCGGGCTCTGCCTCTGAGGAAACAAAACGTCTTCAAAGTCAACAACGTTCTTGTCTCTTAGGAGATCTTGAACTCACTGAGGAAATTATTCCAGCTGCACCCAGGGCAGAGGGCGGAGGGTGCCTTTGAGGGTAGCAAGTGGGAGGACATGGAGGCCGGGGGTCCCCCAAGTACAGACTGGCTGTTCCGCCAGAATGGAAGGACGCATGGGGCATGTGGGGTGGCAGGAAAGGTTCTCGGCACCCCAAAGATTCCTGGCTCCTAAACTCGAGAAGCAGTTGAGTCTCCAACTTGAGGGGATCCCACAGGCTGGGACGGGGCGGGTCTCAGAGGCAACCAGTGAGGACTGATGAGCTCGAGGGGCTTTCAGGTCTTTGATGCTGCGTGAGACTCAGGCCCAAGAGGGAGCAATGATGGCCAAGGTTACATCGCCCACATCCAGGGATGAGAAAACAGCCACGCCGTAGCAGGCAGCTCCTCAGCCGGCCCCCCGGGGTCTCCCCTCCTGGTACTCACCACTGTGCACAACCCCCTCTCCCGAGGAGCTGGCCTCTAACCGTCGGAATTCCTCAGCGTTGAGGGGATGTCACTTCCCTGATTGGATTACAAAAGCTTCCAGATTCTGTCCGGCTGGCAGACTCTCTCTGTGCTGACTCTGATGAGCACGCTGCCAGGCTGGGGAGGGACTGAGGACGGGCTCTGGCCACCAGCCAGCTGGGCACTGGGGTCTCCCGTCCAACTGTCTGCAAGGGACTTTATGTTGCCAACAGCCAGGTGTTCCTGGAAGCAGATCCCTCCCCTGTCGAGCCCTCAGATGAGACCCAGCGCTGGCCGAGACCCTGATTACAGCCTTGTGAGCTGTAATCGGGAAGCAGGGGACCCAGCTAAGCCACATGGAGACCCTGACCCACGGAAACTGTAAGACAATAAATGTGTGCTATTTAAAGCCGCTAAGTTTGTGGTAATGTGTTACACGCTTTGTGGGCATTTGTTACACAGCAAGAGATAACCAATGCAAACACTAACACTTATGTCATGCTAACGACATGCCAGGCCCCGTTCTAAGGCCTGTCCATGCGTTAATTCATGTAAGCCTCGCCCCACCCTCTGGGGAAACTGAGGCAGAGAGGTTAGACAACTTCCCCAGCTGGTCAGTGTCACGACCAGGACTGGAGCTAGTGCCACCCCCTCTCCAAACACAGAGGAGCTCTCCCTCCCTCCTGAGACTGCAAACTGATCTCCCGACCTTTTGGGATACCCGTGTGCTCAGACACGAACACTAAAGACACAGACGTGAGCAAGCCAGTCAGACTCACTGGGGCTAAATGTAAAATACGTACCGACTAGCCAGCGCACCACCGCTGCAGGGGATTGTCGGGAGGCCCGGGAGGCCTGGGAAGGGGCGCGGCGGGCGGGGAGCCCACTCGGGGTCTCCAGGCCACGGCTGTTTACTAACTGGTATGGAAATATTTTAATATCTTGACAATCAGCTGTAGCAACGTGTCCCAGCTGAATATCTGCTCTGAATACACAGAGAGGAGATCTGAAGCCAAAAGAATAAGAGTCCAAGCTGTGAATCATGCGAGAATAATTCCGTGTTGGCTCAGGACTGGATCAGACACCACGGTTTTTTCCATCGCCCAGCAGATTTTAAATCTCTGAGTTGTGTAGACCCAGGGCCTCCCCAAGAGCACTGTAAGTAAAGTGCAAAGCGATGACCAGCATGGTGGTTCTCCAGCATGGCCACGTGTTAGCATAACCTGGAAACTTTAAAAATGCCAATGCCTGGACTCTATCCCCAGAGTAGGATTGAATGGGGTATGGACGGCCTGGGCATTGGGATTTTTTTAATTGCCCAGGTGATCCTGATGTGCAGCCAAAGTTGGGAGCAGCTGACCTAAAGCCGTGGTTCTCAAAGTGTGGTCCCCAGACCATGGGCCGCAGAATTACCCGGGAGCTCGTGAGAAATGCGGATTCTCAGGCCCCGCCCTGACCTGCTGAATCAGAAACTCCAGGGGCCCTGCAGTGTCTGTGTTTCCTCAGGCCCTCCCAGGGGTGGTGACATGAGCTCAAGGCCGGGTGGGCCGGCAGAATTGAAAATCCGCCACTGATTATCCCACAGGTCAGCCAAAGCCACGTGGACGCACTGTCACCGAAAACCCTTCCCACAGCAAAGTCCAAGACTCCCCCGCGCCGCTAACCTGCTGAGGTCAGCCAGGGTCCAGGACTGGGGCCTTATCCCAAGGCAAGAACTGAAGGGTTCCAGAATGTTCTGGCAGGCCCACCAACAGGCCCAATGCACAGGCTCCGTGCCAACTGTAGAGAATTTTGATCACGTATGTCTGCTGAAAAACCCAACACGTTCGTGTTACCCTTCAGATGCTTCCTTGTGTTAGGAGGCTGCTTCTAGGGCCTTGTGTGCAGCCATGAACATTTGAATGACAGCTTTGAAAGAAGGTCCCAGCCCTTCTCTGTCATTTCCCGGACGAGAGTGACAGAGCTTTGGAAACGGACCCAGCTGGGCTGGAATGTTATTTCTGAACTGTGTGACTTTCAGAAAGTTTCTTAACCACTCTGGACTCCAGTCTCCTGACCTCAAAAGGAGGGAAGGGTAATTAAAGGTATTCACCAAGGTTGTCCTAAAGATTAAAAGAAAGTGCGAGAGTGCCTGTACAATGATCAGCATGCAAACAGCATAATGTGTGCTTAATAAATGTTAACAAGGAACAAAAATAAATAGACCCTCTGATTCAAGGCTTAAGGGATACCACTGGTGGCTTTCGATATCACCTTTCCTCCAGAAAGCACCGTCTGAAGTATCTTCTCTTTGTTCCCACTAGCCCCTCGCTACGATTTAGAGCAGGAGTCAGCAAGCTACAGCCCTCAGGCCAGATGCGGCCCACAGCTTGTTTTTGTAAATAAAGTTTTATTGGTACACGGCCACGCTCATTCACTTATGCATTTTCTACCACTGCTTTCACACGATCTGGGCAGAATTGAGTTGTGGCAGCAGAGACCATAGGACCACACGACCCCCAAAGCCGAGAGTATTCGCTACCTGGCCCTCTACAGAGGAGGTTTGCCAACCCCAGATGTAAAGGTTAGATGTCCAGCTCTCAGGCACAGCTGGTTCCAGTCTCACATCCTCTATCCTCATGGCTCCAGCCACCCTTCACTGACCAGCCACCGTGTGCTTAAGCCCTGGCGGCGCACAACCAACAAGATAAGGTCTGTGCCCCTTTGGGGCTCACGGCTGGGGGCGTGGGTGGGAATATGTTCATTTTATTTAACTTACCACAGCTGCTACACTTTATAATGTGCCGGGCACCATTCTCCGCATTTTGCAAATGTTTAATGCTTGTAATAACCCTCTGAGGCGAGTGCTATTCTAGTCCGCATTTTACAGATGCGGTAACTGAGGCTCAGAGAGGTGGTGTCACCTGCCCAAGGTCACACAGCAAATGGAGAACTAGAGCATGACTCCAGCCAGGCTGGCTCCAGAGCCACAGAGCTGCTCGGGCTTCTTATTCAGAATCCCTTGGCCTAAGATGCTGAGTGGAGGAGCTCCAGGTCCACACTGCCCCGGCAGCCCCCAGACGCCAGGGGGGGAAAGACAGGGTGACTCCCCCCCCCAGGACCCTGTTATCTGACGCTGTCCTGTCAGTGAAGCTCCTGGACTGCACCGGGAACTTTCGTCGTCTCCCTGGACTGTGGCACTTGCCTGGGGTCACCCATGGGCTGAGATTTGAAAGCAGCTCCTTTTCCCCCCAAATCTGCCCTTTGCCTCACATTTGGGACCCTCCAGAAGAACCCCAAACAGCCAAGAACAGCCTTCCCGGACGAGCAAGGAACACGTTTGCTTTGCAAAGTGGCCTTCCAGGAGGCGGTGGGATGGTTCATTAACTGCACTGTCGCCCTCTGAATGGTGGCCCTGGACTCATCCGGGGCTAAAAGACCTGCCCCCCCCCCGAGGGGCTGTGACAAACTGGACACGTTGTGACAAGTTAGAAGGTAAGAAACTATTTCATTTTATTTTACCCCAATGTGGCCTCTTTTAAGCCGGTTCTAGGGCCAGGATTTAGAGAACGGGCGGTGTGGGCCACGCGCCCTCAGGATTGCAGACTTCATCCTGAACCCGGCTCAGACTCAACTCAGCCAAGTTCGCCAGACATCGAGTGCCGTCCACCCGCAAAGCTCTGCCGGGTGATTCCAGAGACTCGAGGATCAACTAGAAAAGGACCTCGCCCTCGCAGGGTTTAGTCCCCACAGCGCGGGGAAAGCTCAGAGACCACACCTCAGTCATTCATTCACTCCTTCTACTGGGTGCCAGGCATTTCCAAGTTTGAGATCTTGCAAGGAGAGGAATTAAGCGCCTGGGCTCTGGACTTGTACAGATCTGGGTTCCAAGGCTGGTTCTGCCCTGTTGGCTTCATTAGTCTCCTTTCTGTGCCTCAGTTGCCTCCTCTGTGGAATGGGTCCTGGGGTGAGGACCCCATGAGCTCATGCTCTAAGCCCCTTAGCCCGGGGCTGGGCCCACAGTCGTTGTGGGATAAATGGACATTAATCTCTCTGTAGCCCCTAGACTCTGTGTACAGTCGCTTGTCTGCGTATCTGCCTCCTCTTCCAGGCAGATCCCCTTGAGCACAGCACGCAGAGCTTGGCACCAGAGGCTGTCCTGGGCAGAGAACTGAAGAGAAAGTGGTATTCACTTGCTCCAAGGGGCTTGCAGATCTCCAAGCCAGAGACATAGAGAGGTCGTCAATATAGATGATTTATAGACCCAGGGATCAATCCATTATTCACTCAACAAACATTGGCACATTCTATGCATTGGGTGCTTTCTCAGCACTGGGGACGCAGCAGTGGACAAGGAAGAAAAAAACCTGCCCTCATGTTGCAGGCAATCAAATTTAGAAGGAAACGGATAATTGTAGATAACGAACAGAGTGAGGTGACCCACAGGGATGGTGTGTGTGGGATCTGCATGAGGAGCTGAGACTGGACTGTAAGAAGGAGCCAGCCATGGCAGGGGTGCTCCGGACAGAGGGAACAGCAAGTGCAAAGGCCCTGTGGTGGAAAGGCAGGGAACAGAAGGAAGGCCAGGGACACTTGACCCAAGTGAGAGCAATAGGATGGAACCACAGGCACAGACGAAGCCGACGGCCCCACCTGGGTGGACGCAGCTACGAGAGCCTGGAGCGAAGGCACAGATGCCGTCAACGGAACCTCGAGGGGTTGAAAGGACAGACTTTCCCAGTGACAGCGGCAGGAAAAAAGACGGGGTCCGCGGTGGGCAAGAGGGTGACTCTGGGGAGATGTTTGTTCACGGGCAGCTCAGTTCTGAGGACCAGCGTGGAAAATCCGATAGGTGTTAAGGGGGGACACATCTCGGGGCCCCCCCCCCGGGGCCCCCCAAGGCCGGCCGCGCCAAAGCCGCCGATTCAAAGGACAAAAGGCGGGTCTTCCTGCACTAAAAACCAGCCAGCCGCACTGAAAGGGCTCCCGGGGCCAGACCTATTTCCTTTTAAATATCAACTAGGCTAGAATTGTCCAACTGCCTCCCTCGGAAAGAGAATGAAAAAAAAATGCTCTGGTTCCCAAGCAAGTCATCTTTAAAGGTCAGGTTTCCGTTTATTCGCGATGTCTACACAACCTGCTATTCGTTTCTTTTTTAACTGTGTAAACTGAGGCCCCCAGATGCTCAACACGTTTCCCCGCCCCCCCCCCACCCCGGGACCGGGGGCCACGGCACACTGTGTGGGGGCTTTCCATGCGCTGCCCGGTTCCGAACGTCCGCCGCCGAATAACGCACTGAACTCCATCTCTGTAGGAACCCCACAGACGGGGCGTTATAGTTATCCCCATTTTACAGACGGGGAAACTGAGGCACAGGGAGGAGACTGCCCCTCCCCCGCAGTCAGAGTCAGCGAGGGGCGGCGGTCCGGCGCCTCGTCCAGGAATTCAACCACACCGCAGACAACGCCGGACGGGCCCCACACCTGACCCCAGGACCCACCCGAAACCCTCCAGCCCTCGGGGAGCCCTTCAAACCGAGTGCCCCAGCTCGTCTCTACCGAGCCCTTTGCGCATTAAAAGGGAAGTCGCCGTATACGTAATGACCGAGCGTTCCATGGTGGGAATCGGGTTCTTGCTTTGGGGCCGACTGTGCACCCGGGCAGGCAGCACGAGTCCCGGAGGAGGGACCCGCGAGGGGGCGGGCTGACCCCTTCCCGCCGCAGGCCCGGCGCCCGCCCGGCTCGGGGGCCACGGCGCCACCTGGTGGCCTGTCGTGGCAGCCGCAGGCGAGAGGGGGCGAACGCAGGGGAGAGGCGGGGTCCCGGCCCGGGTCTCCGCCGCGCCCCGACCACAGCGGGCTGCTTACGGAGCGCTCCCCGGGTGCCAGGGGCCCGCGACCGCCCGTAGGGGGCCTGAGAGCGCCGGTCTCGGTTACAGACCCAGCTCCGCCCCTGCGGTGCACAAGCGGCCGCGGACAACAGGGGCACAGGCCGCCCAGGCTGCGTCCCAGTACAACCGCGGGGACGTTGCATTCCGTGTCTATTTTATAGTGCGTATAATACACCTAGCAGAACACTTATATAATTGATAGAGTAAAAATACGTCTGTTATGGGTGTGCTGAAAACGTGTCTGTTTTACTGGTAGGGGTGAGAGTTCAGAAGTGTGGAGGTCACGGCTATAAAGACTCTTCAAGTCCTAGAAATGGTCCTAGAAAGTGACAGCGATGGGAAACTGAGGCAGAAGTTGGTCACTCACGGAGTTTATAGTGCAAACAGCACCTTAAGCAATGCATCCTGCTTCTGAATACCCTACACTGTTTCTCTTTTTCTCCCCAATATGACTGACTTTTTTATTCTCTGAGTTATTTGAAAGCAAATCCCTGCCACTTCTGTTGGAAACTCTAAGGCCCAATGGTTGATTAAGAGCTTAAGTTCCAAAGTCTGACAGCCCCAGCTTTGAATCCCAGTTCTGCAGGACCACAGGCAAGTCATGTCACCCTTCCCAGCCTCCCTTTTTTCACCGGTGAACTGGGGATAATGCAGAATCTACTGCATGGCTGAGTTACAAGGCAACAAGATCATGAAGTGCCTGGCATTGGGTTGGTGCCCAAGAAATATTAGCTATCATTATTATTGTCAATTATGGTTATCATTTTCCTTGGGCAAGAGGATTTTTTAAATCCTTTGATTCACTGACACTTTTCCCTCCCCTAAAAATCTCTTTTCAGTGGTCTGTGGAAATAACTCATTCTAACCCCTTAAAGAAGCCTCACTGATTCTGAGAGAACTAGTCAAATTTCTTTTTAAAAAGAAACAGGAAGTCGGGGCCGGCCCGGTGGCGCAAGCGGTTAAGTGCGGCCGGCGGCCCGGGGTTTGCCGGTTCGGATCCCGGGAGCGCACTGACGCACTGCTTGTCAGGCCATGCTGTGGCGGCGTCCCATATAAAGTAGAGGAAGATGGGCACGGATGATAGCCCAGGGCCAGTCTTCCTCAGCAAAAAAGGGGAGGATTGGCAGATGTTAGCTCAGGGCTGGTCCTCCTCACAAAAAAAAAAAAAAAAAAAGAAACAGGAAGAGAATGGACATAAACGGAGACTAAAGAGGGAAGGGAGACGAGAGAGAAGGTGAGTCCTGGAGAGAGGAGAATAGAAGAGTCGTGGTTAGCACTGCAGCTGCAGATTTAGGTGCATCCTAGTTGTTTATGGAATGATGGATGGGTGGACGGATGGATGGATGGATGGGCAGATGGAAGCATAGATGGATGGGTAGAAATATGGACAGGTGAAAGGATGGATGGATGGATGGATGGATGGGGGAGTGGATGGATGGATGGATGGAAGGATAGAGGGGGAGATGGGTGAATGGATAGATGGATAGAAATACAGATGAGTAGAAGCATGGATGGATGAATGGATGGATGGATGGATGGAAATATGGACGGGAAAGTGGAGGGATGGTTGGATGGGGGAGTGGGTGGACAGATGGAAGGATGGATGACTGGACAGAAATATGGGTGAGTAGATGGATGAATGGATAGAAATATGAACAGGTGAATAGATGGATGAATGGTGGAGTGGATGGATAGATGGAAGGATGGATCAATGGGAGGAGAGATGGGGAGACGGATGAATGATAAGATGGATAGAACTATGGGTGAGTAGATGGACGGGTGGATGGGTGGATGGATCGATGGATGGATGAATAGACAGAAGGATGAATGGGAGGGTAGGTGGGTAGGTGGGTAGGTGGGTGGGTGGGTGGCTAGATGGATGGATGAAGAGGAGAGAAATTCAAAAAGAATGCAGTGTGGGAAAATAAATAAAGCTTTGTCACCACATTGCTTTTCCACATGATGCCCGAATGTGCCACGAGGTGTCAGCCTAACCTCAGGAAACCACCTCAGAGGCCAGCTTGGCACCACCTTTCTCGCCTGACCTGAAGCCCTTCGATTCAAAACAAGCGCTGGCTCATTTTGATAACACAGTTTTCCTTGCACCCAGGATTTACACAGCCCTCATCAGCACACCCCGAACCCAGCCGGCATTTATAACCCAGCTCCCCTCCAGCAGACGGAAGACGGCGGAAGCCTGGAGGAGAGCTGTGTGTGGTGGGAGAGATGTTGCTAACCTCCCCGAGGTCAGGACCGAGCGTGGAGAGGGCGGGAGGGGATCTCGGGGTCCCCGGAGGGATCAGCGCCCGTATCAGCCTCAGCTCCAGCCGCCGTGAAATTCGTATTCGCATCTGGCCCTCTGACGTCCGCCCGGGAATCACCCCAGCTCCGAGCCTTCGCCAAAGAAGCTCTTGAGAAAAACGAAAAGGAAAAGGCACCAGCTCTTCCCCGCGCCGGACCGAACCTTCACATGAACCACCTTCAACCCGCAAACAGCCCAGAAAGAGCGATTTCACGGGAGGATCTGGGCGCAGGGGCGCCGCTTGCCCAAGGCCACGGAGCAGAGCCCACCCCTCCACGCCACGGCGCTCCCCACTTTCGGGGTCACTGCCAAAGGGGGGGCAGGACCAGAGTCACCAGAGCCACCACTTTCTCGCAGCCCCCCTCTCTGCCTTCAGCACAAACTTCCTCTTGGCCCCAGACCCGCAGGTTTAGGCTCAGCGCTAGAGGTAGACGTGGCCGCGATTCCCGCTGTCCCCCCAGAAAGCGGCATTTCTCAGCAGGGTTCCCGAACGCCGTCCCATCGGACGTATTCGCCAGCCCCTCCGCGCGGACGCGCCCAGACCCGGGAGCAGGCCCCCGAGCACGCCTGCGGTTAGCCCCCCGGGGCTGCGCCATGGGGGTGCGCGGGGCTTCCCCGGGGGCTGAAGGCCGCGGGTGTCGATCCACCGGCGGGGAAGGAATTCGAGATTTCAGCAGCCAGCACAGCTTCATGATCGTGTTCCGGCCGCACCAATCCGCCCCTCCACCCCGAGGCTTGCCAGCAACCAGCTCTGCCTGACCCGGAGAGACCCCACGTGCTGCCCCCACCCGTGTCCCCGCCCGGCGCCGGGGCAGGCCGTCCACCCCGCGCGTACTCACTCCCATTCTTTCCTCCGGGCCTGGGGGGTGCTGTGGATTTTGTGCGCCTGGTGGGCCAAGATGACGTCCCGGTGATCCACCACGCCGCCCCGCCGCTTCAGGGGGGGCCCCTCCCAGCCGCCGCTCAGCCGGAGGCGCCGCGCGTCCTGCGGGGCGCTGGGGGCGCCGTCCGGACCCGGGGGCCCCGCGCCGCGCGCGCGCAGGGCGTCCTCATAACTGCGGGGGGCGAGCATGGGGGCCGGGACCCGGGAGGACTTCCACGTCCATGGGCCGCGCTCAGCAATCCCGGGGTCTTCTGCCTCCAGCACAGGGCGGAGCTGGAGGGAGAGAGAGGAGAGGGCGAGAAAGAGAGAGTGAGGGAGGCGCGGGGCGCGGAGAAGAGACGAGCGAGCGCGGCGCGCGGCGGCCCCCCTCGCGGGGAAGTCAGGTGCACCCGGCCCGGCCCCGCGGATTCAGCGCTTCCTTGGCGACTTGGGGCCGACAGGCCGGTTCTCAGGGGCTGCCCGGCAACAGACGCAGGGGATGGAGGGAAAGACCGCAGGCCGTGCCACGGGACTCGCGCCCCACCTCCGAGGGCAGGGGTGGGACGCTGGATTGCCAGCACCTCAGGGCGCCCCTCTGCAAAACGGTTTGTCAGGAGCCTGCTGATTACTCTCCTCCGGTCCCTGGGTCCTGTGGGCTCTGGAGAGTCATTTAGAAAGCAGAAAGGGCGGGTTCAAGGGTCGACTTAAAATCCGCGTGGGCCAGGGCCATCTGTCCAGTGAGCCTGCTCTTAGCTGCCTGGGCTGGTTTTTTGAAAAGAGGAAAGGGACAGGGTTCCCGCCACCCACGAATGTATCAGGTGGATACTCAGCACCAGAGGAACTTAGAGCCCCGGGATGATCTTTGTCTCCATTTCATTCACTTAGTCACTCAGCAAACGCTGAGTGAGCAGCCACTGTGTGCAGGCCCTGCGCTGGAGACTGGGGACACAGCAGTGAATGAGACAGAGAAATCTTCTCATGGAGAGGATGTTCTAGTCGGGGAGATGGATGGTGAACAACGTAAGCACCTTACACAGAGATTAGGAGTCAAAAGTGCTGTTGAGAGGAATTAAGCAGGAACGGTGTATCCGTTTGCTGGGGCCCCCATAACAAAGTGCCACAGCGGTGGGGCTCACACAACAGAAATCTATTTCCTCACAGTTCCGGAGGCTATAAGTCCGAGATCAAGGTGTCAGCAGGGTTGCTTCCTTCTGAGGCCTCCCTCTTTGGCTTACAGACGATCGTCTTCTCCCTGTGTCTGCACGTGGTCGTCCCTCTGTGGGTGTCTGTGTCCTAACCTCCTCTTCTTATAAGGACACCAGTCATATTGGATCAGGACCCACCCTCATGGCCTCATTTTACCTTAATTCCCTCTTTAAAGGCCCTTTCTCCAAATACTGTCACATTCTGAGGTCCTAGGGGTTAGGACTTCAACATGGGAATTTGGAGGGGGCACAATTCAGCCCATAACAAAGGGTGATAGGAAGTGTTGGGTGGGCTGGTTATTGTATTAAATGTGGGGTTGGAGATGGCCTCACTGAGGAGGGGACATCTGAGCACAGGCCTGAGGGAAGTGATGCGGTAGCCGTACAGGTGTCTGAGGGAAGAGTGTTCCAGGCAGTGAGAACAGCATGTGCAAAGGTCTTGAGGCAGGGTTGTGTGTGACTTGGCCAAGGAATGCAGCCCTCACGCAACAGCATATTTCTAATCTCACTTTGATTTTGCCCACCTGAGTCAGCCCCCACCACTAGCCTCTCAGGGTCTGTCCAAGAACAGCAACACCCTGGACGGCTGGTGTGAGTGAAACAGAACGAGGAGGCTACGTCTCACGCACGAACGTTGCGTAAGTCGCTCCACGCCCAGAGCTGTAAGGAGACGGGTGCAGAGAGGGAGGCGGCCCCCGGGTTGCAAAGAGCTGGGAATGGAGGCTCATCTCCCTCCCGACTATTTCCTCTCGCCCGCTTGAAGCATCCGCAGAAACGAGAACCCTCCCAGCTTCTCTCGAGCAGATCAGCTCAGTATCAGTTTCTTTTCAAATCTTATAACTAATGGAGATTAGTAGATCTATCCTTCATGACGCCTTTAACCTTTAATTTACTCCCTTGAAACCTTACTCTTAGTCGCCTACGATCGCGCATTTATAAAAAGTCTTTTTCATTTTTCCAAATATGTTCATTGCACTGAAAAAAAAATCTGTTATTCTTTTTACAAGAACTTACGCGTGGAAGGCATTTTTCCTCCCATTTTACAGAAATAACACTGAGGACAGAAGGTAGACTCAAGTGTCTTGCTGAGAGGATCTATTTCTACCTCCAGGAGTTACCTCACCCCTCAAAAAAATATTCTTACTGCGTCAACATTAAAGGAAGGATCCAGCTCGCAGGTTGGGCATGCTGTGTGGAATCTACAACTTAGCCGAAACCCCGGAGACCAGCGCAGCGGAAAGGCCTTGATGAAAAAGTTCCACGCCTGCAGGAGGGGTGTTTGTGCCTGGGAAGGCGGGAGGAGGGCAGGCAGGGCAAACCTGAGGCGCACGCCCCAGGCGACATCTTCTGAGACGTCCGCCTGCTCGTCCCACGGGCTGAGATGGATGTCCCGTCCCCCAACCCGGCCCAGTCTCCCCATCTCATTAGGCCCCCAATTCCCCCTGAGGCCCAACCACAGTTCAGTCTCCACACCTGGTTCCTCACTTCCTTTCAGTCCCCGAGTCAAAGGCATCAGCAGGTCCCATCCACTCGCCTCCGGAATATACCCTGAATCCGATCGCTTTGAGCCACTGCATGGCCCCCACGCCTCGCCTGGACGCGGGCAGTCGCCCCTCCTGGGCCAGCTTCCCCTCTCCCCACTCCGACCTGCATTCTGCTCTGCGGTCTTTGGGTCTTTCTGAACCGTCTGCACTTCAGCTGTCACAGGAGCAACAGCCACCCCTACAGGCTGCCCCCTCCCTGACCCCACCCCCTCCCCGCTTTGCCCTCTCGGACCCTGACACACTGGCCTCCTCGCCGCTGCGTCTGGGCTCTGCCAAGCTCGTTCCACCTCTGTTCCTGCTCTTCCCTCTTGCTAGAATGCTGCTCCCCTCGCCTCTCATGGTCAGGGCTCCTCCCTCGGTCAGGGCTATGGTCAGACACCGGCGCTCTCTGGGACTGGCGCTTACTTGTGAGTTTGGGTGACACCCGCCTCCCCCATAGGATGCCAGCGCCACGTGGGCAAGGATCTTGATCTGTCTTGCTTGCCGTTGGGTCGCTGACACCTTAAATATTTCTTGCCTGAATGAATGAATGAATGAATGAATGAATAGTCTTAGGAATAGGTTTACCCAGGAAGCACCTTGCAAACTGCTGCCTGGGGTCCGGGACATCCCCTAAGTAGGGACGGGATGAAGCGTGCTGGGAAAGAAGATGTATTCCAGAGCCGGGTCTGACCCCAACACACCAGCAACCAGCTGTGTGGTCCTCAGCAAACTGCTGAACCCTCTGCGCCTGGTTTCTCGTGCATGACTCAGGGATAATGATCAGCACCAGAGAGCCGTCGTGAGGGGTCGGCGGGCTCACCCGCGGGCAGGCAGCGCCCTGAGCACAGCGTGGAGCGGTGGAAAGTGCGCAGTGACACCGACTCCCGTGTGGGTGTTGTGTAGGCAGGCGGAGCCTGGCGGCCGTGGGGAGGGGGCAGCTGCTCCAGCAACACCATCCAGTGCACTCTGCAGAGCCCGCCCGAGCGAGCTTCTCCGACAGAGCCCAGCTGTCCTGTGTGTACACACGAGAAACAAACACGTCCCCGGCCGCCGGGCGCTTCCCCGCCGAGCGTCCATCCCTGACACCTGCCAGGCCCACGACCAGGTGCGCTGCCCCCGCTGTCTGTTTGCCAACCACAGCACGGAGGAAGTGGCAGTTCACGTGGGGTGTGCAGCCCCTGGAAGCAGCCAGGTTCCGTGAACAGATGGTGCAGAGAGAAGACAACGGGGGAAAGCAAACAGAAGAAAATAAGCGACATTGAGCCCCAGAAAGCCTTATTGCTAATGTAACAGGAACAGAGCTTTCCCAAAGCACCACGTAGCACTTGTATCCACCACTCTCCCGAATCCAAACTAAAGCCACACCTGAGACGGGGGCTGACCCCTGGGGCCAAGCCTGGACCAGCCTGACTTGCCGTGGCGACCAGATGGCGCCTGGAGCTGCTCCTGATCAACACAGGCTGGTCCAGGAGCTATGGGGGCAGAGCAGGGAGGGAGGGACTGCAGGGGACTCTGGGGGCCTTCCGTGGCCCCATGTGGACAGGGCCGTTTACATTTACAGGGACAGCTGTGCTGGGCACCAGGCTTCACCACCCATGGGTGAAACAAGTGCTAATAACTGTTAAAGTGGCTTTACTTCTGGGAAAAATTAGTAAATGGTGTGGCACTTAAGTAGCAAAGTAGAGGAAAAGCATTCTCTAACACTTCGCAGTCTCGTCAGGCACATTAGAAAGACGTGATGCTCTTAGACAGAGACGGGAACTTGAAAATGCCCACGAGGTCCTTCATCCAGGAAATAAAAATAAAGCCAGGCAGGGGCTGGAATCTAACCCCACCAGCCTTCAATTTATTCACTGCTGGGGGAGGATGTCTTCTTCCCTCTACCTGGGGGGAAATTTAAAAGCTAGAAATGGCCATACAGCCCCCAAAATGCATGTTCATAAAGCTCTATTATGGTAGCTCAAAACTGGAAACAACCCAAAGGTCCATCAACAAGAAAATGGAAAAACATAGATACCGAAATTAGATCAGTGGTTACCAGAGGGGAAGTGGGGAGGGGGGAGGGCGAAAGAGGTGACAGGGCACATGTGTACGGTGATGGATGGTAATTAGTCTTTGGGTGGTGAACATGGTGTAGTCTACACAGAAATCGAAATAGAATGGTGTACACCTTGGGAAAAAAGGAAAATGGAAGAACAAATTGCAGTGCATCCATATGATGGAATACTACGCAGCAGTGAAAAAGAATGTGCTAGAGGCGACAATGTGGATGAATCTCACATTGACAGACACAAAGCAGGACTCACTGTGTGATTCCATTAATACAAAATTCAAAAACAGGCAAAATTACCCTACGGTGATGAGAGTCAGAATACTGTTGACCCTGGGGGTGGGGTTGCTGACTGGGATGGAACACGAGGGAGCCGGCTGGTGGGATTACCAGATAAACACAGGATGCCCAGTTGCATAGGATATACTTATACTAAAGCTATTCACTGTTCACCTGAAATTCAAATTTAACTGGGTGTTCTACATTTTTTTTATTTGCTTAACCTGGCAACCCACTGAGGGGGATGGAAATTCCTTGACTCTTAACCTGGTTGATGGTGGGGTCACAGCATATATACACGTGTAAAAATCCCTTTGAGCATTTTCCTGCGTGTTTGTTACATCACGACAAATATTTTTTAAGCTTAAATAATCATACTAAATTCATTAAGAGGGATTCATGAATTCCTCCGTACAACCAAGTTTTGAGTTGGCAGAAAAGAGGACATAAGCCAGGTCTCCCCACCCAACACAAGTCCCAGAGGAAGTGGGAAAGCGACTCCCTCCTGTTAATAAGTGAGACAGGCTCCGAGAGGGGCAGCGGCTCACCTGAGGCCCATAGCCCGGAGCAGGCAGGTCAGAGAAACGGATCCAGGTGTCTTGGGACTCCAAGGCCCCTCCCTGAGGCTCAGCCCAGAGTCTGGCCTGAGCCTTTTTCTTGCCAGGCCAACTTGTCCCCAAACATAAACAGTCTGGGGAAGGCAGGATTTTGGGCCCCGTGATCTTGGCACCTGAGTGTGTTATACTACGTGGTGAAAGGGACTGTGCCCTGGGGACTAGGTTACACACTTTAGGATAGGGAGAGTCTACCAGATGTCCCAGGGGGCCCAATGTAATCACACAGGGCTTTAAAAGTGGGAGGGGGGGCAGAAGAGGTCAGAGACACCAGGGAAGAAGAGGCAGGGGAGATCCGAAGCACGGGAGGGACTCGACCCACTGTCGCTGGTTCTGAGATGAAGGGGCCACCAGCTAAGGCATGCTGGCAGCCTCTAATGCGAGAACCACCTCCAGCTGACAGCCAGCAAGGAGCGGGGACCTCGGGCCCACGGCAGCTTGGACCTGAACTCCACCAACTGAGTGAACGAGGAAACGGATTCTCCCTGGAGCCTCCAGAAGGGCCCGCAGTCCAGAGACACCTCGACGGCAGCCCGGCCACACCTGCCAGACTTCCGACCACGGGAACTGGGGTGATAAGTGAGTGCTACTGGTAAGCCACTCATCTTGTGGTAATTTGGTGTGGCAGCAAGAGAAAAAGTAATACACAACCCCATACACGTAGCATCATCCTCTACACGCATGGAATTGTGAGATTATATGTATGTATATATGTGCACACACACGCGTGTGAACACAGGCACACTCCGCTTTATCGTGCCTCCCAGATCCTGCGTTTTTCACCAGCAAAAAGATTGCAACTTGCTGAAGGCTCAGATGATGCTTAGCAATAAAGTACGTTTTAATTAAGGTATGTAGATTGATTTTTTAGTCATAATGCTATCACACACAATAGACTACAGGATAGCGTAAACGTAACTTTTTCATGCACTGGGGACCACAAAATCTGTGTGACTTGCTTTATTGCAATATTTGCTTTATTGCAGTGGTCTGGAACCCAGCCTGCAATATCTCCGAGGTACGCCTGTATGTATATGTATATGTATACAGTATGTGTATACAGTGTACGTATATAGTATGTGTATACAGTGTGTGAGTACAGTATGTGTATACATTACATGTGAATATATGCACGTAAAGTTGTGTGACTTTTTTTGCACTTAGTAATATATCTTAGGCAACATTCCACACCAGTTTCTACGTATTTTTAGTGACTCCATAAAACTTTTCCAGTCTGGCTTCTGGATCTTTTAGATTTTTTGCTATTCCTCAAAATGCAGCCACCGTCGTGCACACAGCTCTCCGTGAGCTGTGACCAGTATTCCTGCGGAAGGAATTCCTGGGAGTGGCACTGCTATCTCAAAGAGCGTGCCCGTCGTAAGACTGGACAGATCCCGCGGCCACGATGAGGCAACGCCGTGGTGAGCAGACAGCGCGGGGCTAGACTCCCAGCCCTTCCTGAGTGGGAGTGGCCGTGTGGCTCGTTTTCGCCGTGGAATGCGAGCAGAAGTGCAGAGAGTGGCCCTCGGGTGGAAGCTCTCTGGAGCAGGTTCCCTCCCCTCTGCTGGCTGGACGTGGGAGACCCTAGGCCCGGCGTGGGTGGGGCCGTGACACCGTTAGAGCCGCCGTGTGCAGGGGGAGAGCCGTCTGCTGGCCAGGACCGCCTCCCGGGGCTATCGGTCGGCTCAGGAGCAAAATTCTGCTGCTATGCTTAAACTTCATCCAACTGGGGCCTATTTGTCACAGCAGCTTTCCCGCCTCAGCCACCTTGGGCCACCACACCAAAAGACCGTAGACCGGTGGCTTAAACAATAGACATTGATCTTCCCACAGCTCTAGAAGCTGGAAGTCGAGAGGACGGTGCCAGCACGGCCAGTTCCTGGTGAGGGCCTCTTCCTGGCTTGCAGACGGCCGCCTTCTCGCTGTGTCCCCACACGGGGGAGAAAGAGAGAGACCGAGTTCCCTGGTGTCCCTTCTTACAAGGGCACTAACCCCACCACGGGGGCCCCACCCTCACGACCTCATCTAACTCTAATTGCTGCCTGTCTCCAAACACCATCACACTGGGTGAGGGCTTCAACATAGGAATTTGGGGGGACGTGATTCAGTCCATAGCAATCCCCTAATTAACACGCTACTTGATGGAAGCAATGCTGGTTTCACTTAATGAATGTTTTCCTTGTGTTTTGACAGTTTTGCCTTCAAATGTGTGGCGTCCTGTTGAGAACACTGAGCACTTCGCAGTGCTCACTAAAAACAGAGAGAAAAGACAGCGTCTCCACATGAGGCCAGTTCCTCTCAACTCTTCTGTCCTGTTCTCTCTCTCAGCCTTTACTCTTTCTTCCACTTGTAGTCTGAGCGGCTCCCGGGCGGTTTCTCCTCCCCTCTTGCTCCGTGTGCTAAGATCTCAGTCCATAAAACATCATAATCTCGCCCCTGACAACACAACGGCTGCCAAGACCCCTGAGGATGGTGCCCCTCCTGAGTTCCAGGCTGGAGGGAGTGAAATTCAGCAGACCAGCATCCTCACAGCCAGGATGAAGAGAGCCCAGATGTCACCTGTAACCAACCTCCAAACGCTTGCGTCACCTCCCGGATGATGTTTTATTTGGCTGATAGTAAAAGTGATTTCCGGGCCCTGAACAAACAAACTCCCGAGCAGGTAGCCAGGGGTGGGGCAAGTGTTAAGACTCTACCCAGAAGGAAAAACCTATAACAGAGAGCAACAAAAGCAAAAATCAGCAAGGGGGCCTACGTCAGGCAAAGAAGCTTCTGCACAGCAAAGGAAACCATCAGCAAAATGAAAAGGCAACCAACTGAACGGGAGAAAATACATGCAAATCAGATGTCAGGCAAGGGGTTAGTATCCAAAACATATAAAGAACTCATACAACATAATAGCAAAAAAACAAACCATTTGATTAATGAGCAGAGGAACTGAATAGATATTTTTCCAAAGAAGACATCCAAATGGCCAATGGGTACATGAAAATTGTTCGACATCACTAATGATCAGAGAATGCAAATCAAAACCCCAAGAAGATATCACCTCACGCCTGTTAGAATGGCTGTCATCAAAAAGACAAAGATGACAGGTGCTGGCGAGGACGAGGAGAGAAGGAGCCCTTGTGCACTGCTGGTGGGAATGCAAACTGGCAACAGGGAAACAATCCAAACACCCATCAATGGATAAATGGATAACAAAATGTATATACACTCGATGGAATATTATGCGGCCTTGAAAAGGAAGGACATTCTGACACCTGCTACAACATGGATGAGCCTTGAGGACGTGATGCTCAGTGAAATAAGCCACTCACAAAGGACAAACACTGTGTGATTGCACATATGAGGTCCCTGGAGGAGTCAAATCCATAGAGACAGGAAGTAGAATGGTGGGTACCAGGAGCTGGGGGAGGGCAGGATGGGGGGTCAGTGTCAGAGTTTGGGGGGACAGAGTCCAGTTTGGGAAATGAGAAAGTTCTGGAGACGGATGGTGGTGATGGCTGCACAATACGAATGTACTTAATGCCACTGAAAGATGGTTACAATGGTAAATTTTGTGTCACGTATATTTTACCAAAATAAAAAAAATGTGTTAATAAAGCTCTTAACAGGTGATCCAAAACCATCCACCCATCTTGAAGACACTTAAATATTCACAGCTGCCCCAGCATTGCAGCCTTGTTGCCTCACAGCACCGAACACCCCCGTAGTAAGGGCACCAGGAAGCAGGTACAGACATATAGGAGGGCTTCCGTGCTGACTCAGAGCCCGTCCCAGGCAGTGTGGACCCCCCTACACCCACCTTCGCACAGAGAAGCTCAGAGCAAGTGGACGGCCCCGCAGACCCCAGAACAGAGCCAGATAAAAGGGCGGGCCAGATGGCAGAGGCTGAGGGTGAGGCTGAGCCCAGCGAGCCAGCGTGGCCCTGAGCAGGGCTGTGAAGGCCCAGCACCTGGTGAGAGAAACCACGTCACAGCGGGTCTCGGTTCTCACCCGCTTCCTCCCTTGCCGGCCGATCGCAGTGCAGCCAGACACAGACGGCCTCCCGCTGGGAGGAACAGAGCGCCTGGGCCGCTGGACGCTTTCACAGCGGCCCCGGGACGCCGGTTGGCATTGAGGAAGGAGAGAGAAGGGGGAGCCCCTGGGGCGCACGGTGTGGGGCAGGATCCACGTGAACCACTGAATCTCATGCTGGATTCTTTCTCCCAACTTCAGTTTGCAGCTCCATTATCCTCCCCATCACTCATTCATTCATTCATTCATCCATCCAGCAACATTTTTTGAGCACCTACTGTGTGCCAGGCTCTGTCGTAGGGGAACCAGCAGTGAACAAGAGAGACAAAGGTCCCTGCCCTCACGGAGCCGGCATTCTAGCAGGGGAGACGGGCAAGAAACTGGATAAACAAGTAAAATACGCAGACTGTCAGATGGAGAAAAGAGAACGGGAGAGGAGGGGAGGGAAGGGGAAGTGGATTGTCATTTAGGGAAAGTGCTCAGAAAAGGCCCCAGTGGGAAAGAAACGTTTGAGTAAACACCTGAAGGAGGTGAGGGAGGAGCCATGAGGGCGTTCACAGGAAGGGTGTTCCACAAAGAGGGAACAGCACGTGCAAAGGCCCTGTGCCTGGAGCGTGCTTGGTGTGTTCAAGGAACAGCGAGGAGGCCTGTGTGGCTGCACCCGAGTCAGTGAGGGGACGAAAGGGAGGAGGTGAGGGCAGGGAGGTGACGGGACAGATGGCACAGGGCCTTGTGGGCCACCGGGAGGACTTTGGCCTTTGCTCTGAGTGAGGCGGGAGCCATGGAAGATTCTAAGTGGAGGAGGGACATGACCTGACTCAGGTGCTCACAGGCGCCCTCTGGTGGCCAAATTTGCAAGAACCCAAAATGCAGTGAAATTGATTGCCCCAACCATGTTGTGGGGCTCCCTCTCTTCCTCCGTCACCCACATTCTACCCAACATCAGGGCTGCCGGCTCCACCTAGCACTTCCTCTCCCGCTGGCCCTGGTTCAGGCCCTCAGTCACCCACCCAGTGGACCGTAACCCTTTCCTCGGGCTCCATGCCTCCCTGAGTCTCTCCTCCCTCGATTCATCATGGACTGTGGGGTCACCCACTGCCAGTCCCAGCAGGACTCCCCACTGCCAATCCTGAACGCACCCGACTGCCGTCGTCTTTGCCTCCGTCCTGAGCGCCTTCCGTCTCCCCACCCCGAGTCCAGCTCAAACGCCGCTTCTGCTGTGAAGCCTCCAAGAGAGTTCTGCCAGTGCCCACACGCCTCGCCTGCCCACACATGCCCGTGGCTCCCACCTCCAGCGCCTGCCACCCCCTGCGTGGGGCTGGTTCTGGCCGCAGGAGCGAGGGACGGGCCAGAGGTGTGGGGAGTCAATACCCTTGGAAGATCCCTCAACCAATGACTGACAGGAGTTGGTGGAGAAATGCCCTGAGCTTTGCAGCCAGGCTGCTGGGGTCGGACCCTGGATCTGCCACCTCCTGCTGTGTGACCTTGGGCAAGTCACACCACCTCTCTGGGCTGCAGTTTCCTCATCTGTAAAATGACGGTATGTTCAAGTAAGAGCACGCACCTCACAGAGTTGTTATGAAGATAAAATAAACTGGTTCTCTGTAACATGCTCGGAGCAGGGTCCAGCACATGGTAAGCCTTAAGTACATGTTGGCTCTTATTATGACTGTGACTGCCATTATGATTCATTCCCTGCTGAAGCCCCAAAGGCTAGCACAGCGCCTGGCCGGCAGGAAGGATGCTATAAACACTGCTGAAAGGTAGTCAATTTTCTTGATCGTCCAGGCTGGGCAATATCGCAGCCGAACCAACATTCCAGACACTTGGCACCATT
Source organism: Rhinoceros unicornis (assembly GCA_028646465.1). Classification (NCBI taxonomy): domain Eukaryota; kingdom Metazoa; phylum Chordata; class Mammalia; order Perissodactyla; family Rhinocerotidae; genus Rhinoceros; species Rhinoceros unicornis. The sequence goes on from CM053548.1 coordinate 7,435,296, forward strand.
TCTCATTCCCTATTTTCTTGCTCTCTCTTAGACTTGCTTGACTCCATGGGCACTGGAAGGTTAAAAGGAAGAAGGACAGGCTGCCAGGAAAAAAATACTTCTCCCAGGGGGACAGCGTTCCTCCAAAGTTGCTGCCTTAAACTAAGCCGTTACGCATCTGCTCTCTACGACGTTCTCGGCAGGAGTGGGCGCGTAGTTTTGCTTACATGCTGCATCTTTGGGGTTTTTTCTCCCCTGTGGACGTATCTTTGACTTCTCGGTGTGTGATGTTGGTAGGACTTTCACTGTGTCCCTCGCTCATTCTGCCCCTCAGGCCAGCCAGTGGCTGTGCGTGGTATCAACATATTAATATGCTAAGACATTAATTCATGACGATGGGGATTATTAGTGCTGACATGCTTCGTCTGTTCAACAAATGTTTATAGCGTACCAACCGTGTGCCACTGTGATTCAATTATGGTGCATCTTGGAATCTTAACACTCTCAAGAAATCCTCTAGAAACTGCCTCCCCTTGGGGCTGAAAGAAATTGCAGTGATGGTTTTTGCTGGAGAGAAATAACTAGACAGCAAACATTGGAAGCACTTTAGAAAAAAGCGACTCGCCCTGGCATCTAGGCCTTTATAACGTTTGAAGAGCGAGTCTCTCTACACTTTGTGCTGGGTCACTAAGAATTACAATGGGAACTAGTAGGGTCCAGAATATGGTTCCATTACTGTGACCGGCATGATTTAGGGGAGGATTGGGTGGGCCATGTGGGGGAAGGAGCAGAGGGAACCGTGAGCTGCAGAGGAAATCAGAAGTGGAAGCCAGACACAAAGGCCACATATCGTATGATTGCACTCACATGGAATACGGAGAACAGGCAAATCCGTAGAGACAGAAAGCAGATTGGTGGCTGCCAGGGGCTGGGGGCCGGGGGAATAAGAGTGAGGGCTCCCTCTGCAGAGAGTTTCCCTTTGGGGCGGTGAGAAAGTTCTGGAACTAGATAGAGGTGATGGTTGCACAACATTGTGAATGTACGAAATGCTGTTGAATTGCTCACTCAAAAATAGTTAAAAGGATAAACTTCACATGTGTGTCTTTTACGAATAAAAAAGAAAAGAAAAGAAATTGGACACACACCCTTGCTCTGGAGAGTAATTTAAAAGTAGCCAATATAACAAAGGTCTAAGGTCCTTTCTTTTAAAACTATGTGTAATTGTAACCGGTGACATTCCCTTTTTTTAATAGTGTATTTTTTTCCATTTTTTTAAAGAAGAAACAAACAGAAAATGAATTTAATAAGTCAATGAATTTAAAAAGGAAAACTTTGCTTACTCAAAAACACTAGCCAAGATTTAGTGAGCACCTACTACGCCCAGGACTGGGCAGCACCCAGCCAGGCCCCAGGAACCCCACCACCTGGTTGCACGGTCGGCCTGGTGGTGAGCCAGGAACGGGTTGGGGGGGCACAAAGGGGCTCAATGACCCCCCCCCCGGGGTTTCTCAAACTCTGACCAGCACATGGCTGGCCAGGACCGTGTTCAAATGCAGATTCTGACTCAGCAGGGCAGGAAGGGGCCCGGGACTCTGCATTCCCAGAGGATGTGGCTGGTCCAGGGCCTGAACTTGGAGCGGCCCCTCCCATCCAACTAACTCAGTCTGCCTCCGCCATCAGACTGGCTGGGCCTTGCCGGCCGGGGAAGGAGATCTCGCCAAGAGCCCTTGCCTGCTTGTCACTGTGAAGACACCCCGGGGCTGAAAGATCCTGGAATAGAAACGCCCTCACTTGGCCTCGGCCATCAGGACCCTCTGGTCCTGGAAGCTAACACTTGGAAAAGAATAATGCAATAAATAAGTAACCCTGTGCAGAGTGTTGGATGTGCTGGAGCCGCGCTTGGCGTTACTTTGCAGATCGTTGGCCCAGAAATTTGTCCAGTGTCCAGCCCACCCTTTGTTTCCGGGACCCTGGTCCTGATGTTCATGTTACTATTTCGGGGGGGCGGGCAGCATTGGATTACATCCATCTTATCTGGAGGGAGGCTGGCATTTGCCAGGAGTGACATCTTTATGCGTCTCTGCAAACCCCTGTGTTTTGGAGGAAAGTAGAGATCAGTGGGGATAAACTCAGCTACTAAGACGTCTGGAGTTGGGGCCTTCCTGCAGCCTGGGGTTGGGGTGTTGGGGGCCTAGAGACCGCGTGGGGAGAGAGGGGCCAACATCAGCCGCAGACACCCGAGACCCCCACCCCACGCCACCCCCACAGGGGACCTAAGACTGCTCCTGGCAGAGGCTCTTGGGAAAAGGCCAGGCTGCCCCGCAGCCCTAGACTCTGAACAGGAAACAGGACGGAGCCCGGACACCAAGGGGAGACCCTCCCCCGCACCTTCGCGGAGCCGAGGAGGGAGGGGCGCAGGTATGGACTCCCCTCTAGTCAGTTCATCCACAGGGCACGCTGCTGCCTCGGGGAAGGTGCTCTGTCCTCCTGTTTGCTCTCTATTCTGGCTCCTTCTCCCGGCTCAGTGTCTCAGGACCCCCCAGCTGGAGCCCCGGAGCAGGCAGGGAGCCCGGCCCCGGGCGCGCGCGCTCTGAAGCTGTCTGCGGCCAGAGCCGGAGGGAGGAGGACAGGGGTTCTGCTGCCAGTCTTTCTCACTTCTCGAGAAACAAAAGCTGCCCGAGAGTCAACTCTGTCCAAAATAAAAGAAAAGGGAGGGATTGCTCTAGAGGAGTGTCGAGTGCTGGCTGCTTTTCATCTGGCACAAGGAAGGGGGGATATTAAATATTAAACGCAGCAAGCGCTTTCCGAAGACAAAGTAGTTATTCTCAACAGCCTGAACCCCATCTGCCGTCTCCCTTTTTCCAGCGCCTTCACGCCGCGTTGAACACAGAGAACAAGGCCTGGCCGCACGTGAGACGCGAACTTTTGTTTGGGGGACCCCCGAAGCCAGGGGCGACGTGGCGGGGGGCGCGCACGATTCCAAGCCCTGTCCCTCGTCCAGCCTGCCTGGGTCTCAAGGCAGAAAGATGCTAATGTCGACTTGAGTGAAGGGGGTGAGGAAGACATAAAAAAGTAAAATTTGACTTAGATCAGAAACTCTAATCATTGGGGAAACGTCACACGTCCAGGGCAGGTGGCAGAGACGTTAAGTGCTACGAGGAGGCTAAGAGCGGCTGAAAGGCAGTGAATTGTTAAGGAAGACACAAGTATATGCTGGAAATGAGGGGTCGCCCCACCCCCGAAGAGAAACCATTCCCAAAGGGAAAGCAGATTTTAAGACAGAAATAAGTGAAATCTGGAAATACACTGCCCACCCGCAAGGAAGAACCATGCCTAAGAAGGGGCGAGGAGACCACCGCGTTTCTGCCTGTGTGTGGAGGTGATGCAGCGGCAGGAAAGCAAGGCCGGCCCCCCGCGGGACTCTGGGGGCGCGTCCCCGCCCCGGGGACCCGCGCGCTCACCTGTCTCGCCTCGGCGCCCGGCTCGCGCGGAGGGGCTAGTGGGCCGCGCGGCCAGTCCTCAGGCCGGCCTGACCACCCCGCCTCGGCAGCACCCGAGGGTCCAAGCCAGCAGCAGCCCACGCGTCCATCGCCCGCCCAATGGGAAGGAGAACGGGACCCCGAGAGAGGAGGGAGAAGGGGGGACGCCGAGAGCGGCCGTGCTCCGAGCCGAGGGCTCCCACAAAGGCAGGCGCCAAGCGGGGCTGCTGTGCCAGCTGCCAGGGGGAAGGCGGGGGAGGATCCCTGATGCGGCGGGTGGGGGGACTGGCGGCTGCTCAGCTCCCGATCATCTCCCGCGAAGTGCTGCTCGGGGACCCAGCAAAACCAGCCCCCACCCCATTGCTCCACAGGGGAAAATAAAGGGGTTTCTCGCTCTGCTCTCCACGCCCCTTAACACTGCGGCGACCTCCCAGCACCGGGCAGGACCCCGGGCTCTGGAAGGATGCTGTGTATCCGCCACGCCACCTCCTTCCAGGCTCGCTTCCCGTAAGGAGCAGGAGGAAAGGTGGGGACAGGAGGGCTCTCTCTCTCTTCCACTCGGGGGTCTGCGGAGGGGGCGTGTGGAACAGCGGGATATGGAATCAGCTTATAATTTAACCCGATCGCGACCTAGATTGTCGACGCCCTTTCGAAAACAGCCGCTAAGGACAGCCGCTAAGCCCTCCGGAGTCTTTCCTGCTCTTTCTGGAAACGGCTTCCCCTCGCCCCCACCTCTCTCCTTAGGCAGGGGTTCTGTTATTTGAACAGAAAGGCCAGGAGAAGGAAAATTGAGTCTTTCAGTGCAAAAAGGCAATTGATTGAAAGTTCGTGGGTTTGTTCACCTGGCGTGTAGACTCAGGTTCCCAAAACTGGGATGACCCGGCGACTCTTTGTAAAGGGGCCTCCTTTTAAAGGTGAGGGTTATGTTTTTCCCATAAGAGGCATCTAGGGCACAGAGAGTCCCCATATTTTTTCCTAAGGTGAAGACAAAGTGGGGGATCTGCCTCATTGGGGTCACATGTTTTTTTGTTTGGTTTTTTTTTGAGATATAATTGACATATAACATTATATTGGTTTCAGGTGTACCACATAATGATTCTATATTTGCATATATTGTGAAATGATCACATAATAAGTCTAAGAAAGCAGCATTGTTTAGACAGAGAGAATTGAGCTTGGGCTGGATATTAGGGGATCTTAAGGCATTACTATTAGTTTTGTAAGGTCTGGTGGTAGTATTTTGATTATGTTGTTTTTTTAAGTCCTTATTTGATAGAGACGCACATTGAAGTATTTAGGGGTGAAATGACACTGTGTTTCCGGCAAACAACCCAAAATTCACTGACAGATGAACGGATAACCAAAATGTGGTGCCTCCATGCGATGGAATATTGTTCAGCCATAAAAAGGAGTGAAGCACTGATTCATGCTACACCGTGGATGAACCTTGAGAACATTATGCTGAAGGAAAGAAACCAGTCACTAAAGGTCTTATGCTGCATGATTCCATTTATATGAGATGTCCAGAATTGGCAAATCCGTAGCGACAGGAAGCAGATTAGTGGCTGGCAGGAGCAGGGGGAGGCCAGCAAGGCGAGTGACTGCTGATGGGAACGGGGTCTCCTTCCGGGTGATGAAACGTTTACAGCAGATAGAGGTGTGGTTGTGTGACATGTGCCCCAAATTGTTCACTTCGAAAGGATTAATTTTATGTGATGTGAATTTCACCCCAATTAAAAAAAAACCTCCCACAAAAAGGCTGGGAAGGTAGATATGAGGAGCGGAAGGTTGCCGGCTGAGGAAGCTGGGTGACGGGTCCATTGCGTTTTTCATCGTATTCTTCTCTCTGGTCTGCGCATGCTTGGAATTTTCTTTCTTGAAGAGACGGGCGTGGGAGGAATGGGAAGAAGGCAGCCTGTGGGGGTGGGTTTGGACCCACAGAAGTGGGGTGGAGGGGCTTCTCTGGGGGTGAACCCCCAGCCTGCCAAGCGCCTGACGGCCGACAGCGGGGCGGAGCGGGGGGAAGGAGCTCAGCCCTGGGCCCCCTCCGCCTTGCCAGCCGGCCACCCCAGACGGGCCTCAGTCTCCTCGTCAGTAAAACGGGCGAATCCTTCCTGCCTTGTGGGGATTTTGTGAGAATTAAATGAGATCGCGTTGAACAGTGGGGAAAAAGAACATTTGCGCCTACATGCACTAGAACCGTCCCTGGAAAGATGCAGAAAACTAATCACAGGGGCTCTGTGGGGGTGGGGACCCCGCCCGAGGGGACAGGGGTGGAGGGGTCTTTCCCTGCTCTCCTTACTGTGTTTAAGGGATTTTGAACCCCTTGAGTGTAGCACGGATTAAAACATTACGTTAAAAAGAGCTGCCGTGTATGTCAAGAGACGGCACGCATTTTCTGTAAAGGGCCAGATGATAAATATCTTTGTCTTTCCGAGGCGCACACTCCCTGTGACATGCACTCAATTCTGCCCCTGCACAAGCGCCAGAGACAATGTGTAAAGGGATGGGCGGGGCTGTGTGCCGATAAAACTTTATCTATAAAAACTAGCTACAGGCTGAATCCGGCCCCTGGGCCTTAGTTTGCTGACATCTGGTGTATGTAAATTGCTCAGCATCTGCTGCCTGTCAACGCTATTATTAATCCCAGGCTCTGCCACCGGCCGGCTGTGTGACCCTGGGCAAGTCGCTTAAGCCTCCATCGATTCCTGCTCAAAACTGGGATAGTAATACTTGAGGAGGGTTGTTTAGAGTGTAAAATGAGACACGCAATATTGCAGTGTACTGTGCTCTCTAAAACGCTATGCAATGTATGATGTTATTATTGTTAAGCTGGAAGCTGTAAGTCTGTGCAATTAGCATTGAATTTTCCTATTTTCAGATCACATGACCTGCATGAGTCACTTCATGATGAACAGAAATAGCCATCCTGGTTTCCTTACAAGTCCTTGGAAAATGTCAAAAAGTTCTGCTTTTTTCCTGACTCACACGAGACCATCCTGAGTCAACCATCTTTTTCGAGAGTTGGTGACACGAATAGATTGAGCAAATGGCCCCAATGACTCACTCCTTCCTGTGTCCCCGTCTTCGCCATGTTCTCATCGTGGATGGCCAGTATGTCCCCACCCTTTGGCTTTGGACTTGCTTCAGGCAATTGCGTGTGGGCAGAAGTGGTCATAACCAACTCCAAGTCTGGGCCTTACGAGCCCTGGTGTTTCCACCGTCCTCCTGCACCTCTGCTCTTGCCAGGAGAGCAGCTGTCCCAGGAGGAGGCTGAGAGACCCATGGAGCGAGTCGCCAGCTCACCCAGTGAGCGCCGGCCGACTCAGCATAATTGTGACAATCCACTGACCCAGAGAGGAAGCACAAAACCTGTGAAATTCAAGCAGAACCAGATGGAATTCAGAATAAAAGAAAAGTGAAGTCGGCCAATAGCCAAAGTCTGGGCACCTTCTCTATCATTTCAGTTGGTTTTCCAATTCTGCCCACAGCAGTGATGCCTGGGGAGAAACATTTCGGAGGGGAATGTGACGCGCTGATCCCATCAGGAAACTGGGAGGACAATGGCCAGCCAGCCCAGAAGAAGTGCATCAAATGCCGCTTCTCTTACCTCCCGCCTGGGTTGGCTGCTCCCAGCTGCAGGGGAGGCTGGGAAATGCCTTCCAGCGGCACCCCTGAGAAGAAGAAGGGATGGATTTGGGTGAGCACTCAGCAATCTGTCACAGTGATCTAGTGTGTGGTGAGACCACTCACGAAGCTTCTGGGAGACGGGAGATGTTCCATACACGTGTTCCCTCCTTTCTCTCCCCACTGAACTTTTAGTGACAAAACCAGGGCTCAGAGGCTCCGCACTTGCTGTTCCCTCTACCTGGAATTCCTTTCCCTCAGATGGCCCCTGGCTCACTCGTCTCTTTGTTCACGCCTCTGCTGAAATATCACCCATTCAGAGAGGTCGTTTCTGTTTATCTGATAAACACCCCGGTCACTCCCGCATCCTTTGCCCTGTTTTCCTTGGCTCTTCTTTTCTTAGTTGCATTGATGGCCACTTGATGTTATTACTTAGCTGTCTGTTTGTTGTTTCCCCCGCTAGAATGTGAGCCCCACGAGCGCGGGAGCTTGTTTCACTGATAGCCGTGCTTCCAGCGCCCACACCTGTTTGTATCTCACAGCAGGTTCTCAATAAATATTTATTGAATGTGAATAAGTGAGTGAGTGAATGGATGAATGAATGAATGAATATCCCCCTTTGTTCTATGTCTCTGTAAATAACAACAAACGTTTCCTCTCCTTCCTTCTTGAGGCAAGGAAAGAGCGTTTTTGCTGAGTGAACATCAAGTTTGTGTATGAGGGAGGGTGGGGATGCAGACCTTGTAACTGCTAAGAGGAAAGAGAAGGTGGTGTGAAGGTCTCCCCAGGACCAAGGTGCACAAAACTGCAGCTCATGTGGGACAGGCAAGGACACCTCAGGCCTCTGGACTGAGAGGTTCATCAGCACAGGCCAGGTTACACTGCAATAACAAACGTCTCCAAAACCTCAGTGGCCGAAAAGGCAAAAGTGTGTTTTCACTGGTGAAATATCCTTCACTGTGCACTCTGCTCCACATCTCTGTCGTGCACATACCAGACTGTTGCAGTTCCCACCATCTGGGACAACGTTGGTTACCACGACAATGAAAAGGGAGATGGAGAATCGCGCCCCAGCTCGTAAATGCTCCCTCACAGAAGCGACTCACTTAACCTCTGCTCACTTGTCATTGGCCAGAGCAGGTCACATGACCACACTGAGCTTCAGGAGGGTGGGGAAGGGTGACCCTCCACTGTATCCATGTATCAGTTAGCACTTGCTGTGTAACAAACCACCCCCAACTTTCGTGGTCTAGAACAACAGAAGATTTATTTGTCACAGTTTTTTAGGTTAATTCAGTGTTTGTCTGATCTTGGCCAGGTGAGCTGATCTCCACAGTGGTTTGGCGGGGGCTGGATGATCTAGCACATGGCCTCACTCATGGCTGGTGGTTGGCGGGCTGGTTAGTCTGAGGTTCTCAGCTGGGAAAATTCACCTCTGCTCCACGTGGTATCGCATCCTCCAGTAGACCAGCCCAGGTGTGCACATGGTGGCAGCATCGTAAGAAAGCAAGAGCAGAATCTGCAAGTCCTCTTGAGGCATAGAGACAGAATTCTCACACCAACATCTTTGCCGTATTCTGTTGGTCAGAGCAGGTCACATGCCCCAGCCTAGTTTCATGAGTGCGGGGAATGGGCTCCACTTCATGAGGGGAGGAGGTGCAGGGAAGGTGTGGCCATTGGCGTCCACCACAGTTGGGAAGTAGAGAACAGCTGGATATCCAGAGTGGTAACAGTGTGTCACTCACAGGATGAGCATGTGCTACTCCACCCAGCCACTCCACAACGACTGTTACGAGCCTCTCCATCCCAGGATACGCGGCGACAGGAGTCAGAGATGGGAAGGGAAGAAACTGGTATCATCCCAGGTCTGCTGCATGCAGCTAGAGCATCCCTAGATTTGTTCAGTGCACAACCTGTACAACTGATACATGACAGCGAGTCAGTAGCCCCTCCCCCATTCTTTTACCCACCTCCAGAGAAGTGTGAGTGCGTGGCTCTGAGCCTAGAACTGTCTAAATTCCTGTGTCAAGAGCTCTCAGAGGTCCTGGACCAAAAACAATATATCCATTGCCTGGGCTTGCTTTCACCTCTGCCTCAATCTCTGTTCCCTCTCTCTTCAATTATATCTATTTCTGAGCATCCCACCAGCAGATTCTTGTGCTGGGCCAGATTCACACTTGTTTATGCTGCGTATCCAAGAACCCCCAAAATCTGTCTTGAGGGGACATTTGGACTCAGATTTTAAGGACTTTGCTACTTCAAAACAGACAAGATCAGTCAAGGTTGTTCCTCCTTCTTCTTACATTTCTTCTTCAGGACTTGAGAAGGTGGGAGGAGAGAGGCCCATTGAACTCAGAGGGGCTCATTGAACACCCAAGTCCTTTTTGTGTAATTCAAAAACACCACGAGAGCCCGTTCACTCTGGACCTCAGCCAGAGAGCACTCAAGAGTCATGTTCAAACCAAGGAACAAAAAGAAACAGAACACCTGAATATGGAAAGGTCCCATCTCCTCAAGCTGGTCTCCTGACATCATGTTTGTTGAATCTGAGGGGGGTCTGAACTCTCCCACCTCTCAGTTATGCTTCATCTGAGGCTGCAGGACAGCTGGGCCAGCTCGGCTGATCTCCACCATTGCTGGTGGTTTCGCTGGGGCTGGATGATCCAGTCCACTCACATCTGGTTGCTGGTGGGCTGGCCAGTGTGGTGTTCTTAGCTGGGATGGCTCATCTCTGCTCCATGTGGCATCCCATCCCCCCATAGACTAGTCCTGTAGGTTGGCCCTATATATTCCTGAATATATAAGACTGTTTTGGCCACTGGGAATAACCTAGAGATTATTCCCCATCTGCACCGTTGAGGCAACAGCTGATTGTCCCTCAAATTCCATTCTCCCCGCCTTCCACAGTAAAACAATTTCAGCTGGGCACACGGCAGCACCCCTTGCAGCTAAGTGTGGCTGTGTAACTGAGCTCTCACCAACGGGACGTGAGCAGAGGTGACGCGTGCAAATACCAGGTCACCCACTTAAACAGCACTCATTTGTGCTGGACTTTCTCTTTCCGTGTTCCCACGGGTCACACTGTGGAAAAAGTGGTGACCAACTTCCACCCTGCACATGAGCACACCACCCTGGGGTACGGCAGAGCCACAAGATGGAAGGAGCCTGGGTCTTGGAGGATCTCGAAGGAGCAGAATCCTCTGCTCATCCAAGACCCGGCCTGCCTCTGGCCTGTTACGTGAGAAAGGAATTCCCACCTGGCATGGGCCACTGCATTTGGGGTCTCTTGTGACAGCAGCTTCGCCTGCATGCTCACTATCGCAACAGGTACGTCCATAATGATTCTCCTTAATCTACCGCCAAGGCACGCTTGTCTCTGGAGGATTGTGTTGGAAGTGAAGGCTTTGACTTTCGTGCCCTGTGTAATGTTTCTACACCCTTGTTTGTGGATACTAAACTTTGTTTCAATGCCAATATACCCTATACGTACTGTGACCACCTCTTCTGAATAAAACACTGCAATCCAGATCTATCTATAGAAACAACGGGGGCCGCAAAATTCTGAGCACGGCATTTGTGCTCCTCCAAACGCAGATTTGAATCCTCACTCTGCCTCGTGACAGCGTGCGGGCTGCTTCACCTCTCTGGCCCTTGGGGGCCTCTGCTATAAACTGCAGATAATAACAGCACTAACCATTAAAAGTTATGGTAAAGATTAAATCAAAAATGCAGGTTGAGAACTTAACATGGGCCAGGACACAGCAAGCATGCACCCTATGTTAGCTTCTGCTATCATCGTCATCATCATTTCTTGGAAAAATCCAGAGCGATGGTGAGTGGTTAAGACTCTGGAGCCAGATGACCTGTGCTGGAATGCTTGCTCTAATACTCACTAACTCTGTGACTTTGAGGAGGTCATTAACCTCTCTGTGCCTCAATTTTCTCATCTGCGGGATGGGTATGATGATGATAATATTTACATTACAAGTTTTTTGTGAAGTTAACACGTACGAAGCACTTAGAACAGTGCCTGATGCATAGTACACGATATGTAAGTGCTAGCTCTCATTATTGTTATTAATTACCATTTTTTTGTATGTGAGGAAGATCAGCCCTGAGCTAACATCCGTGCTAATCCTCCTCTTTTTGCTGAGGAAGACCGGCTCTGAGCTAACATCTATTGCCAATCCTCCTCCTTTTTTATTTCCCCAAAGCCCCAGTAGATAGTTGTATATCATAGTTGCACATCCTTCTAGTTGCTGTATGTGGGATGCGGCCTCAGCATGGCTGGAGAAGCGGTGCCTCGGTGTGCACCCGGGATCCGAACCCGGGCCGCCAGTAGCGGAGTGCACGCCTTTAACCGCTAAGCCAGGGGGCCGGCCCTGAATTACTATTTATATCCATTAGGGTCCATGCAGAAAACAGAGGGCATGCTCAAACTGGGCAAGTCGAGAAGCATTTAATAAAACATATTTACAGCAAGGGCAGGGTCAGCGGGATATGAAGCACCCCCAGGCTAGCAACAGCAGGGAGCTGTTCCCACCCATGCCCAAAGGGGCACAGAGGGGGAGCAATTTCCAGACCCTGCGACAGGGGAAGAGCTGTGCAGAGGGCAGCCTGAAGGAGCTGTGACCTTCAGTAGCTGGATGTACACAATCCATGGCAGCCTGGAAGAGAAGAAGCCAAGGAAATAAATTCCTGGTCTCACTTCATCTGTCAGCACCTCCCCTTGGCTGAACCAACTGGAAGCCAGGTGTGAAGGTTAATTTTTTGTGTCAACTTGACTGGGCCACACTGTGTACCCAGATACTTGGTCAAACATTATTCTGGGGGTTTCTGCGATGGTGTTTTCAGATGAGATTAACCTTTAAATCGGTGGACTTCGGGTAAAGCAGATTGCTCTCCGTATTGTGGTGGGCCTTATCCAATCAGTTGATGGCGTGACTAGAATAAAAGATTCACCTCCCCGGGCCAGAGAGATTTTCCCCAGAAGAGGCCTTGGGACTTGAACTGGAACATCCATTTTTCCTGCCTTCAGATTCAAACTGAAACACTGGCTCTTCCTGGGTCTCCTGAGCCTGCCAGCCTTCAGACTGGAACTGCACCATTGGGTCTCCTGGATCTCTGGTTTCCTGGCCCACCTTGGAAATTCAGGACTCCTCAGTCTCCATAATCCCGTGAGCTAATTCCTTATAATAAATCTCTTTCTATATATACACATCCTATCAGTCATTTTTCTCAGCAGTCTGCTTGACCTGAGTTTTTCTTCTCTGGCTACCAAAGGAAACAGATACGAAAGGGAAGAGAGATTCTCCAAGGAATCCCCAATAAATCTTAAGGACTGTTCCACTCACACATTTAGTCTGGAGAGAGGCCCGTTTTTGAGCCAGCTCACCCATGAGAGGAGGGCCATGACTGCACTGTTTGCATTCTCCCGATCATATTTCTTTGGGACAAAAAAGCAGACACCTGGCTGAACTTACAACACCCCCAGAGAGGCTGAGGTCTGTCTCTGAGCCACAGCCGAAGCCGCACACACACCGCTGCTGGGAAACACGACACTGTCCACCGTCCACCCCTGAGAGCGCCTCTGCCCCCCGCCCGGGGCGGAACTGCTGCTACAGGTCCCGGGCAAAGTCCGATTGCACAGTAACCTGCAGCAACAGTCAGGAGAGAGGAACAAGAGACAAAATGTGAGCCAAAATGTCCTCGTTCCTGGCCTGTGTGAGCCAGTCACTAAAACCAAGACAGGGCACCGGTGAAGGTGCTCGAGCTCTGAGATCGAATCCATCTGGGCTCACACCCCAGCTCTGCCGTATCCTGTGTCCATGATTCCTAAGATGCTGTTTTAGGGTGCTGGGGCAGCCGGGACAAAGTACCACAAACCAGGCGGCTTAAACAACAAAAATTGTTTGCTCACGGTGCTGGAGGCTGGAAGTCCAAAATCAAGGTGGTGGCGGGGAGGGAAGAGGGCAGGGGGGAGGATCTGCTCCACCCCTCTCCTCGGCTTGTGGACGGCCGTCTTCATGCTTGCGTGGCGTTCTCCCCGCAGACGTGGCCGTGTCCAGATTCTTCTGTTTTTTAAGGACCCTGGTCACGTTGCATGAGGGCCCACCCTAATGACCTCATTTTAACTAGTTACATTTGCAATGACCCTATTTCCAAATAAGGTCACATTCTGAGATCCTGGGAGTTAGGACTTCAACATAAGCCCATGTTTGTATCCCCCAAATTTATATGATGAAATCCTAACCCCCAACGTGCTGGTATTAGGAGGTGGGGCCTTTGGGAGGTGATTAGGTCGTGAGGGCAGAGCTCTCATGAATGGGATCAGTGCCCTTATGAGTGAGACCCCAGAGAGCTCCCTCTGCCATGTGGAGACGCAGCGAGGAGACAGCTGTCTATGAACCAGGAAGCAAGTCCTCACCAGATACTGAATCTGCCGGGGCCTTGCTCTTAGACTTCCCAGCCTCCAGACCTGTGGGAAATAAGTGTCTGTTGTTGCTAAGCCACCCAGTCTATACAGTCTCTCATAGCAGCCTGAACAGACTAAGACAGGGGGAGACACAATTCAACCCACGACAGTTACGTAATCTGAATCCCAGTTTCCTCCCTATAAACTAGGTTAAGAGTCAAATGGGCTGATCATTTTGATGAAATGATTATGAAATAGGTAAGCACTTTAAGGAGTGCCCAGCACAGAGCGAGTCCTCCAAACATGCTGGGCTAGAAAAGACAGGCTGAAGACTTCCGGGCAGAGTCCGACGGTGGGGTGGGACCTGGAGAAAAGCCCACAGCTGGAGCGAGTGGGAATACTGGGTAACATGTATCACATTGTCATCGACTGTACTGAGGTGTATATCACCTACGATACAGTGCATCCATCATAAGTGCATGGTGTGATGTTTTGACTAATCTATACACCACGTAACCACCACCGCCAGCAAGACTCAGAACATTTCCTCAAAAGTTCCCTTGTGCCCCTTTGCCATCAACACCCCCATCCCTGTGCCCAGACAGCCACTGACTTCTTTCCTGTCACTGAGGATTAAACTCACCTATTCTGTAAGTTTATGTAAACAGACTCATCCAGTACACCCTCTTTTGTGTCCGGCTCTTTTCCTGTAACATAATGCTTCTGAGATTCATTGATGTTGGTCTGTTGATCAGTATCTGTTCCTTTTTATTATATCCCATTGTGTGGATGGACCTCAGTTTGTCCACTCACCTGTTGATAGACACTTGGCTTGTTGCCGGTGTTTGGCCATTATGAATAAAGCTGCTATGAACATTCATGTAGAAGCCTTTGTGTGGACATGTGTTTTCATTTATTCCGAGCAAACACCCAGGCAGGAGTGGAATTGCTGTGTCACCATGTGAACGTACACTTAACTCCATAAGAAGCTACCAGACTGTTTTCCTCCAGCAGTGAGCGTGTTGCTCCCCAGCCTCGCCAGCGCTTGGTTCCATCCATCTTTGTGACAAGAGCCGTTCTAGTGGGTGTGTGCTCATATCTCCCTGGAGTTTCCATTTGCATTTCCCTAATGGTTAATGATGTGGTTCACATGTATGTGAATGAGCAAGCTCTGAAGAAATTAAAGGGAACCAGGAGTTTCAGAAGAGAGAGCTGAGAGTCAGGATGCAGGTATGCAAGATGGCACCACAAAAGCTTATAGAGCACAAGGGTGGGGGCATATTGAGGGGTTTTACTGACCCTGCAGAGCGAGAGACGGGGCCTCACGTCCTGGGGAATAGATGATGAATAAGAATTGACATTCTCTATATAGAGCTGGAACTTTCGTAGGACCACACGCTAGGGGATGGGTGCCAGGAAACTTTGTCTGCCTGCCCAGAGAGAACACGAGGAAGCTTGTCTCTTCCCTGCACATAAAAAAAATTGATAATATCCAGTGTGGGCTAGGATGTGGAAAAACAGGCCTTAATTTACACTGTTGTATGCATTTACATTGTTATAACCTTTTGGGAGGGCAAAGTTATATTAACAATATTAATATTCATATTATTAAAATAATAATATTAAAATATTATTTAAAATCTAAATATGCATGCTTATATTTATTTGGAATTTTTTGGAAGCATGTAGCAGAAACTAACTAAAGGTAGTGTAGGCAAAATGATGATGATGACAATGATGATGATGATAATAAACAAGAAAGGAGGCACCGTACCTCAGATAATGCAAGATCAAGCATCTGATGGGCCCCTCACAGAGACAAGCACCAGTCGTCACACCCAGCAGGTCCTCAACATGCACACATGGGCTTCAATCTTCTCACCCCGCATCCATCTGTTTGTTCATGCTCAAGTGTTCGCTGAGCGCCCACCACGTGGCGGCAGAATATGCAGCACTGTGGTTAGCCATGAGAGGGGCAGACCCGGGTTTGAGTCCTGGCTCTGCTTCTTTCTGACTGTGTGCTCGTGGGCACAGTATTTGATCTCTGGGTCTGTTTCCTTATCTGTACAATGGGAATAATCGTGAGACTTGAATTATAGGGGTGGTGTGAGAGGGTGAGATAATAAATGCTTAGCACCTGGCACGCTGGAAGCACTCGATACATTTTCATTATTATTATTTTTTTGCACAGCACTGGGCACTCGGTATGTTGAGAATGAAATAAGAAAAATCCCCTTCCCATGGCGCTTTCAATCAAGAGGCCAATCTAGGTTAAAGCAAAGAATCATTTAGTCCCAATTCCAAGGGAGAATAAAGACTCTGAAATAGCCATTTTGGGTGAGATGCCCTTCGCAAGCCGATCGACTGTGGCTGGGGGAAGCGAGGAGGGAGGAGCCAGCACATGGTACCAGCATAGCTTCCCGGCCCATTCCTTTGGATGGGAGAATGGTTCCCAAAGAGAGGGATGGAGGTCATGGGGCTGTAGACAAGTAGACGCTCCAAAAGGTGTCCACTACAATAACCATTGTCTCAACACTGCATTGCTAACATTAACTCTGACCTAGAGAGACAGCCGTACAAATGTTCAGAACAGCCTTGTATCAGTTACCTATTGCTCTGTAACAAATAAACACAAAATGTCAGTGCATACAACAGTAAGCTTGTTGTTTGTATGTCTGGGGTCAGTTGGGGTTCAGACAGTTTGCTGATCTTAGGCAGACTTGCTCCAGTGTCAGTCGGTTGGCTGGCTGACCTTGGGGTGACAAGGGCGACTTGGTATGTTCCACGTGTCTCTCACCCTCTGGCAGGCTAGCCCGGGCATGTTCTCATGGTGACACAAGAGCAAGTAAGCTCAGTCGCAGAGGCACCTTGCAAGCATCTTTTTACCGAAGCAAGCCACATGGGCAAGCCCGCCGTGAAAGTGGCGGGGTGCTGCAAAGCTAATGGTGTAAGGTGTGGATGCACGGAGGAGGGAAGAGCTGGTACCATTCTGGCAATCAACCACAAGCATCATTCATAACAGCAAGAACAAAGGTTTTGAAGGAACCCAAATGCCCATCCACAGAAAAGAGATTAAATAAATTATGCCGCAACAGGGAATGGCGTCTGTGTTAGCTTCCTATTTCTGCTCTAACAAATTACCACCAACTTAGTGGCTTAAAACATCACAAATTTATCTTCTTGAAGTTCTGGAGGCCAGAAATGGGTTCCACTAGTCTGAAACCAGAGTGTAGGCAGAGTGGTGCTCCTTTCTGGAAGCTCTAGAAAAGAATCTATTTCCTTGCCTTTTCCAGCTTCTCGAAGTGCATTCCTTGGTTCATGGCCCCTTCCTCCATCTTCAAAGGCAGCAGTGTGGCATCTTCAAATCTCTCTCTCAGCTTCCCTGCTTCCATCATCACGTTGCCTTCTGTCTCTGATCTCCTGCCTCCTTCTTATAAAGACCCCTGTGATTACATCGTATCCAGCTGGATAATTCAGTATACTCTCCCCATCTCAAGATCCTTAACTTAATCACATCTGCAAAGTCTCTTTTGCCATACACGGTAACATTCCCAGGTTCCAGGGATTAAGACTCAGTGAAGGAATATTATTCAGGTTACCACAGCATCCTCTGCAGTTGTAAAATAAATGCATTGAAATCTCAAGATATCCAATATATCTCACCAAGTGAAGAAAGCAGATAATAGAACAGTATGTACAATATGTTCTAACTTTGAAAATTAACAGTAGTGATCTTATAGATGAAGGTTTGGGAGGATTTGTTACAGATCACTAATAGTGGTGAGCTCTCGGTGAGAGGTTAATGGAGATCTTCACTTTCTATTTTTTGCATTTCTGAAGTATTTTCTTTCTTTCAATGTGTATCACTTTTACTATTATAAAAAATTCAAAGTAAGATGAAATGGTGCTCTTTTGATCAGCTTTATTCAGGATGGTGTTGTCCTGGAGCTCAAGATTATAAGCCTTCACTATTATCAAAAGAACAAGTGATAACAAGTGTTGGCAAGGGTGTGGAGAAAGGCAACAGTTGTGCACTGTTGGTGGGAATGTAAATTGGTGCTGCTATTATGGAAAACAGTATGGAGACTCCTCAAAAAATTAAAAATAGAACTACCATACGATCCAGCAATCCTGCTTCTGAGTATATATCCGAAGAAAAGGAAATCTGAATGTCGAAGAGATATCTGTGCTCCCATGTTCCTTGCAGCATCATTCACAGTAGCTACCATATGGAAACAATCTGTCCGTCGACAGATGAATGGATCAAGACAATGTGAAGTTAAGTAAGCGGCTTGAAAGCTAGTAACAGTAGCACCGAGCTGTAAGTTTTGTTTTGGAAACTTTAGAAAAAGCTTCCCTGATTTAATGTCATTTGGAGGGGCTGCAAAATCAACTGATGAGTATTATACTAGAAATTCAGGTAAGTAGGAACTAAGCGGATAAGATGTAAAACAGATACGGAAAATTGTGAGTGTATAAGTGATAGCTGGTGGCAGAAGGCTGGGCGAGCTCCCCTAGGGAGCGTGGGGAGAAATACGAGGAGAGGAAAAGTGGGCAAATGAGGAAGGATGGGCTAGAGAAGCAACTGTGGGCAGCCAAAGGCAGAGCAGGAGAGAGCAGCATCGAAAGCATGGGCTGGAGGATTCCAAGGCAGGAGCATCAAGAATGCCAAGGGATAAGAAGGTCAGGGAAGTCAGGGCTGAAAGTTAGCCATGGGCTTGAGCAAATAAGAGGCCACCAGTGACCTTGGCAAGAAGAATTTGAGAGGAATGGTGGGCTGGAAGGCAAGCAGCAGTGGGAGCGAACTGTTGGAGCGAACAGAGAAGTCGAGTCGCAAAGGGCAGGCCCCTCTCAAAACAGCTGTCTGAAAAAAATGAATGACCACGCCTGATTGCTGCAGGGTTGTTATGGCAACCAAATAAGACAATGGTGGTGAATGCTCTTTCTTTAAACGACTTTTTTGATTGAGGTACAATTTATCCACAGTCAAGTTCACCCTTTATTACATACAGTTCTATAAGGTTTGACAAACACACACAGTCGTGGAACCATTGCCCAAATCAAGAACTAGAACAGTTCCATTGCCCCAGACGGATCCCTCGTGACCCTTTGTAGTTAACCCCTTCCTGCACCCTCCACCCATAAGAATCATCGATTGACTTTCTGTCCCTATGGATGTACCTTCCCCAGAAGGTCATATAAATAGACATATATAGTAGGTAGGCATTTGAGTCTGGCTTCTTTCACTCAGCATAACGCATTTGAGATTCATCCACGTTGTTGTGTCTATCAGTATCCTATCCTTTTTCACTGCTGAATAACATCCCATTGTATGCTGAGGCACCTTGAAAAGCGTGAAATGCCATAGAAAATTGTAAGGACTTATTATTCTTGGCAAAATACACATGTGCAGGAGGGGGAGTGTATCTTGGTTTGGGCTCCGTCAGAGGCAGAATCTTAGGCACAATTCACGTGAAGGTAGTTTATTTGAGAGGTGGTTCCAGGAGACCCAGGAGGGGAAGGGAAAGTGAGACAGGGAAGGAAGACATGGGACAGAGTGAGTCGTCAAGCAAGTCACCATGTGGGCAATTGGAACTCCATCCTGCTGGGGGCCTCTGGGGAGCGGCACAGATAAAAATCTCAGCATTGTTTACCTGAGGGGAGAGGGAGCTGGGGCATTTATCCACCACCTCCCACCAGTCACTGGTTGACAGACACTCATGCAGGGCATTCATCCCCCGGCATTTCTGGGCCAACTGCAGAGATCGCAATGTGCACCCCAAAGGACAGAGAGAGTCCTCGGGCAAGTGAACGCAGGTGCCAGCCATTGGAAGTGGGACCAGGGTGTGGTGACAGAAGGACAGGAGGGGGCGGGGCATGGACCGCACCTGCTACAGAGCCTGTGCACAGTCAGATAGTGAACTATCTCCTCTTAAATTTGGAGCTCCTCTCCTTTTGGAGCTGTAAACAGCAAATGTTTTTACAGATCTTCAAGATGCTTTGCATGAAGACCTTCTAAATCCTTTCTCTGTCCCGTCATTGGACTTGTCACTCACAGCTATTATTGCTATATTTATAGTTACTCTCTCCATATAGTGTCTGAAGGGTTATTTTTGCATTTGTGAGTCAGGCACGCATACCCCAAGTATGCGTGTTCGTGTCTCTATTTATCCATCCCTTTGGAAAAACAGGGTCATTTTCCATTTTTTCCCCTGCCTTGCTGTGCCTTCCTCTGACCCTTATCTGGAAGCTTTCTTGCTCATATTAATTTTCCAAATATCTTCCATGAGCTTGACATTATTCTAAATATTCACAAATACGTTATTTCACTTAATCTGTGTGGCAACACTAGGAGGCAGACAGGGGCCTCCTGCCTCTTAAGCATTTTAAAAACGAGAAAACTGAGGCTCAGGCTTACTAAAAATCACTTAAGTTTCCATTACATCACTTAGCATACTTCTGGTTGTGAATAACTAAAATCTGAAACTGAATTGACCGTAAAGAGAATTATTGGCTGCCATGTGTCCTCCTAAAATTCACTCGTTAAAGCCCTAACCCTCAATGTGACTGTACCTGGAGGTAGGGCTTTTAGGAGGTGATTAAGGTTGAATGAGGTAAGGGTGGGGTCCTAATCACATAGGCTGGCGTCCCTACAAGAAAAGGAAGAGAGAGAGAGAGCTCTCTGTCTCCACGTGCAGGCACCAAGGAAAGGCCAGTGAGGACAGGTGAGAAGGCAGCCGTCTGCCAGCCAGGAAGGGGCCCTCACCAGAACACAAATCACGTGGCACCTTGATCCTGGACTTCCAGCCTCCAGAACTGTATGAAATCAATTTCTGTTGCTATGTCATCCAGCCAACGGTATTTTGTTACAGCAGCCCAAGAGGACATAATAAAAATAATAAAAGGGAAGTAGGGCGGGTTTCCCAAGGAGGCTTGATGTACTGGCTCAGTGATGTCACCACCTGCCTAGCTTCCTCCCACCTCTCTGCTCTGCCCTCCGGGGTGTTGGCTTCGGCCAGGGGCTGGCCTTCCCTGGGGTCACAGGCTGGCTGCTGGCCGCCCTGGAGCGTCACGCTGCCCGTTCACAACCAGACGTGGACGTAGAATGTGTCCCTCCTAAGGTTCACTCTGATTGGCCCAGTGTGTAACGTGTGACACCTCTGAGCCAATGACCATTGGTAGGTAGATGGGACACACTGATTGGCTTAAACTGGGTCACATGTTCTTCCTGGGAGCTGAGAAGGAAGCCAGCTTTCCCGAGAAATAGATGGAATCCCAGTGGAAAAGTAGTGAGAAAGGAGAAATAGTCGAAGAGCCGCATGGAGGGCGTGTGTACTATCTGCTTGTGCATGCTCTGTGCACGTGCCCCCTCCCGTCCCTTCCTCTTCTTGCAGGGACGCTAGTCCTGTGGGGTTAGGGCCCCACCCTGATAACCTCATTTAACCTTAATTACCTCTTTTTTTTTTTTATAATTTTATTTATTTATTTTTTCCCCCAAAGCCCCAGTAGATAGTTGTACGTCACAGCTGCACATCCTTCTAGTTGCTGTATGTGGGACGCGGCCTCAGCATGGCCGGAGAAGCGGTGCGTCGCTGCGCGCCCGGGATCCGAACCCAGGCCGCCAGCAGCGGAGCGCGCGCACTTAACAGCTAAGCCACAGGGCCGGCCCCCTTAATTACCTCTTTAAAGACCCCATCTCCAAATACAGTCATGTTGAGGGTTAGAGCTTCATCATGTGGATTTGGAGAGGAAACAATTCAGTTCCCAACAGCTTGCTAGTTAAGAATGCTTCATCTACAGGTTACGAAAACCTGAATGCGAGTGGTTTAAGTAAATAGGACTTTAATTTTCTCATGTGACAGAAGTGTGGAGGAGATCAAGTTCTAGTCCCCCCCGGGAGGTAACCAGCCCACGCACAGCACATCCACCATCAGCATGCGAGCCCGGATGGGGACAACGTCCCCCTCTCGGCCAGTGCTTCTGCCATTCTGCCTTCAGTCTTGACAGTGTTTAGAACACAACCAATCAGGATTAAATGTCAGGAAAACGCTGTTAAAAATAAGTGGTTTTCCTCCCATCTTCCTAAACTAAGATCCTCAGGAGTGTCTTCTTTAAGCATCTCTAAATCAACAGTTCTCAAAGTGTGCTCTGTGGACCCCCGAGGGTCCCTAAGACCCTTCCCAGGGTCCATGAGTCAGTGGTGAGCTGGAGCCAGCTCCTACCAGCCAGAAGAAGCCGGTTGTTAAGATTCCCGGGAATTGTTGTGAGACACTTATTAGCTTGAAATTGGCCACGGAGGAAGTATTGACACCATGGACATTGACGTGATGAGCTTTCTCTCTTTCTTTCTTCCTCCCTCCCCCCCTCCCTCCCCCCCTCCCTCCCCCTTCCCTCCCCCCTTCCCTCCCCCTCCCTCCCCCCTCCCCCCTACCCCCTACCCCCTCCCTTCCTCCGTCCTTTCTTTCTTTCTTCCATCTTCATTTCTTTTTTCTTTCTTCCTTTCTTTCTTTTTTTCTTTCTTTCCTCTTTCCTTCCGTGCTATCTTTCTTCCTTCCTTCCTTTCTTTCGGAGAGACAGCTGTTAAACGTTTACCAGCACACCACTGATCATAATAATATCAAGATGTAATTTTCCTCTTTCTCTGTCATCTGCACTTTTGGTGGGAAAACCTGCTGGTTCCTTAACGGGAGTTGAGGCAGTGTCACCATACTGCATTAGAAGTCATATTCCTGGGCCGGCGCAGTGGCGCAAGTGGTTACGTGCGCGCTCCACTGCAGGACCCGGGGTTCGCCGGTTCAGATCCCGGGCGCGCACCAATGCACCGCTTGTCAGGCCATGCTGTGGCGGTGGCCCATATAAAGTGGAGGAAGATGGGCATGGATGTTAGCCCAGGGCCAGTCTTCCTCAGCAAAAAAAGAGGAGGATTGGCACGGATGTTAGCTCAGGGCGGATCTCCCTCACACACACACACACAAAAAAGTCGTAGTCCTCATCACCACTCCCTCACAACAAGGGGAAAAAAGAAAATGGCAGCTCCACGTAAGAATGTCCTCAAAAGTGCTGGTGAGCACGTGGAGCAATTGGACACTGTTGGTAAGAATGGGAAAGGGTGCAGGTGCTGTGGAAAACAGAATGGAAGTCCCTCAAAAAATTAAACATAGAATTATCATACGATCCAGAAATCCTGCTTCCGGGTATATACCCCAAAGTGTTGAAAACAGGATCTCAAAAAGATATCTGTACACCCACGTTCACTGTAGCATTATTCACAGTAGTCACAAGGTGGAAGCAACCAAAATATCCATCAGCCAATGAATGGAAAAACAAAATGTGGTGTACACATACAATGGAATATTATTCAGTCTTAAAAAAACGACACAGGCTACAATGTGGATGAACCTTGAGGACATAATGCTAAGTGAAATAATCCAGACATAAAAAAATAAATACTGTATAATTCCACTTATATGAGTTATCTAAAATAGTCAAACTTTTAGAAACAGAAAGTAGAATGGTGGTTGCCAGGGGCTGGGGGGAGGGTCAAAGGGGGGTTGTTGTTTGATGGGGACAGAGTTTCAGTTTTGCAAAAGGAAAACATTCTAGAGATGGATGGTGTGATGGATGCACAACAATGTACACATAGTTAACACTACTGTACTCTTAAAAAGGGTGAATATGGTAAATTTTATGTTACTTATTTTTGTCCACAACAAAAAAATTTTAAAAAGAATGTCCTCAAATAGGCAATGGGAACTGTGATGGACATTCTGAGGAAGGCACTCATGTGAATGTTTGAGTTGACAGTTGAATTGGCCGGTTTTTTCGTGAACACCAAATTTATTTGAAAGAACGACTGACAAGGTTTGATGATTCTAACTTGGACATTTGGCAGAAATTTTCTTAAAAATAAATGAAATGAGCCTACCACTTCAAGGAAAACACTGGCAGTATTTGTTGCCAATGATAAAATGAGCTTTCGAGAGAAAATTAGAATTTCGGAAGACGTGTATTTGTCCCCGTGTTTGACAGTTTTCCAATATTGAAAGACTCTTCTGATGAGCTTAGTGGTGATATTAACAAATGAGGTTTTTGATATTATGTAATGAAATGTGTTAATCTTAGGAAGAGCTGCATAACTTAGTGAAGTAATATTTTCAAAAAAACCAATGCCTGCCATCATAAAATCATGCAGAGGTAAAAGATCCATTCAGGGGCCGGCCCGGTGGTGCAAGCGGTTAGGTGCGCGCACTCTGCTGCGGCGGCCCGGGGTTCGCCGGTTCGGATCCCGGGCGTGCACCGACGCACTGCTTGTCAAGCCATGCTGTGGCGGCATCCCACATAAAGTAGAGGAAGATGGGCACGGATGATAGCCCAGGGCCAGTCTTCCTCAGCAAAAAAGGGGAGGATTGGCAGATGTTAGCTCAGGGCTGGTCCTCCTCACAAAAAAAAAAAAAAAAAAAAAAAGGATCCATTCAAAGTTCAAGGTAGACCAGTGGATTCTAATAAAACAGAACTCATTGAAATGGAGATTCTGCACTGCAACTAACCTTAAGAAACTACCACTTTTAAGTTTTGGTGTAGTATCAAAGAGGAATTCCTGAATTGTCTGAAAAGGCTATTGAAATATTTTTTCCTCCCTTTTCCAACTACATGTTTGTGGATTTTCTTCATAGACTTCAAAGAAAAAAACATATCACGCCAAAGTGAAATCACAGTCTCATAAACGAGAATACGCTGTCTTCTATTAAATCTAACATTAAAGAAATTTGCAAATATGTAAAGCAATGCCAGTCTTCTCCCTAAGTATTTTTTGGTATGGAAAATAAAATATGTTATTCCTGTTAACATGCAATGGGTTTTTATTGTTATTTTAAGTAAATTAAAAATGTACATTATAAACTTTCTGTTTTAAATTTTAAAACAGTAAACATTGATAGTCATAACCCACATAAACAAAGGCTCTGGAAGGTCCTCAATAATTTTAAGAGTGAAAAGGTGTCCTGAGACCAAAACCTTTGAGAACTAACTCTCTAAATAATTAAATCTCCCTCAGGCCCGTTACAAATAGATGAGTCGGACACATGGCAGAATGACTTTGTCAGCAAGGCGAACCCTCGTGAGCCACTCAGCTGTCACTTGCATCATTGAACATCAAAAGCAACTGAACCCTTGAGGGGTCTTATCTGTAGCCAGAAGGCCTGGCTTGGTCTCCACTCTTTCAAAAATATTTTATCCCCCGGGGCCGGCCCGGTGGCGCAAGCGGTTAAGTGCGCGCGCTCCGCTGCGGCGGCCCGGGGTTCGCCGGTTCGGATCCCGGGCGCGCACCGACGCACTGCTTGCCAAGCCATGCTGTGGCGGCGTCCCATATAAAGTGGAGGAGGATGGGCATGGATGTTAGCCCAGGGCCAGTCTTCCTCAGCAAAAAAGGGGAGGATTGGCAGATGTTAGCTCAGGGCTGTCCTCCT
>CM053548.1:7460760-7662435 GCA_028646465.1 Rhinoceros unicornis
TACCAGAGGGGAAGGGGGGAGGGAGGAGGGTGAAAGGGATAATTCGGTACATGTGTGTGGTGATGGGTTGTAATTAGTATTTTGGTGGTGAACATGATGTAATCTATGCAGAAATAGAAGTATAATGATGTACACCTGAAATTTTTACAATGTTATAAACCAATGTTACTGCAATAAACAAAAAATTAAAAAAAAAAGAGGATATGATAACAGAACATACAGTCGATCCTCATTATTTGCTGATCCCATATCTGCAAATTGACCCACCTGTTAAAATTCACTTGCAGCTCCAAAATCAATACTCGTGGCACTTTGGCAGTCATTCCTGAACAAGCGTGGAGCAGTGAAAAATTTGAGTTGCCCAATGAGCATGTTCCCAGCTGCCTTTTTGTTTCGGCTCTCATACAGAGATGCCCAGAGGATGGAGACGGGAGGGGGCAGTGCAGCATTGCTGGAGAGGCTCTGGCTCTGGGCCCAGGTGGACGGAGTTTCAATCCCAACTCCAGCACTTGTTAGTGGCGTGGCCTTGCGTGAGTCACTTAACACTGTTGAGCCTTATTTTCTCTCTTGTAAAATAAAGAAAATAGAATCTACCATGATGAGTTGTTTTTAGGATTTAAGATTATAATCTATGTGATAGGTAGATAGAGAGATGATAGATAGATCAATGGATAAATAGATAGATAGAGATATGTAGGAGCAGTGGTTCAGAATTCACTAATTAATTCAGTGTTTGAGTGAATTTATATAACATAACTGTGCAAATAACAAGAACCCACTATACTTCATAGCATTGTGAAGACCAAGTTAATATGTATAAAGTACTTAGAAGTCAATGCAACATGAGCATTATTGTAAGCATTAAGCAAGGAAAACAGATATAAAAGCAGCTGACACCTAGCCAAGACCCAAAGCATTTTAACACCCTCCTTTTGCCCTTGTACAAAAGGACTTCCCCTCTGCTCATCAAGGTGGGCACCACAGTGCCAAGCACGGTGCCTTGTCTTAAGTTGGATCCCCTAGAAGCAGAGCCTGAGACAAGGATTCGAGCACAAGTAGTTCCTTTGAGAGGTGGATCCAGGATGCATTAGTAGGGACGTGAAACAGAGAAAGGAAGGCGTGTGTGAGTGAGCACATAACCACGGGGGCTGATTCCACAGGGAATCCTTGGGGGACAGTGTAGAACCGTACCTCAGAGTTATCGCACCAGAGGGGTGAGGGAGCTGGGGTATTGATCCTCCAGCTCCCACCATCCCTGGATGAGAGCTGCTTATGGAGGTGTTTCCTCCCACTCACATCTAGCCAATCCCACGTGCGGTCAGTGTGGAACCCTACAGCCAGGGAACGCCCTCGGGCAGAGTCAGTTGCAGACAGTAAAAAGCCATTGATATGTATAGAAAATGTGAAGGCCAAGGGGATGTGGACAGACTGCCCACAGCATCAGCACTCACTAAATATTTGTTGAATGAAGGGTTCATTGCAGGCGACTTCTTTGCTCCTTGTAAAAGTGCAGGCCCAGGGGCCGGCCTGGTGGCGCAAGCGGTTAAGTGCGCGCGCTCCGCTGCGGCGGCCCGGGGTTCGCCAGTTCGGATCCCGGGCGCTCACCGACGCACTGCTTGTCAGGCCATGCTGTGGCGGCGTCCCATATAAAGTAGAGGAAGATGGGCACGGATGATAGCCCAGGGCCAGTCTTCCTCAGCAAAAAAGGGGAGGATTGGCAGATGTTAGCTCAGGGCTGGTCCTCCTCACAAAAAAAAAAAAAAAGTGCAGGCCCACAATGATGTCAGAGACAGTGTGAGCAGAGTGAGTTTTTTTCAATAAAAATCAGTAAATGCACAATCAGTCTTACAGTGGGTAGCTGAGAAATTAGAGGCTTTGCAGCTGGGGCTGAGAGCACATGAGCCTAAAGTATTATCTGGGAGGCGTGTGTGTGTGCGTGCGTGTGTGTGTGTGTGTGGTTTACACAATTTTATCCCATGTATAAATCTGTAGAACCATCACAATCAAAAGACAGAACTATTCCATATCCACGGAAGAACTCCCTCATGCTAACCCTCTGTAATCACACACCCCACTTCCCGAACCCTTGGCAACTGCTAATCTGTTCTCCATCTCTATAATTTCATCACTTCAAGACAGTTATATAAATAGAATCATACCACACACTGCATTTTGAGTTGGCTTTTTCACTCAATGTAGTGTCTTGAGATCCATCCAAGTTGTTCTGAGTATCCATAGTTCATTCCTTTTCATTCTGCCTGCAAGGCTTCTAATCCTACACACACACCCACAAGACTCTCCACCCTGCGTGAGGCTGCCCTGTCCCTGTTCAAACTGTTGGCCTAGAACGATGACGTTTCTAACAGGAGCGGGTCGTGTCCCTTCCACACGCTGAGTGGCGGGAAGGTGGGGGGGTGACAAAAAACACTGCTTGTTCCATTGGTGAGGGAGGGATGCCGCCCTAGGGTCATGGGGGTGGCCGAACAACACCCAACGCTGGACAGATGAGGTGGACTGCAGCTTATCAGTTGCACCTCCTCACAGCCCGGAGAAAGGAGAGCACTGCACGCCACGCAGGACCACATGCGGTTTGCACTAGGGAACACAGTGTCCACGCAAACAATCCGTAATCAGTCTATAGATCAAAATCAAGGTGAGTTTAGTATATGAGCCAGTTTGAGGACTATAGCCTGGGAGAACTTTTCCACCAAGGAAGGAAGCTCCCCAAAGAAGTGGGGTGTACAGAGTGGTTATATACCATCTCGGATCAAGGAACATTCATGACAAATGACAGGAATGTCTCTTTTACTACTGTCATGAGATGATTGCTGGCACAGCAGGTCAGTGGTCAGCAGGTTGGTGGTCACAAGGTGAGCACAGCAGGTCGGTAATTAACCCTTAGTTTCTGAGAAGAGATGCTTAAAGAAATGCTGGGGGGTGGGATGCAACATCCCTATCTTTAGGAGCATCACTCTTCTCTTTGGGACATAGTAGATGTTTAAAGCAGATGCACAATGCATGCTCAACAGGCCACGTCAGGCCCTTCTGGAAAAACAACGTCAGGCCGAATTAGTTTACACCAAGTGGCTTCCTCCTATACTCCAATATATCCTATTGCTTGTCATTTATTCATCTACAGTGAACAACAGCAGCTTTGGGAGACAGGCTTTGTAGTAACAAGAGGTTAGGAGGCTCCTGCAGGAGGATGCAATCGGCTTGTCTGAATAATTCTGAGGCAGGGACGTGAAGCCCACTACTCCTGGTCTGTTTGATAAGGAAGGTTTTTTCGCTCGGGGTCCTTCCCCGTCAGGGCAGACGGGGAGGGGACTGGAGATTAGGCCACCTGAGGCCCTCTGGGTTTCTCCAGCTGTCGAGTCAGCACAGAATATGGAGCTATAATTTCAGGCCTTATACAACATTGCTTCAGGACAATGTTTTTGAGGATTTACTATGAAGAGACAGAAAGGAAAGGTAGAAATAGTTCCCCAGGGGACTTTATTCATAATCGCTGTGAGTTGTACAGGAATCAGTAGAAGGAGTCTGTTTGTTTCTTGTCCTGGGGAACTGAACCCCCGCTGAAGCGCCGTGAAGTCAGAGAGAACCTTAACCTCCTGCCCTGAGACCATGTTTCTCACTCACGGGAAAAGAGGGGGTTTACACAAGGATTTCCTGAAGCAATGCTGGCCCTGGGCAATTCCAGATACTTGATTGACAGGCAGGAAATCGTGGGAATTTCCTGGGAGTGACAAGCGAAGAAAGGGAAGCTTGGGATCTGCGTGCGATACTGTGATTTATAATGAGAAACTTATTTGGTCTTTGTCCCTGTTCCTGGCACAGAGCTCCTAAAACCCTTGGAATCTCCTGTGATGGGAGTGATAATGGTGTCTTCTGTTGTGTCAATGAGATGACTTTTGGAAAGCCCCAAAAGCTGGGGGCTGGTTGCCAGTGGAGCACAGTGTGATTAGAGGGTTGGAACTTTCAATTCCACCCCGCCCCCGCATCCCCAACTCCGACCTCCAGGGAGGGGAGAGGGCCTGGAGGGTGCATTCAGTCACCAATGGCCATTGATCTAATCACCCATGCCTATGTCATAAAAACCCAAAGGACAGGGTTCAGAGAGCCTCTGGGCTGGTGAACAAGAACACTTCCCAACTCCACGAGGACAGAAGCTCCTTTGTTTGGGACATCACCCTATGTATCTATTCATCTGGCTGTCTATTTATATCCTTTAATATCCTTTATAATATTTACTCACTAGTAATCTAGCGAGTAAACTAGTTTCCTGAGTTCTGTGAGCCGCTCTAGCAAATTAATCAAACCCAAGAAGGGGGTTGTGGGAACCTCGGATTTCTGGCTGGTCAGTCAGAGCACAGGTGACCACCTGGACACGTAATCGGCATCTGAAGTGGGGGCGGTCTCGCGGGACTGAGCCCTTCACCTGCGGAAGCTGATGCTGTCTCCAGGTCAATAGTGTCGGAACTGGGTTGAATTGCAGGACACTCGGCTGGTGTTGGAGAGTTGCTTGGCGGTGTAGGGGGAAAACCCACACTTTGGAATTGGTATCAGAATTGTTAGGATCCAAGTGCTTCTTTGGAGAGAGGCCTTCTCTACCCCTCATTCCACACCAGGCCCACTGGCTCTACTTCCTCGCCATACTCTGAGCCTCTTCAGCAGAGAAACCATCAGCATCTGCAATTATGCACCATTTGTGTCCTCGAAGGCGAGTGTCATGAGTGGGAAAGCATGTGGACCCTGTACATTGCTGTGTCCCCCACAGAACACACCAAGAACTAATACGTATTTATTGAACAAAGGAATGCATGAATTTAACACACACACATACTGACTTGCTGTGGTTTCTAATGTCATGAAATCATTCAGGAGGAGAGTAACCAACCATCCTGGTTTGCCTGGAACCAAGGCAGCTCCTGGGATGCTGGACTTGCAGTGTTAACACCAGGAAAGTCCATGGCAAACCAGGGAGAGTTGGCCAACCGTTAACAAGGAGCTACGTGACAACAGAATAACTTGCCTGAGCCTTGTTCCCAATTTAGAAAGATGTTTCCAAGCGGCTCACCCACTGTTGTCCCAGAGTGACCTCTAGGCAGCCACAGAACCTTCCCTGGGTGCTTGGTTCTTCACACTGTTAACAAGTCGGATCACTCAATTTCATTCCATGGGAGCCTTGTGGGTCTATATGTGAGATTGGGGAAGCTCTGGAGTGAGTTTGCTTTTGCTCCTGCTGGGAGCTGAGGCTACCACTAACCTAAGACCACTCTGCCTCCTTGGAGCCCCTCACCTCCCCAAGAGAGTCTCAGATTACCCAACCCTCTCCAAAGCTCAATTTCCCAAGAGCAGGGATACTGCTGGCTTCCACATTGACGCATGCATCATCATCACATAGTCACCTCTGCCACCTCCAGCCTACCCTTTTGCTTTGTTCCAGAAGGTGACATTCTTGGAAGTGCTTTACGTTATGTAGGACCAGCAATGTCTCCAAGAGTGTATCCTTCCCTGGGTTTAGCTCTGCAGCAGGAGGCCCCTCGCCCACATTGCACTGCACTGGGTCATCTGGGCCCTGAAGCAGGCAGCCCGTAGTCTCCCAGAGTCTCAGGAAAGCAGCTGTCTCTTCATGTCCACACAGTCGCAGAACCTGTTCAAGCACCCTCCTGGGACAAGCACTCAAGCCTCCCCTCCGTTTCCTCCGTAGCTTCCCAGATCCCTGCGCTGCAACCACCTCTCCCTCCTCCGTCACGCAACAGCCAGAAGCCCTCTGCAGAGCCGCACAGCAGGCGACACTCCCACCGCCAGGGGCCCAGGGTCTGAGAGAGGTGGACGCTCAGAAAACCGCATAGGGGGTCGCACCCGTGTCAGGAGGTGCCACCCAGTCTCCACCCAGACTTTGGTGAAATCTGAGGAAGGGAAACCTTCATTTTGTGAGAGGTCCTTTTTCATGTGGATTGCGTTATTCTTTTTTTGCTTTCTCTCTATGTCCTTGTGAAGCAAAGCTCCTGTATAAAAATTCCACCTCCCCTTCACTATCTGTTATGGTCACAGGGAGAGCAGAGTGACCCCCGCTCCAAGTCTGGTTTCCATGCTGAAAGTGATGAGAGCATGGCGCCCACACACCCAGGGGGTAGGAAACGGCTTAGGACCCACGTAACTGAGGTCTCGGAGAAGAGCAGGGCAGGCCTCGCAAGCCTCTCTGGAAGGGCTGCAGAGAGCAAGGAAAGGAAAGCAGCCTGGTTGTGAACCAAAGGACAAGAGATGACACGTGCTGGCGAGGAGGCAGAGAAGAGGGAGCCCTTGTGCACTGCTGGTGGGGGTGCAGCTGGGGCAGCCACTATGGAAAACAGCACGGAGGCTCCTCAAAAAATCAAAACTAGAACTACAGCGTGATCCAGCAACCCCCCTCTGGGTATATAAGCCATGGAAATGAAATGAGTATCTCACAGAGATAGCTGCACTCCCACGTTCATTGTGGCATTACTCACAACAGCCGAGACATGGAAAGAGCCTAAGTGTCCATCAACAGACAAAGGGATGAAGAAGACGTGGTGTATGTATACTATGGATTATTATATAGCCATTACAAAAGAAGGAAATCCTGCCATTTATGACAACATGGATAAACCTGGAGGACATGATGCTAAATGAAATAAGCCGGACACAGGAAGACAAATACTGTATGATCTCACTTATACATGGAATCTAAACGAGAGAAAAGTCGAACTCATAGAAACAGAGAGGAGAATGGTGGTTACCAGGGGCTGGGGGGTGGGGGAGATGGGGAGAAGCAGGTAGAAGGGTACATGTCTTCAGTTTGAGATGAATAAGTTCTGGGGATCTAATGTACAGCATGGTGACTATAGTTAATAATACTGTGTCGTATACTTGAAATTTGCTAAGAAAGTAGATCTTAAGTGTTCTCACCACACACCAAAAAACGGTAATCATGAGAGGTGACGAGCGTGTTAATGATCTTGATTG
The DNA here is from genome assembly GCA_028646465.1 of Rhinoceros unicornis. Classification (NCBI taxonomy): domain Eukaryota; kingdom Metazoa; phylum Chordata; class Mammalia; order Perissodactyla; family Rhinocerotidae; genus Rhinoceros; species Rhinoceros unicornis. Next base: position 7,467,751 of record CM053548.1, read on the forward strand.
TGCTTATCATTTCACAAAGTATATAAACATCAAATTTCACATTGTACACTTTAAATATATGCAATTTTATTTGTCAATTATATCTCAATAAAGCTAGAGGGGAAAAAGGTTATGGGGTGGGGCCTAGGGGAAGCTCCCCTGCATGGGCAGAGGCTAGTGTGGTGGAACCTCCTGCCTGCTCTAGAGGAGGAGCCCCCAGGCTTTCTCATCAGCTTGTCCAGGTGGGGGGGCACAAGGGGAAGAGGGTGGGGTGAGGCTTAAGCTGACAGCAATCAAACAGCAAAAAATGGTGTCACCAGGCAGAGGGGGAGAATGAGGACTTACCGTTTAGTAGGAACAGAGTTTCACTTTGGGATGAAAAAGTTCCAGCAATGGATAGTGGTGCCAGTTACGTGACATTGTGAATGTACAAAGTGCCATCGTTCACTTTAAAGTGATTGAAATGGTAAACTTTAAGCTGTGCGTATTTGACCGCAATAAATATATATAAATACACATATATATATATGCTTAATATGTTTCCAGAAATAAAAGAGAAAAATGAAAACAGCAAGTAATAAGAGATCATAAAAAATGACCATGAAGACTTAAAAAGAATCGCCAAATAAAATGTTTAGAAATGGAGGAAAAAATACGGAGTCAGAGTCCTCTTTACATTACACTAAGGGGGAAATAAAGTGAATTAGGGGGTTCTGACCTCACTTGAGTGGGAGAGAAAGAGAAAGTGTCATATTCTCTAGGCAGTAAACAGGTTGACAGTGGTGAGGGGATATGAGGTGGGCAAAATTAGGGGCATTATGGGAAGGTTGCTTGGCAGCAAATTCTTCTAATCCAGGGACCCCCGTGTGGGCTCTGGGAGGAGTTATTTTCATTCATTGGGGAAGGAAGATGAAGGGGAGGAGAAAGAGTCCTTTAGGAAAAACAGCTGAAGCAGAAAAATACGATGGCGCCCCTCCCCGAAGGCAGGGTTCTGCTAACTTTCTCTGTAAAGGCCCAGGTAGTAAACGTCTTCAGCTGGGGGGCCAGACCACTCCCTCCCAACCACTCAACTCTGCTGTTGCAGCATAAAAGGGGCCGCAGACAAAATGGAAACGAATGGGCGTGGCTGTGTTCTAATAAAACTTTATTTGTGGACACTGAAATTTGCAATTCATATTATTCCCATTTGTCATGGAATATCCTTCTTTTGATTTTTTTTCAGCCATTTAAAAATGTAAAAAGCATTCTTAGCCCATGGGCTGTGGAAAAAGGGCTGGTGAGCCAGATTTGTCCCCACACATGGGCATAGTTGATCGACCCCTGTCTTAGAGGACTATGTCCAGGCTGAGGCTCGGGTAAGTATGTCTTTTACTTTTTTTGTGTGTGTGGGTGTGTGAAATTTTTGTTGTACATTATCGTTTATCAGTCACCATACAAGTGCATCCCTCCACCCCCTGTGCCCACCCCCCCTCCCCCAGCCCCTGGTAACCACCAAACAGTTCTATCTGTCCGTGTGTTGGTTTATCTTCCACATATGAGTGAAATCGTGCACCCTTTGTCTTTCTCTTTCTGGCTTATTTCACTCAACATAATTCAGGTAAGTATGTCTTTAAAACCTCCACAAGTGAAAAGAACAAGGTACTGACACCTGACACAACGTGGATGATTTCTCGGAAACGTCATGCCGAGTACAAGAAGCCAGACACGAAAGGCCACATATTGAGTGATTCTACTTACGTGAAATATCCAAGATAGGCAAAGCCATGGAAACAGAGAGCAGAGCAGTGGTGCCGGGGCGGGGGCGGGGGAGGGAAGTGACTGCTAATGGGTACAGAGTTTCCTCCCGGGATGATGAAAATGCTTGGGAACTCATGCTTTTGGAAGATAGAGGCGATGGCTGCACGACATTTTGAATGTACTAACCACCACTGGATTGTGTCCACTTTAAAATGGGTAAAATGGTGAACTGTATGTTATGTGTATTTTACCACAACAAAAATTTTAAGTCTCCATGGGTGATTTAGATGCTCAGACAAGCCAGCTCTCCCCATCACCTGAGATTATACTCCTGGCTCTGGGAGGGGCGTTCCTGGGTGAGCCTAGGTCCCCGGGGCAAGGACTCTCTTGCCCGTTTGGGGAGATATACACTGACGTTGAGCCCCATCGATGACAGGAGGACAGGACTTTCCAGGGAGGCAAACATGGGAGCCAGAAAAAACAGTGGGGGAGAGATTCCAGCTTTACCCGAGGGAAGACTCTTCAAATGTGTCCCCGAGACAGCACAGCTACTTTGAATACTCAAAAAAATGTAATTGAGAGTTGTGAATAAGAATTGCCACATTTTGCCGACTTCAGTGCTGTTCTGGGTTGAACTTTGTCCCCCCAAAAAAGATATGTTGGAGTCCTAACCCCTAGTACCTCAGAATGGAGTCTCATTTGGAAATAGGGTCATTGCAGATGAAATTAGTTAAGACACGATGAGGTCATACTGGACTAGCCTCTAATCCAATATAACTGGTGTCCTTAGAAAAAGGGGAAATTTGGACACAGAGACACACACACACAGGGAGAACGCCATATGAAGATGAAGGCAGAGATTGGGGTGATGCTTCTACAAACCAAGGAATGCCAAAGATTGCCAGAAAATCACCAAAAGTAAGGAGAGAGGAACACTCAGAGGGAACCAACCCTGCTAACACCTTGGTCCTGGACTTCCAGCCTCCAGAACTGTGAGACATAAACTTCTGTTGTTTAAGCCCACGAGTTTGTGGTACTTTGTTACCAGCAGCCACAGGAAATAAATACAAGCACCCAGGAAACTTGAAGCACAGGTTTGCCAAGGCTTTCTGTATGGAACTGTTTGGAACAACTGAATAATCACCATCAAGTTGCCTGTCAAAATATAGACACTGATCTGTCTTTCTCTCTCTTTTTCTCTGGGTGATTTATTTTTGTTATTTAGTATCACATACTAACGCCTAAAGTTTTGAGTTCATATCGCATTGGAAAAGTGGCTTAGGTGAGGAAGTAGGCTTATTTTTCCTCCAAAGGACTCCAGAAAGAAGAAATAGTGTTGAGTTTCAGCCACCAACAGAAAACATAATAAAAATACCATCTGGGGTTTATTTTTTACAACACAGAGCCTCAGTTATAAAATGTGACCTTTATTGGCATGTTTAGGTTAAAGATTTTCTTTGGTTCTTAAGGGAGACTGTCACACATTGGCTTCAGGCTTGGCTGGATCCAGGCGCTCAAACTGTGTTAGGAATCTGTCTCTTTCCATTCTCAGCCCTCCTTTCCTTTGTGTTGTCTGCATTAGCTGTCAGGCTCTCCCTATCGTAGGCTCTCCCAAGCTTAGCAACTCTGACAAAAGTCCTGGGATTAAGTCTCATTGGCTGGTCTTGAGATATGTGCTCATGGTTGAACTATGGGTGAAGAGATGGAATTCATTGATTGGTCAGTCTTAGTCATGTACCCACATGGATGTGGTCAAACCACGTGAATGAGAATTGGACAGTGATTCCCCAAAGGAAAATCAGAAGAAAGAGAAATGGTTGTTGAACAGGCAAACCCAGCAGATATCCATTACACCTACGCTAAGCGAGTCATTAAGGCTTACTCAAACACAGTGTTCATAAATTAAAAATAGAAAGTCACTATAGTTTATTGAGCGCTCTAATTTGGTATTCCACCTGGAAGTCTGGCTGGCAAATAGTACCTCACAGCATTACACACACACGTACACCAATAGTAGGAATTTCCCTACTTTCCTGAAGGAATACTTGATCTCCGTGTATCTTGAGTTGGCCATTTTTAACTGCCATTCTTTTTGCTTATCTAACGATAAATTACTTGTTTAGCTTGTTAATATCAACTCAATTTGTTGTGGGTTGTCTGGCAAATCCTACAGTGTTTAATAACACCCATTTGTGTCGGCAGTATTTTTCCTCTATAATTTTTCAATAAGTAGAATTCAAGTCATGTAGGCATTGGGTGAAAACAGGAATCATCTGTACTCGTATTGCTAAAGCAGATGTACTCACAATTCCCCAACGTTTAGGATGCTTTGAGGATGACATTTCATTTTTATCACCCAGTTGTTTTCCACTAGAAAGTGGGAACAAGTGGGGGCCTTGATTCGCTCCTAATTGTGTTGGGGACAAAAAAAAAAATGTTACAGCTGATGCTTGGAGGACTTTGTACATACCAGTTTTAATACACTGGAAAGTTTATGTGGTAGAGTAGTGGAGTGTATATTTGAAAAACTGGTCTTAATTATGGAGGGTCTAAAACCTGGATCTAGATAGAGATTGCAAGACTCCTGTAAGGTAACAGATAATAAATCATTTGGGTTTTGCAGGTATCCAGTCTGTGTCAGAACTCTGGCTTTGTAGCACAAAACAGCCATAGACAGTGCATACCTGAGTGGGCGTGGCTGCATGCCAGTAAAGCTTCAATTACAAAAACAGCCGGCACATTTGGCCACGGGGCCATGGTTCACCAACCCTTGGTCTAGGAATCTGGTCTTCCTTCTGTCAAACCCTTGAGGATGTTGCAGGTGTGAATTTCAGCTCCCAACTTAGATACCTAAGAGATGTAACTACCTGTTGGCAGCAATTTTATGGCTAGTTCAAACCCCCATTCTGGGGGGTGGAAGCTTCATCTCAGCCGACTTGGGGTGCTCTTCTCCTTGGTGGGGTGCCTTTTCTGGGTGCCCTAGTGCTGCGTCTTCGTTTCCTGGGACTTGGTGCGTAGGATGGGGTGGGGCAGGGAGAAGGGGAGGATAAGTTTCTGAGTCATTGTCTCTCCACAACGGTCCCACTGAGAGTTTCCTCATCGTGATGCTTGCTTATGGGCTGCTACGGGTTGAACTGTGTCCTCCAAAACAGATATGTTTAAGTCCCAACCTCCAGCACCTCAGAATATGACCTTATTAGGGTCGTTGCAGATGTAATTAGTTAAGATGAGGTCATTCTGGAGTAGCTGGGCCCTTGAGCCCATATGGCTGGTGTCCTCTAAGAAGGGGAGAAGAGACACGAGGAAAGAACACCAGGTGACAGCGAGGCAGAGACTGAAGTGCTGCAGCTGCAAGTCAAGAAACACTCTGGCGGAACGCAGGCAAACCACCAGAAGAAGCCGGGAAAAGGCAAACAAGGATTCTCCCCTGCAGGCTTTAGAGGGAGCATGCCCTACCAACATCTTGACTTCAGACTTCTGGCCACCAGCACTGGGAGGGAATAAATTTTGTGTTTTAAACCACCCAGTTTCTGGCACTTTGTTATGGCAGCCCTTGGACACTAATACATTGTCCAGTGCCCGTCACTGCTAGATCCATTCTTTTCCCCATCTCTCAGACCAGCTCTCTGGACCACATCCCTTGTCCCAAATCCATCTCCCTCTTCTTTCAAAGTAATAGGACCGTAGCTGGGAACATGGCGGCCCAGCTAGACTTCCCAGCCTCCCTTGCAGTCAGGTGGGGTCATGTGACCGAGTTCTCACCAAGGGGGCGTGACAGGAAGTGACACGGTCCACTTCCTGGTTTGGGTCTTATGACATCACACACATTTGCTGCATACTGTCTTTCCCCTTCCTGCTGGCTGGAACTGAGGTGTGGAGGTGACTTGTTGTTGACCAGGGGGACAAAGCAATGCTCCAGGCCAGTGGGCCACACATATGGAGCTCTTGAAGAATATGCCCATGTCCAGGCCCCACCCTAGACCAGCTGAGTCAGGATCTCTGAGGGTGGCCCCCAGGCATCAGTATATTTTCACAGCTTTCCAGGTGATTTCAATGTGTGGCCAAGTTGGAATCCGGTGCCTTAAGGGAGGGCGAAGCAAGAAGAGGAATCCGGGGACCTGAGTGACCTCCTGGAACCACCTCACCAACCTGGACCCTTTGCACTGGGTGAGGGGCTCTGGCTTCTGCAGAAAACATACCACTCACATTTATAACATTAACTTTCAAAACCAGAGCAATTCTGATAAATTCCAACACCGCATATTTATCTACCACTGAGATGGGGAAGATTTCTGATGGAGCAGGGCTTTATTTCAGGGGACTGGAGAACTCTTAATCCTTCTCTCCACCATCCCGTTCCTCTTGCAGCTCTGGGAATCCCTGCTCCTGTGTTCTGCTACCTCCATTGCGTTTTCACATATGTTAACCAATTTTCACTCCTTTGAATAACATTCATTGAGGGCTTAGCCCGTGCTTTTAAAAATGAAAACACAATTTCTGAAATAAAAACTCAACTAGTAAAAAGCAGATTAAATACAGCGCAAGAGGAAATGAGTGAACTGGAAGACAGAGCTGAAAAAATAACCTTGAATATAATACAAAGAGATAAGAGAGAGAAAGTAAGAGACACATCGCTTCTCAGCCTTTTGGCTAAGATCAACCATAAAACAAGAGACAGCAAGAGAAAAAAGAGTAAAATGATTAAATCCCAAAGTACATCTAATCAAAGACCCAGGAGGGTCGAGTAGAGGAAAGGCAAAACTTTAAGAGATAAGAGCTGCAAAGTTTCAAAAACTTATGAAAAACGCATCTACTGATTCAAGAAGTGTAACATAGCCCAAGCAGGATAAATAAAAATAAATATGTGCCTAGGCACATCTTGGTGAAACCGCAAAGACCAAAGACAGAGAGAAGGTCTTTAAAGCAGCGGGAGAGAAAGCATGCGTCACCCGCAGAGGAATGTCAGTTTCAACACCGCGGACTTTCCAACAGCAGTAATGGAAGACAGACAAGCTAGAAATATCTTGACAGAGTTGGAGCAACAGCTATTCTCCCCAGACCCTTGGCAGCTCTGGTGCTGTGAGAGCCAATGAGACCATCAGCGAGGACCACCGATGAGCGGGGTTCCCGTGGAAAGCCCTAGAGGAGGTAACAGAGTGGCTGCCACTAGGACTTGAACAGCAGCAGATCTGTTGTGAGCCAACATTTTCCTGGACACGAATGAAAATCCCCTCAGAATTCTGCAACATAGTGTGGGAAACTTGTGGAGAGGAGATGGTGAGGTCCTACATGTGGAAAATAATGAGTTATTGGAATTCAGGCGTTAATGTTAATGTGGCCTCATTTGCATTCACAAGCTAGTTGGAACTGGACCTATTTGCTTCTAGAGTCTACTAACTGACCAATGAACTCTAATTTTTTTTAACATACTTTGACTCCAGTTAAGAACCAAATCTAGGGGCCGGCCCGTGGCGTAGCAGTTAAGTGCATGCACTCCGCTCCTGGCGCCCCGGGTTCTAGTCCCGGGTGCGCACTGATGCACTGCTTGTCAGGCCATGCTGTGGCGGCGTCCCACATAAAGTGGAGGAAGATGGGCACGGAAGTTAGCCCGGGGCCAGTCTTCCTCAGCAAAAAGAGGAGGATTGGCATGGATGTTAGCTCAGGGCTGATCTTACTCACCAAAAAAAAAAAAAAAAAAAAAATCTATTTCCCTGAGATACATTCTCATGGCCAGGTGGTCAGTGAATATATTATTGAGCGTATAAACAAGATGCAGAAACAAAGAGACCCAGGAAAACAATGGCTCAAATAAGAAACAAGTTTAATTCTCTCTCACTGAAGAATCCAGAAGTGGGCAGGTAGTCCAGTACAGGCAAGTGGTTCCACCATGCAAGGTCATAGGGACCCAGTTCCTTCTATCTCATTGCTCCACCACCCCTAGAGTACGTCTTCATCCACACACCCATCCTCGCTTACCACATGTGCCCTGCCAAAACTCACGGGGGTTCTGTTACCAAAAGCATGAAGGGCAGAGGATTCCAGGACAGATGACTGCCTGCCATGGAGGGCAGGGGATAAGACAGAGCATGCTGGGGTTAAGTTACAATGTTTTTACTAGTGGTTATAACAATACTAGCTAACATTTACATAGGATATGCCAGGCACTATTCTAAGTACTTGTATTAATTTATTTAATCCTCAACTCTATGAGGCAGCTACTATGATTAATCCCATTTTATAAATGAGGAAGTAAAGACTAAGGAATGTGACCATTGACACACAGCTAGTAAGCGGTACAGCTGGAGTTTTAAAACTCTAGCTGAAAGTCTTAAGAAAATCCATTTCCAAAAAGTTACTTGGTATTCACCTGCAAAGGAATTATTTGGGGGGGATTCAAAGGACATTCCTAGGACTCTGAACAAGAAAGCTAGCAAAGCAGTTGATTTCCAATTTAGTACAAAGAAGGCAAACTGTTATTGAATTTTTAAAAAAAAAGTCTTCCCTGGTTCATCTCTAAAAGCAAATGCTTTGAGAGAACATAATCCATTAGCCCCTGGGATGAAGTCAGAGCAATTTCAATCTCAGGGTTTAATCTTTCTGCCAAATATGGGCTCCATTACTAACCCCCTTGGCTAGAAATCTTCAGGATCCAGATCCGTTTCTGGTCCCTAATATACAGCTGCTGAGAGCACGTATCTGTCCCCTGGGAACCTCAGCAGGGAAAAATCCGAGAATGGCTTTTCTGCCACCATGCTACTCTGGGAATTAAGATCATTAAAGGCTAATAGCAGCTGTTAGGCACTTAGCAAATGTAGCTAATCAGCCTCCCACACATGGGAGACTATTCTAAATACACAGCGGCTGCTAAATCTCGCGGTGACTGCAGTACCATCCGTCTCCCTCCTGACCAGGTGATTAGGAAGAACTGGATAATCGCTGTGGCCAAATAGCAGAGGCAGCAATACATCTGTGATACTGGTGATGTATCACAAGCCGTGTGGCAGGATCAGAGGCTGAAAGGGCTTCTGGGCTGAGAAATATCACAGCAAAAACGACACATAACAGAGGCTGGACTCCATCGAGCCGCCCTGTGGGAAGACTCTGACACAGGGGCAGTGGAGACTTCTGGAGCAGGCACAGGGAGGCCCAGCCTCTCTGGGGCTGGATGTGGCCGGAGGAGTAAGGTCTTGCCAATGAAATGCGAGCCAGAGTGATGAGTTGCATGCCCAAGAACCAGGATGTAGATGTGCCTGCCACCCAGTCTCAGTCCATCAGATGAGGACAACGCCCTAAGGAATGACAGAGCGACAGCCGAGAAGAGGCAGGGTCCCCGAGTGACGATGTGTGGAACAGCTCTGCCCCGCCCACCTGGACGGCTCACGGAAGACTGTTATGTGAAAGAGAAACAATCGTCTGTGCTCCATCAGCCGCTGTGTTGGGGGCCCTCTGTTATAGCCTCTTCACCTTTCCCCTGACTATTACAATAGGCTGCTTCATTTAGTCCTCGCAACAGCCCAGTGCGTTGGTTACGATATCAATTCCATTTTGCAAATAAGGAAGCATAGACTCAGAGAAGGTTAAATAATTTTCCCGAGATCCTAAAACCAACAAGTGGTACAAACAGATTTGGAAGCCAGGTTTATCGTGCTCCAAAGCCCATGTGGAAGGTTCTGATTCAGTAGGTCCAGGGCAGAGGCTGACAGTCTGAATTTCTAGAAAGTTCCCAGGTGATGCTGATGCTGCTAAGCCATAGATCACAATTTGCAGAGCAAGGATTTCAACCGCTCCACTCCCCTGCCTCCCCTGAGAGTTAGGAATGAAGCGTCCAGATTCCCAAATTCTAGTCTCAGATCTCTAAATGACAATGAAGAGCTTGCTAAAAAATGTTTCCCTTCTGTGATGTTCCCCTCTCCTGGAAACTAGCTGGATTCGAATAGGCAGGTTTTCTTAAATAGGCAAATGCTCTTTCAAGCATTAGCTATCTCCCAGGAAGGTGTCACGCTTCCAAAACGCAGTCACCATGAAATTGTGAAATATGATGCCACTTTCCCCGGATCTTGTGACAGCTGTCTCATCCTCTGTCTTGTCTTACTCTACCTCTCTAACCCAAAATAGCATTCATTGAGGCCGCTTGGGGAAAGTGACACAAGTCATTCTGTGCTCATTTCCACAGGAAACATTGATTCCATGAAGGTAGAAACACTCTCCGCCCAGAGGGATATCATAATCAACAGCAGAAACCATTTCAGCACCCAAAACACCTGGGAAATGTCTCCCTGTTGCAAACCCAACTCCAGCCTGAAAAATCAGCACAGTCCAAAAGTAAGCCAAACTCAGTTCACAAAAGGGAAATACAAATGGCCAGTAACTGTCTGAAGAATGTTCATCATTGTTGGTAAACAAATGGAATCCAAACAAGGTACCATTCTTCACCTGGAAAACGGGAAAAAACTAAATAGGAATATGAACACCCAGTGCTGTTGTTGGTGAGAATAAATGAGCAATCTAATGTACCGTGAGGCAGCATGCACACTGGGAATCCTGTGGTTTAGGTGACAGGATCTCGATTCAAAACAGCTTAATCAAAAAGGGAAGTGGCAGGGGAATGTACCCATTGGCAACTCTGCCAAGTCCAAGGATGAATCTGGCTCCAAGCATGGCTGGATCCAGGGCTGCCAATCTGCGACCAGATCTGTGACCCACTGAGTAAGGGCCCCCTCCCTCCCCCCATAACCCAACCATGACAGCTACGGCAGGTGGGACTGCATTTCTAGAAACGCAGTACAGCCACACCCCCTGCATGTGACTGTGCAGTGCCCTCCCTCTGTGAGTGGGGCATATTTTCCCACCACACTGACATTGGGCTTGATCACGTGACTGGCTTTGGCCAATGGGATGTTAGCAGATGGGAACAAAGGATTTAAAGGGGCCTGCATGACTGAGTTTGGCTCCGGCACTCCATTATTTTAAGAGAAGAACATGCCCTAGGCAGTTGCTTCCCCTTTATCTTGGGCCACAGAATTAACAAACGTGGAGGAGAGTAAACCAACCCTCATTTTGGCACCCACAAAGCCCAAGCAATCCACCACCTGAGGCAGAATCGCCCAGCCTGTTCAAGCCTTTTGCCCATTTTGTTATTCAGTCATCATTCTTACTGATTTGTGGGAGTTCTTTATATATTCTGAATATGAGTCATTTGAGACTCTATGTAATGCAAATATCTTCTCCCAGCCTTGGCTTGACTTTGCACTCTCTCAGTGGGGCCTTTTGATGCAGGAAATTTCTTAATCTTAATGAACTCTAATTTGTTAATATTTTCTTTCATGGTTAGTGCTTTTGGGGGTCTGATTCAGCTTCTTATTCAAGCCAGAGGATATGCCTTCTCATTGAAATTCACAAAAATACATTCAACTTTTAGTTTTGTTTTATTAGCTTAATTTTTGCCTGAAAAATGAGAGAGAGACATTTTTCTGTTATTAATTATTTTCTATAATGAAAGACAATATGAGTCTGCAAGTCATACTGATGTTACCCTCCTAAAAGATTTTCAAGGGCAATTTGGGCCACACGCAGTTTTTGCCTTTTCCATTGCCTTCAGAACCTAACCACCATATAAGGCGCAATTCCACTGTGAGAAAAAACTGGGGCTCCCCAAATAGCCCGCGTGCTCTCCTACGTTTCCCAATAGTCCTTGCATTTTGACTAGGTCACATGACTCATTTCGACCAATGAACTGTGAGAAGAAGTGATGCCTTCCGTTTCCAGACTGAAGCAGTTAAGAATTGGTGTTTCTCTTACGCCAACAACCCGGGGAACCATGTGTCCCACTTCGTGCAGCTGCAAGACGGAAGAGGGCTGCCCCGGCCACCTCAGACTGCACGCGAGTGAGAGATCGGCCCTTGTTGTGTGAGCCACTGAGATTTCAGGCCCTGCCTGTTGTAGCAGCTGACGGTGCTGAATCTAACTCACACCAGGGAGAATCAGAACTCCCATTAATAGAAACCACCAGACTCTGCAAGCTGAATTCCTGTCCTGGCAGTTCCTGTGTCCTCAACTCAGAGCTGAGGTTACCTTTGGCAAAGTTCTGCATCACTGATTTCTTAGGTCAGATTTTCCCAGGCGCAGAGCCTGAGACAAGGATTCAGGTGCACATGGTTTATTAAGGGGCACCGCCAGGAGAACCACTGAGGGAGTGGGGCAGCAGGACAGGGAAGGGAAGAAGCCACGCAAGGATGGATGCCAGGTGAAGTCCTGAGCTCAGCCTCACCAGCAGGCAGTCCTGGGGCATCAATTTAACCCCAGCAAAGGATCCTGGGCTTCTGGGTTCCCTCTCCATCTGCTAGGGCTGCTGTAACAAAGTATAGAGACTGGGCAGCTTACATTACAGACATGTCTTTTCTCACAGTTCCGGCGGCCGGGAAGTCCAAACTGGAGGTGCCAGCAGGGTGGATGTCTAGTCGGGGCTCCTCCTTTGGGTTGTAGACGGCCGCCTCCTCACTCTGCTCACACGGCCTTTCCTCGGTGTGTGAGCGGAGAGAGACAGCAGGCTTTCCACGTCTCTTCCTCTTCTTCTAAGGACACTAACTCTATCTGATCAGAGCCCACCTTTAATCTCATTTAACCTTAATTACCTCGTAAAGACCCCATCTCCAAATACAGCCACATTGGGGGTTAGGGCTCTAGTATATGAATGGGGGAGCCACAAACATTCGGTCCATAACACTCTCCTAACCCCACCAGCAACTGGCCGCCCAGGGTGGGGGAGTGAGACAAACCCCCAGGCACTTCTGGCCCTCTGTATGAGCAAGGGCCCCCGTGCCCACGAGCACCCTCTTGACGGTCACGGGTGTGAGCAGGAGCAGGTAAGCTTGAGGAAGCAGGGCGTGGGCACCAAGAGCTGGGGTCTACGTCTGTGGCAACACCACCTCCTGCTACTCAGGTGCTGTATCAGCGAGAAACGGCTTATAAACCTGTTCTAACAGGGGCAGTAAATTTTAATTGCATATCTGCAGATTTCTGTCTCCACTCCACTGCAGCTGTCTTCTGCTAGAATTGCAAATTTCCACAGAGTTAGTCTCCGATCTCCTCTCACAGCCTGGCAGTTTGACCAAAGAGTTCCCATATTTTTCACAAAATCCATAATGGTGACCACAGGGCCTTGATGTCCTCCTCATTCAGACAGTCCCAAAGTACCACCAAGTCCTGGCTGAGCTCCCCGTCAGATTGCTCTGAGAGTGAGCAAAGAAATGAGAGACTTCCACCCAAAGCCCGGTCAAGCGTTGGTCTTAAAAGCATTTGTGTTGAAAGCCAGCCAGCTTCTGTGCAATACAAAAGAATCCATTTTCTGCTTTTGTTTCTTGACCAACCCCGCGAAGAGGCAGTGACTCAGGACCCGGGCTCTCCGGAATTCAGTGGCTGGCACAGGAGCAGTGAGACGCCCGTCTCGGGCTGGCGGTCTCTGACAGTGGAGAGGCTGTGATTCAGGAGGGCACGCACCGCTCCTCATCCCCAGAGCAGCCGGGCCAGGTGTGGCGCCAAGCGTCGCAGGTGCTCCTGAGCTGGAAGATCGATGGTTTTCTTCCAGCTGAAGTTCTGTTTGGCACAGAAATTGTTCAGACCTTTACAGATATCGACAGGCTTGTCATTTCCAAAGTGGGGTCAGAAAATGGAAATTCTTCTTGGATGGTGCCAGTGGGCACACAACGGGTGTGCACTTGCCCTTCGTGCTCAGAAAGTCTGCGGTTCCATCCAGCTGCACGCTGAAGGGAGATGGGGGGCTGCCAGCTCCTCCGTGACCCGCTTCGAAATATTAAAAGAACCACTAGCAATTCTGGGTTGATGGCAAATGCAATTCTTTGGTTTTCTCACCCTGCTTCAAATCACGAATCAACTGCATCATTTCCAGGACGCGTAGCTCTACTGGGGGTCCTATTCCACCTGCTCTACGAGACGTCAAGACAAATTCTTGTGTTGGAGCAATGCCAGCTCTTTGTAAGGTTTCTGCCTTTCTAAATTGTGCTTTCTTCACACACACACTCACACACATAACCAAGCTCAAGTTGGAAAGACTTGACATACTCAATCCACATTGAGAGTATCTTAATCTGAATTCCCCCAGAAGCCAACACTGAGACAGGGATTTGAAGATAAGTCAACTATTTAGAAAGTAGCCCCGGGAAGCATCAGTAGAGATCAGGGATGTCAGACAGGGAAGAGGAGGCAGCCAGTAAAGGATGCATTGGCAAGAGAGTTACTAGAGCTTAACCGCTCTAGGGGAGTCTAGAGCCAGCACAGAACATGCCCCGAGAGTCGTCCCACCCGAGGGCTGGGGAGCTGGGGTCCTGGTCACCGACTCCTGTCAGTCATTAGCAGAAGGCTGTCCAGGGAACTTTGATCCCCCAGCACTTCTGGCTGCCCCAGTGGAGGCAAAACAGACTCCAGCTGCAAGAGAAAGCTCCCGGGCAAAGACAGGCAGGTCCTGGCAGCCGGAACTGGGGCCAGTGTTCACCAGAGTGTCAGGGGAGAAGGGAAATGTGCGACCTCAAGCTTCCGGGGGGAGAATCTTGCCACACAAGCAGCACTAAGCTTTTGTGACTCATCAATCAAACGATGAACGAGAAACCAAAAGGTACCTTGGACCTGGCAGGGTTAACTTACAGGGAAAAAAATCTCTTCTTTTTAAACTGTGGTACAAAATGCGTAACATAAGATTTACCATCTTAACCATTTTTAAGTGTCCAGTTCAGTGGCATTAAGTGCACTCACACTGTTGTGCAGCCGTCCCCCCCATCCCTCTCCAGAGCTCTTTTCATCTTGCAAAACTGAAACTCTGTTCCCACTAACTCCCCATCCTCTCCCCCAGCCCCTGACACCCACCATCCGACTTTCTGTCTCGATGAATCTGACTCCTCTAGGGACCTCAGGTAAGTGGAATCACACAGTATTTGTCCTTTTGTGACTGGCTTATTTCACTGAGCATAATGTCCTCGAGGTTCATCCATGTTGTAGCAGGTGTCAGGGCTTCATTTCCTTTGTAGGCTGTATAATAGTCCATTGTATGTGTATACCACATTTGTTTATCCACTCCTCCACTGAAGGACACTTGGGTTGCTTCCACCTCTTAGCAATTGTGTATAATCCTGCTAAAAACATCTAGTACACATTTTGCGAGTGGAAAGGACCCCAGCTGCTGGGTTCTGAAGTCCAGCACTGCACGGGACCCGAGGCCACCGACTGTTCCCCCCCAGCGACAGAGCAGGGCAGGGACACTGAGGCAGGCGAGGTCCTGGGAGACTCAGGACTCCTCTGGCACAAGCGAATGAGCTCAGTGGCCTGGGCACATCTCTCAGAGCTGCCCTGCCGTCTAAGCTGCCTCCAGCCCTCCTCCTTCCCTGTCCTTCCACCTTCCTTCCTTCCCTCTCTCCTCCCGCTCTTCCCTTGGTACATCGCCCACAGCTCTCCCAGCCTCCCTAGCTCCACCCCTGTTTCCCCACACATGTTAGAAGCATCGCTTCTAACAAATCTCTCACATGGCTAATCTCATCTTGACCTCTGCATCTTGGAGGCCCCAGACTCACAAGGGAAACCATTGGACAAGCACCCCATTGACTTCCCATCCTTCTGTCATCTTAAGAACACTGGGGTCACAGGGTTTACCTGTTACAGCAGCCGTTGTTACCTCACTTAATACAGGAAGAATTCAGGAGGCCACTTCCCAAAATTCTAAGTTCAAAACCCCAACTCCAGGGTGGCGATTCAGAGATCAGGAAGCTGCCACTGCAACTGCCAAAGCTTCTCTTGAAATTCACAAAGCCAGGGGCTGGGAACTGAAATTCTGCCAGGAAATAAAAGTGAACAACCAAGGTCTCACCAACCGTCCTCACCAGTACCAACAGCTGAAGCAGCAAAACTCACACCCCCTTTCAAGTCTAGAGTGCCTCCAGCTGGCTGGACCTAATCCGTCTCCAGCATTCTAGCTGCAAGGGAGTCTCGGAAATGCCATGTTTCGCTGTTCAGCCTCTGCATTACAAGATACGCCAGAAGGAGGTTGGGATGGACGCTGCTTGCAAGTCCACCCATATCGACCGCCAAGTGGAAACTTTAAGACACTTTCTGTTCTTTGCCGTTTTTCAACTTGCACTGATTTTCATAGAAACAAAAGCAGATGGCCCCTAATCGTAATGACAAATGTCTTGGTCTGAGTCCTTCCAAGAGCAGCTCTTGAGATAAGTATTTCAGTGCACGTAGTTTATTAAGGGAGGCCTCCCGGGAAGCAGAGGGGAGGAGTGGGGAAACAAGACACAGAAGGGCAGCCAACAAGAGGGGTGATGATGAGCACGGTATTAGTTAGATACTGCTGCGTAACAGGTCACCCCAGAGCTTAGCAACTTAAAAGAACGTGATTGATTATCCACCAGTTTCTGAGGGTCACAAATCCAGGGACGTCTTAGGTTAGGAGACAGGGACCACTGGGGGCTGCTTTCGAGTCTGTCTGCCACACACACGTTCCCACTCTTAGCAAAGAGATCCAAATCCTGCCAGGGCCCTCTGAGAGCCCGTGGAGCAGACCCCTCATAACTGTCCCACTGAGGAAGAGGTTATCCATCCACTGAACCCCATCCCACGCTGTTTGAGGGCCACTCTGGAGGCGTTTATATTACAGCACTTCTGGCTTGCCCACTGTCTTAGTCCACTCAGGCTGCCATAACGAATTACCTAGACAGGGCGGCTGAAACCCCGGCGTTTATTTCTCACCGTTCTGGAGGCTGCAAGAACGGGTGCCAGTGGGGTCGGGTTCTGGGGATGCCCCCTTCCCAGGTGCCAATGGCCGCCTTCTCGCCCTGTCCTCACACGGACTCCCACAGTCAGAGAGCTGAAGGCAGCCGTTGGGGTAAAGGGGAGGGAGGTCTCCGGGGTCCCCTGTATAAGGGCACTGATCCCACTCAGGAGGGCTCCACCCCCGTGACCTCGTCACCTCCCAGAGGCCTCTGCCAAATGTCCTCACACTGGGGGTTAGCACTTCAACATATGAATTTGGGGGGACACACACATTCGGTCCATGACACCCACGCGGGCTGAGGACAACGCCCTCAGTGTCGTGGGTGAAGAGTGGTCTCCCAAAAGATATGTCCATATCCTGACCCCCAGAACCTATGAATGGCACCTTATTTGGAAAAAGAGTCTTTTCAGACGTAACGAAGTGTCCTGAGATGAGATCATCCTGGATTTAGGGTGGGCCCTGAATCCGGTGACCGGTGTCCTCATAAGAAGAGGAGATAACACAGAGACACACGCAGAGAAGAGGCCGTGTGGCCACAGAGGCAGAGACGGGAGAGACGCAGCTGCAGGCTAAGAAACGCCCGGGATTGTTGGAACCGCCAGGAGCCGGGAGAGAGGCCTGGGACGGACTCTCCCTCAGAGCCTCCAGAAGGAGCCAGCGCTGCCCGCACCTTGATTTCAGATTTCCGGCCTCCAGAACTTCTAAATTTCTGGTTCTGAAGCCCCCGCTGGTGGCCCATTGGTACGGCGGCCCTAGGAAACCAGCACAGGCAGAGCTGAGGGCAGCCGCGGGCGCAGAGGGGCTGCTTGCAGGTGACTTCGGAGGCAGCCCGAGGTGGGGGGACCAGCAGCACCTGCTACAGCACTTCTTTTCTTTTCTGCTGTCTCCAGAAAATTGTTGTAAACGCAACGAAGAAATCACGAAGGTGACAGCACCCCATGTCCCCCGGGAGCTGCCATTGGCTGTATTTCTGGCTCTCTGGCACTACCTTCCACCTCTCTAGTAGCACCCTGCTCTCCCTTTTGGGGGGAATTCCCCGCTGAGAGTAGTCTTAGCACAAGGGCTGTTCCAACACCAGCCTCCCTCCCGGTGCAGATGTGGGACCCCTGCTCGCCAACCCGAGGCTCATGGCTCCCACTCCTGGGTGAGTGGCCCAGGGTCACTGGGAACGTGGAAGGACAGAGGCAGAGGTGGCATGTGGCCAGAGCTGTCTGCCGTGTGACCTTGGTTGGGAATCCTCTCGCTGGCCCCCGAGGAGGAGGGCTCATCTAACACAGACACGCTGAGGACAAATTCCCTACGAACGTCCCACCCAGCCTGAAAGGGCGCAGGCGTCCGGTGACAACACAGGTGACCAGGAGAAGGGATGCACTGAGCCCTGCTGGGAACAGCCCCCTCCCCACAGCACCCAGTATTAGCTGCGTAGAAAGAGGGGGAGCTCTGAGCAGGGCTGTGCCCCCGACCTAGGGACACCCACGGGGCCTGGCTCCTGTCTCGGGGGCCACTGTCTCCAGGCAACTGGGAGATTTGGGGGCAACTCAAGATGGCAATACTGACACGACTTCTCAGCCCCCTCTCAGTGCGGACTCTAAATTCCCGGGTCTGGGGCTCCTGCTATGGGACGCAATTGTCTTCGCTTGGCTTCCCACAGAGGTGGACGCTGACCCAAGGACTCAGGGGCAAGTCGTTTATTTGGGAAGCGACTCCAGGAGACACTGGGGGGGTGGGGCTGTGAGACAGAAGAGGGAGGGCGCCCAAACAGGAGCACGGAGGAGCAGGCTACCCCCGTGGGCATTGGGGGCTCAGCCCCCCTGGGGAGCGCTGGGGGACTGAGTCACCCCGCCCGAGGGCAGAGGGATCTAGGGTCCTGACCATCGGTCATTGGTTGAGGGCAGCTGATGGTGGCGGAGGTGGGAGGCACCGCTGGTTCCCAGGCACTTGCAGCCTGCTGTGCAGCCTTGGAACTTTGGAGAAGGCCCTGGGGCATGAAGATGCCAACACTGGCTGCTGGAGTGTCTACCAACAGACGTGGCCACGCCCCGTCAGCATCAGCAATTCATAACCCTGGGGGCGTCCACGAGACCCCAGAGCTCCCTCAGTTCCTCCCCTTCTCAAAGCCCTTTCTACAGCTTCCGGCTGATTCTGCGCACCTCTGATATTATTTCCAGAAAACCCATCCTGTACGTGGAAGACGCACAGAATCCATTTCTGCTGCATGCAAACAAAACCCTGACTGCTTTACCCTCCCATCCCACATCTGGAGGGAAATAATCTGTAAATAACATAATTGAGCATTTTAAAAATATTTTTCCCCAAAGACAATTTTCAAAGTAACGTAAGGAATTTAAAGAAAGAAAATACTTCTGTCCAGGTTTCAGGGGCACCCCACATACCCGGGCTAGCGGTCCCTGTTTAAGTGCTACCGCCCTGGTCCAGCCCCACCACATCCTCCTGGTCCAGCGCCGCCGCCTCCTCTCTGGTCTCTGGGCTCCCACCCTGGCTGCCCCCTCCCCATCACTCACGTGTACAGTCTTTTCCTCCCACAGCAGCCAGAGGGCGCCTGGGAGCACTTGAGTCAGATCATGTCCCTCCTCTGCTCAGAACCCTCCATGGCTCCCACCTCATTCAGAGCAAAAGCCAAAGTCCTCTCTGCGGCCCACCAGGCCCTGCTCCCTCTGCCTCGTCACCTCCCTGCCCTCTCCTCCTCCCACTGTTCCCCTCCTTCACTCTGGTGCAGCCACACTGGCCTCCTCACTGTTCCACAAACAGGCCAGGCCTGGTGCAGCCTCAGGGCCTTTGCACTTGCTGTTCCCTCTTCCTGGAATGCTCTTTGCCAGATATCCAGGGGGCTTGCTTCCTCACTTCCTTCAGTTCTTTACTCTAATGTTAGTGAGGCTATCCCAAGCCACCTGATCTAAAATTGCACACAACCTTGTTGCAAAATGTAGATTTTATTATCATTCAGGAATGATGAGGCCGACAGATCAGGAGACAGACGACTGCCATTGAAAAGATAGTCTGTTATTCACAGATCCGAGAGGAGGGGGCATGCCATGCCACACAGGGCCACAGGGGTCAGCACCGGGGCCGGTCAGGAGAAAGGGGTGGGGGGGACAATGTGGGCAGGAGCCTTATTGTGGTTTCCGCAGGAAGGAACAGGTGAGGTAGTGTAAGCAGGCCGAGGATTGGCTAGTCTGAACAATTTCAGGGCATAGGAATGGCCCCTAGTTGACTGGTACCTGGCCCAGGGGTGGCTAGGGCAGGTGAATTGTGACCCTGAGTGGGGACCCGATCAAAGAGGTGGTTGGGGTGTGGAGTCTGGATTGGGGTCCTGTACTACTCTAGGAATTGGCTGACCCCGAGAGGGGCAGTCTCTCCAGGCTCAGCCAGGTCCCGGATGTGAAGGCATCAGAAACACAGTAAATACGAAGCCCCAGCCCGGCACTGCCCGTCCCTCTTTACTGCACTGCTTATCTCCATACCAATCAACAATCCCTGGCTTACCGTCTAGTTTGCTTCTTTGTTCAGTCTGACTCCCCGACTAGGATGGCGCCCGGGAAGGCAGCAACCTTTGTCGGGTTCAGTCCCTGCCCTAACGCCACACCTGCTACAATGAATCGAGTGAGCGGACTGACCCGCAGACTCCACGAGTTATGGAGTGATGACTCGCCGTCGGTCGGTAGTGGCAGCTCAGAGCCGGCAGAGTCTTAGTGGCCTCTCTGATCTGACCCTCACACACCGTGTTTCCTTCCATCCTCAGCAGAGCAGGAAATCTGCCTGGCATTCAGAACCCACTCCTGGGGGAGACTGTACCCTGGGACCATCTATTTCTCGGACTTGAACCGTTCACGAGAGTGGGCATCTCTGGGCACCTCGTCCTGAGCCACTGGAAGGGGATGCTCCTCCCCCGAGGTGACTCGCAGTCACATGTTTCCTTCACCCCCTCCCATGTCCTAAAAATAGCCCGGATGCTGGGAGCTGTGGAGGCTGCATGGAGCTATTTTTAACCCTAGGATCTGGGAGTTGTGACCAGGCTGGGCTTAGTTGAAGCAAAAAGATGTTGGTGGGGAGGTCTCGCCTCAGAGAGGATTTTGAGCATCTCTATGACGTGCACGTTCCAATTTCTGACTTAATAGATGAGTGAATTGAGAGTTATTGGGGAAGAAGCAGAGGAAAGAGTGAAATGCAAGAATTCATTCATTCATTCAGTGCCAGGCTCTGTTCTGGGTGCTGAAGATACAGGAGGGAACAAGACAGGCAAACATCTGTGCCCTGGAAACAAACGGGACGAGCTTAGAGTATCTACTTGTGTCAGAAAGCAAGGAAGGGGCTTTTCAAGACTAAAGAGTTTTGCCAAAAGAACACATGAACTAGATTGAAGGGGTTCCCACGGGTCAAAATTGGGGTAACATTCTACTCTGTTAGTCAAAAGCCCATGTCATAAGAACCTTGCTTACAGATGTGCAATTTCTTACAGCTCCAGTCAGGGCCATTAAATAAACAGACTGTCTGGAGGTTTCACATAATAAGAATAAATAGCCAAATGCTGAGGATTTTTGAAAAGCAATATGGTGCATTATTTCCCCTGGGAGAGTCACCTTCAACCATGGATTGATCAAAACCTGGAGCACGGTGCCCCTCATCAGCAGCAAGTGTAATTTCTGATGGACTCGTCCTACTCTGGGATAGTAAGAGCTGACCATTTCTGGGTCCTCTCTAGGTCCCAGGCACTGTTCTATGTGCTTCAGGTACAGTATCTCACTTGGTCCTAGCTGCAGCCCAGCAAGGCAGGTACTGATTACAAGCATTTCACAGAAGAGGCAATTGAGCATCCGGACCCTTTAAAGCAGATTTCAGGAGAGAAGGAGAAGGAGGGAAGAGGAAGTATTTTAGTAGTAGTCATTTCCCTTTTCAGTATGTGAATAGTCTATCAATTAGAATTCAATTCTGCTGCATATATCAGAAAACTCAAATAACAGTGGCTTAAACAAGAGAGAAGTATATTTTTCTCTGATGCAAGTGTACAGTGGCAGGCAGTTCACAGCTGGTAGGGCAGCTCCACAGTTATCAGGGACCGGAGGGCCTTCTAACTTTCTGCTGTCTCGTCTTTGGCTTCCATCCTCAAGTTTGTCTCATGGCCACAAAATGGATGCTACAGCTCCAACCATCATATCCATGTTCTGAGCAATATTAAGAGGAAAAGAGCTAGGGCACATCTCCCAACCGAGTCATCACCATTAAAGCGTTTACTAGAAGCTCCACTCAATAATTTCCATTTGTGTTTCACCGGGCCACTGCTATCTGCATTGAAGGTTAGGAAATTTAGTCACCCCAAAAAAATACAGGACAGAGGGTTTCTGCTAGAACAAAGAATAGAGGATGGATACTGAGGATGTAACAAGCAAGCAGTCTCTGCACAATAAGCAGGCTGCATCTTCCTTCTGGTTTTTATTTCTTGCACAGGAATTCTATCCCATGCCCCCTTGCCCTTACCCCTAGTGCACACCAACCTGTCTTCCAACTGCCAGAACTGGGGGCTTTCATTTGCTGCTGAATCCCGCTTTGCCGCACACAGGCCATGGAATTCCCGCCCCGGGGAGCAGCCCTCCACCAGTAACTGACAGGAGTTGGTGGATCAATACCCCAGCTCTCTCGCACTTCAGTGGGGACGGCTCTGGGACGTGCGCCCTCTGCTGTCTCCCAGAGGTCCCCAGCAGGATTAAGCTTCAGTTGCTCCAGCAGGAATTTACTTGAAACACACCTTTCCTTGTCTTCCTTCCCTTCCCCTCCCCCACAGCGGAGTTTAGGGGAGAGGAGTCACTTCCCAAATAGACTGCTTGACCTCAAATCCTCGTCTCAGAATCTGCTTTGGGAGGAACCCAAACTGAAGAAGAAAAAAAGAGAGACGTAAAAAGAAAAACGTCCACAATCCCGTCACACTAATATAGCAGCTTTTTTTTCAAACAAACTTTCTTTTAGGTCGCTGCGTTTAGTCTGCTGCATTGTTAGTGTTCTTTGCTTGTTTTTGTGGTGGTGGTGAAGATGTGGCTCTTGTGGTTAAGTCACTGCAGAGAAGGACAAGCTCTAGAACCCAACGGCCTATGTTTTTAACCTTTTGATTTTGAAATAATTAGAGATGCACAGAAAGGTACAGGGAGGTCCCACACATCCTGCACCGGCCTCTCCCAAAGTCAACAACTTGCTTAACTATAACACAGTATCAAAACCAGGAATTGACATCGGTACAATTTGCAGAGCTTATTCAGATTTCATCAGTTACATATGGCTTCATGAATATGTGTCTGTCTGTCCGTGTGCGTGTGTGTGTGTGTGTGTGCGCGCGTGCGCAGCTCCGTGCCATTTCATCATGCAGAGCTCTGTGTAACCACCACCACAACTAAGAAACTTGACTGTACCATCACTACAGGACGCTCTCTTGCTCCTCTCCAGCCACTAGTCCATTCTCCATCTCTGTAATTACGTTATTTCATGAATGTTACATAAGTGGAGTCATGTAATATGTATCCTTCCCAGATTGACTTTTTTCACTCTGCATAATTTCCTTGGACTTCTTCCAAGCTGTTGTATGCACCAGTAGTTCATTCTTTTTTGTTGCTGAGTAGTAGTCCACTGGTATGGATGTACCACAATTTGTTTGTCCATTCACCCACTGAAGGACATCTGGGTAGTTTCCAGCCTTTGATTATTACACATAAAGCTGCTGTGAACATTCGTGTAAAGTTTCTGCATGAAGAGAAGTTTTCATTTCTCTTAGATATATGCCCAAGAGAGTAATTGCTGGGCCGTATGGTAAATCCATTTTTAGTTTTAAAAGGAACTTCCAAACTATCTTCCAGAGTGGTCTTATCATTTGATGTTCCCACCAGCAATGTGTGACAGATCCCATTTCCCCACCGCCTCTCACCACCCACCCACATTTGACTCCTCGTTCTGCAACTTACCCTTGTAGATCCTGGGCAAGTCACTTGGCCTCGCTGAGCCTGGCTTTCTTCATACATAAAATGTGTATAATAATAATACCCACCTCACGGTCTTATGTTCTGGAAATGGATGGTGGTGACAGTTGCACAACATTATAAATGTATTTAATGCCACTGAATTGTACACTTAAAAATGGTTAAGATGGTAAATTTTATGTGAAGTATATTTTTTCACAATAAAAAAAATTAATTCACTGTACATTGAGTATTCCATAAAATGAGTTGTTTCTGCAGAAGGACCCAGAAAAGAAGATGGGTGGGAATATTTATTTTTCTAGCAAGGAATCCCATGTGCTAGAAAATAAAATGCAGAGGCATTGGTTAAGGCCACAGATCCTGGAGCCAAACTCTCTGGGCTCAGATTCCAGCTACCCTCCGTCTTAGATGGTTAAGCTTGGGCAAGTCACTGTGCTTCTCGGAGACTCTGTCCCCAGTCTACAAAATGGGCATAATAATCATAGTGTCTCTCTTCTAGGGTGGTTGTGAGAATTAAATTACCTGTTGGTTTATGGGTAAAATGCTCAGAATAGTACCAGGCACACAGCAAGGACTATACGATTAGTTGTTAAAACTTAAAATGAGGGCTGCCCCAGTGGCGTAGTAGTTAAGTTCACATTCTCGGCTTCAGTGGCCCGGGGTTCATCAGTTCAGATCCCAGGCACAGACCTACTCACCGCTCATCAAGCCATGCTGAGGCGGCGTCCCATACAGAAGAGCTAGAAGGACCTACAACTAGGATATACAACTAGGTACTGGGGCTTTGGGGAGAAAAAGAGGAAGTTTGGAAACAGATGTTAGCTCAGGGCCAATCTTCCTCCAAAAAAAAACAAAAAAAACCTTAAGATGAGAGCTCCTTTATAGAAAATTGATAAAAACATGGAACCAAAACTTAGGAAACCTGTGTTCAGCTCTGACTCTTCCAACATCCAGCCATGTGACCATTAGGATCTTCCCAATTTAGAGACCTCTCTACCGTCTGAACCAGGCGGTATTTATATTGCTCATCACAATGTGGATACGATGGAAGCTTTAAGACTCAAGCGTTGGGCGGGCCCGGTGGCTTAGCGGTTAAGTGCGCGCGCTCCGCTGCTGGCGGCCCGGGTTCAGATCCCGGCCATGCTGAGGCCGCGTCCCACATACAGCAACTAGAAGGATGTGCAGCTATGACATACAACTATCTACTGGGGCTTTGGGGGGAAAAAAAATAAATAAAATCTTTAAAAAAAAAAAAAAAAAGACATCAAGTGTTGGAAGCCAGATCCAAAGGTTTCCTTGGTTTTGGATCCTCCGTCAAAGACAGCCCTGGACAACGCTCAGATAGCACCCCTGCGTAGCCATTGCTGCTGTTCACCACATTTCCAGGTATGTGGAAGGCCGGCACTTCTGGGCCCCCTTGGGGCTGGGCCCATGTGACCTGTTGACCAATGGCGGGGGGGTATCGTGCGTCCCTTCTAGGTGGAAGCATTTACACGCCAACCTGAGACCCTCGGATTCCTCTTCCTGCCACGTTTGTCCTGCTTTTGAGCCTCCACAGCAGAACTGCGTTGTTGCAACAGAGACCATGTGGCCTGAAAGCCAAAAAGATTTGCTATCTGGCCTTTTACAGAAAACACCTGCCAATCCCATTCAAACCACCAGGACTTGGGAGTTGTTGCTGCACCACAATCTAGAACATTCTGATTGCTGAACTGTTCAAAGCCTGTTTGTTCAAACTTGTTCAAAACTTGGAAGGTTCGGGTCACCTAAAATTGCTGGCATGGTGGATTATAGAGACCACAGGTTTGTTTCCACTCTTCCCATCAAGAAGTGACCATCGGAATGTGGCACACGTGACATCCTGGAATTTCTAAGCCGGGACAGCTTCCACTTTCTCTCGGAAGCCAGCGCACGCTGTGAGGACGCTCAGGCCGGACTGCCGGGTGAGGAGAGGCCATGCGGAGAGAGGCCGTCTGGGGTGTCCCAGCCCTGCCGCCAAATGCAGCCACACGGGTCCCTCAGCCTACACCACGTGGAGCCAAAGCACCGCCGGGCTGAGCCCAGGGAACCACAGAATCATGAGAAATAATATCATTACTGCTCTAAGCCGCTAACTTTGAGGATAATTTGTTACTCAGCAATGGATAACTGAAACAGGTAATGTGGGTAAGAAATAAACCTTTATTGTTTTAAAGCCCCTAAAATTTAGCCTATCCAGACTGACCTGCCCTCGCTGTGTTCACTCTCTGCTCAAAGCTGGAGCTCAAATATCTGAGCAGGACACCACCCTTAACCACACGTGGTTTCCTTGGTCTTGGGGGAGATACACACTTCCCCCGCTATGTACAGTCAAGAGAGGGGCATATCTACATGTCCACTTCGAAAGAGGAGAGTTTTCTGATCCCTCTGTTACCCTGGGGATATCCAAATGCATTCTTGTGCCATGTTCAAGGGACTGAAAGGCAAGTCTCTTTCTGTCTTCTCTCTCATAGAAATAATCAGCAGAGTCTGGCGCTCACGCATGTGTTCTGCTGCATTCCCCAGACTCCCTTGCAGTGGAGACGGGCCCATGTAACTCGTTCCAGCCAGTGACCTATCACTACTGGGCTGAGGCTGTTAAGAGCTGGTGTGCCCCTCTGTCCTTCTCTTCCCGGCCCGAGGTGGCTCTGGAAGCCACGTGAGTGATGGGGCAGTGCAAATCGGAGGAAGGCTGGATCTCGGAGTCACTGCTCGGAGGCAAGCCAGCTAACCAGCTTTACAGGAATGAGAAACTCGTGCTGGCTGAAGCGGCCAAAGTTTCCAGTTTGTTTTGTTATTGCCTCTGAACAGAGTCTTATGCTGACTAGCGAGCACAATTTCTGGACAAAGGAAGAATTCTCTGGGAAATTTTTCAGACATTACATGTCATTTTGCCCAGTTACAATTTGCGTAATTTACTCTCTGAGAAGAACTCACAGAACTTAGTGAAGAACTATCTGAGATCAGTAGGCAGCAGTTTGCTGATGCCATTTGTTTTCATGAGAGAGGAAATATCATTTATGACACAGCGAATGTCAAGGGGTCTCTTTAAGGGGATATCGCCAAGAGCCTCCAATAGGAGTGATGCGTGTAAGGCACTTTGCCAATCTGGGCCTCAGTTTCCCCCTCATTTGCAAGACTGGATGAAAAAGTCTCTGCCATCCATTCTCTTGTCAAAAAAAATTTCCTTGATTTCAATTTCAGTGTGGATAATTTGGGGAAGGGGAGCGGAGAGGAAATTTGGAAATAAGCCCCTACGTGTAGCAACACCTCAAGACCACAAAAAGGTTATAGTGAGAATGGGAGCAAGGATTCCAAAACTTCTCCACTCCTGGGGAACCTGCCGTCCTAAATTTAAACTTGGCAGAGATTTTGGCAACACTTCATGCCACTCTTTGCCAACAAACCCTCTGAAATTAACAAATGGCCCGTTTGCTCGTGTCTGGTCTGTCCTCTGCACAGAAACAACTCTCCGTGCACAGAACTGATCATATGCAAATTCACTTCCAGTTTCCTCTCTCCTCTCTGCTGTGTGGTATCCTCAGGCTGAAAGGGCACGTTCATCAAATTAGAACAGGAGAGGTTGGCACGCAGACTTTTCATGTAAATGCCTGAGTGCCTGGGGCAAGATAAAGAGAAAAAAAGTTTTGCAAAAAAAAAATTAATTACAATAACAGCTCGAGCACAGTCCTAGAGTTGCATGTATATTAAACTTAGCAACATTGAATTTTATTTTAACTACTTGATTTTCTCTGTGGTACGTGATTTCATTTGCCCAAACCATTCCAACAAGTTTGTCATGCATAAAAAGGCAGCTATCACACAAAAATGTAAAACGTGAAAAGTGGTGATCTAAAACAATGCAAACAAACTGCTAACACCCTGGTCTGAGCCTCCGTCGTCTCCCACCTGGACCAGCGCGTTTCCACCCAGGTCTCCCAGCTCCCGCCCTAACCCTCCACAGTCTGTTCCCCCGGCAGCAGCCAGAGGGCGGCAGTGAGCACCTGAGTCAGGTCACCTCCCTCCCCTGCTCAGAACCCTCCATAGCTCCCACTTCACTAGGAGTAAAAGCCAACGTCCTTTCCACAGCCCACAAGGCCCCGCACGATCTGCCCCACCACCTCTCTGCCCTCACTCCTCCCACTCTCCCCCTCGCTCACTCTCTCCAGCCACACTGGCCTCCTCACTGTTGCTCAAACATACCAGGCATGGTCCCACCTCAGGGCCTTTGCACTTGCTGTTCCCACTGCCTAGAATGCGCTTCCACCCAGCCTCCTCCTTCACCTGTGTCCATTTTGCTCAGTTGTCACATTCTCAGTGAAGCCCACCCATCACCACCCTACTTGAAACTGCAGCCCACTCCCCAGCACTCCCATCCTCTTACCCTGCTCTATATTATTTTTTCCATAGCACCTACCGCCTTTTAACATATTTATATTTATGTTTCATATTTATTGTCCATTCCCCCCTCACTTGAATTGAAGCCCCATGAGGATAGGAACTTGGGGCATTCACTGCTGTATCTCGGGCACCTGGTGCATAGAGGTACACAACACGTATTAGTTGAAGGAACGGATGAATGAGCAAATGAATAAAGACTTGCTTTGGAATAGCTAACTTTGGACTATCTCAACGTTGACCTTTTTTTGGACAGGTTTTCATTTCCTTCTTCTTCTCTATTGCATCCTGTTTGACTTCCAGTCTCATTCCTCAGTCCCCTAGAATTCTCTCTGTCCACAGACCTTACAGTCACCATGCCCCAAACTCCTATATTTTCAGTAAACCTGAATCTCAAGGGAGAGTAGTAACACCCGGGCCTTTTGGGGGCATGACATTTCCGCAGGTCTCACGTAAGCAGAGACCAGGTTTTCCCAACCTCCGCACGGCTGGGTCCAGGTCCTTCTGTGCAGTGGGGGCCCTCCTGTGCATCATAGGATGCTCACGGCAGCCCTGGCCTGCACCCACCAGATGGCAGCAGTGCTCTCCTGCCCCCATTCATGACAATTAAAAACGTATCCAGACTTTGCCAAATGCCCCCAGGGTGAAAAGCCACCCCAGCTTGAATGTTCCTCGAAGATTATCAGACCCCTATCCTGGTAAACTCCCCAGATAGGCTCTTTGGGTTCATCGTTAAACTAGCACTATCTTCTTTTTTACCCATTTCGGACAAAATCCAAGTGCACACTATAGAGAAAAAGCCCCCCAGCCATGCCCAGAGGCTAGCACAGCATCACTCCCACGATGTTCCTGCCAAAAGTGCATGAATCAGGAGGAAACGTCAGACAAACCCAGACCAAGGGACATTCCCCAAAACACTCGGCTTGACTTTTCAAAAGAATCAAGTCACAGAAGATGATAAAAGACTGGGAGACCAGCCCCGGCTGAAAGAGACTGAAGGGACCCAATGACTAAGGCAACGCATGACTCTGAACTGGACCCTTCTGCCCTAGAGGACACTGTTGGGGCTGTTGGCCAAGTGTGAATGGGCCTCAGTTGGTCAGATTGGAGAAAACTTGCTCTCCTGATGTTGACAGGTGTGCAGTGGTTTTGCAGGAGAGTCTTCTTGGGCTTCACTCTTGGAAACACACTCTGAAGTGTTAAGGAATAACAGGCCTTGTGTCTGCAACAAACTCTCAAACAGCTCCGAAATGTGGACCACTGGGGAATGCGGGTAAAGGGTATATGTGCTCTGTGGACTATTTCTGCAACCTTTAGATAAATTGAAAAATATCCTTTTTAAAGGTTTTACAAAACCACCCAGTCACTTGGCAGAATTTGAATATGGAATACATATTTAATAATAAAATTAAATAAATCGTAAATTGCTGGAAGTTGATGAATACATTGTAGTTATATAAGAGAATATCCATGTCCTTAGGAGATGCACAGCGAATATTTGGGAGCAAAGGATCGGGACGTCTACAACTACCTCTCAAAAGGTTCTGGAGGGCTGGCCCCGTGGCTTAGCGGTTAAGTGCGTGCGCTCCGCTACTGGCGGCCAGGGTTCGGATCCCGGGCGCGCACCAACGCACCGCTTCTCCGGCCATGCTGAGGCCGCGTCCCACATACAGCAACTAGAAGGATGTGCAGCTATGACATACAACTATCTACTGGGGCTTTGGGGGAAAAAAAGGAGGAGGATTGGCAATAGATGTTAGCTCAGAGCCGGTCTTCCTCAGCAAAAAGAAGAGGATTAGCATGGATGTTAGCTCAGGGCTGATCTTCCTCACAAAAAAAAAAAAGCTTCTGGAAAATAATAATAATAACAATAATAATATATGTGTGTCTATGTACCTACATGGAGAGAGACAGAGACACAGTGAGACGGAGAGAAATGAAACCAATGTGGCAAATGCCAACAACGGGGGGGTCTAGGGGAAGGGTTTGTGGGTGTTCATTATACTGTTCTTGTAATTTTTCTATAGACTTGAACATTTTCAAGATAAAATGTTGGAAAAGGAAGTCACCCAGGCTATCACCAGAATTTTTATTTTTTCAGGTATGGGATCTGAGTATCAAAATGTCCCCCTAGTTAGAGCCTAATTAAGGAAACAAAAGAAGATTTGAGACTCTCAGAAAACATTCAGTCAGCACCACACGTTAGCCACGGACGGTCTACATTTTCGTCTCTACCCACAGGCATTTAGCCGACAGTCTTGTGTGGTCCAGATCAGAGGGTTCTTTTCCTCCTCTGAAAGCAGGAACTCCTTCAAGATTTGCATAAACCTTTTCAGGGCCAGGGAACTTTACTTGGAATGTGAGCTGTTAGAATATTTTGAAGCTGGTGAGAAAAAAATTGAAGTAAAACAAGGATGTCCGTGCGGAGGCATCTGCAAGACAAACTAGGCGCCCCGGACAACACAGAACAAGTAGAAACTTCTCTGCCCTGCGGGAACAGATTGAGTGGAGGGAGTTGATGGGTGGGGAGGCAATGCTGCCAAAATCCCGAAATAGAGCTGTTTGTTACGCCCTTTCACAGCATGTCAGACGAACGCCAAGTGGGGATCGCAACATCCGGAGTGATTGAATGTCAGGCAGAGACTTTGAGAAAATGAAAGAAAGCGGAAGCTACACATGAAAACATACCCTTTTCATCTTTTTCCAAATCTGGGTCAAAATGCCCAGCTGTGGAACCGGGACGCTTTCTCAGCTGCCTGGGAAGCAACACCACCTTCTCCGAGTCTATCAGGGTGCCGAAATAGTCGGGCTTCCCATCAGTAATTGATTTGTGTGGTATCCATTCAGAGAGTGCTTATGCTCCGGGTGCCATGCTAAGCTTTGGAAAACAGTGGATTCTCCCAGCTCCTGCCCTTGGAGGCTTTCAGTCCAGTGAGGGAAAGAGAAGTGGTGACAAGTGTGGGAGACTGGATTCTTGGTCCCACCTCTCACCGCTCCCCCAGCCTGTACCCTGCACCATGGCACCTCGCTGTCCCTCTCACCAGAGGCAGAGTCCTGCCCCTTGTGTTTTAAAAGATAACGTATTAACAGAAAGCTTGACGTATAGTAAGGCCAACAGATCAGCAGGTGATTTCCATTGAAAGTTTGTTACTCAAAGTTCCCAAGAGGAGGGGGCAAGCCATGCCACGCAGGGCCACGTGGGGAAGCACTAGGGTCAGCCAGGAGGCAGAGAGAGGGGGAGGTGTGGGCAGGAGCCTTTACTGTGGTTTCCACTGGAAGAAACAGATGAGGCAGGGTAAGCAGGCTCAGGATTGGCTAGTTTGAATAATTTCAGCAGGCTCTGGGGCACAGGGGCCACCCCTAGCCTGGCCCTGGGGTGTAGGGCAGATAGATAGTGGCCCAGAGTGTGAGAGCCCCACAAAAGAGGTGGCTGGAGTGGGGGCTCTGGACTGGCTGGTTTGCACAAGAAAGACGCACTCACGGGCAAGCTGTTCACCACCTCCAGGAGCTGGATCACCTGGGAGGGGCAGTCCCTGCAGGGTCAGCAGGTCCCCAGAGGTCAAGGCTTCAGAACACGGAAGATTAAAGACATAGCTGGTACCCTCTGACATTGGGTCACATGACCTGCTTTGGTCAACGGAATGTAGTGGAAGAACCGCTGTGCCATTTACAGACCTTATGTGTTTCCACTGCCCTCTGGTCTCTGTCTTCACCCGGAGGAGGCCTGCCCCCGGGAATAGCCACTCCTTTTCCCGAGGCCCCAGAACAAACACATGCAGAGTAGACCTGAACTCAACCTGCAGAGAGAAGCTCTAGCATGGATCATTGCCACCCAGCGGATCTCCACCTGCACCAGCCAAGTCTCAGCCACCCCTCGGACATGTGAGGGAGAATAGACGATTGTCACTTTTGGAACATTCACCAAAATAGCCCATATGCGGGGCTGTAAAGTAAGTCTCAATAACTCTTGAAAGACTGAAATCATACAGAGTATGACCACAATGGAATTAAACTAGAAACCAACAACAAAATGATAATTAGAAAATTCCCAATTATTTGGAAATTTAGCCACACATCTCTAAATAACCTAATGGTCATAGACAAAAAATCACAGTGGAAATTAAAAAATATTTTAACTGAACGAAAATGAAAATACAACATGTAAAAAGTTGTGGGATGCAGCTAAAGCAATGATTAGAAGGCATTGCATAGCTTTGAATGCCTATATTTAAAAGAAAAAAGTTTAAGATATTGTTGTTTCAAGACATTGAGTTTTGGGGGCTCTTTTGTTATGCAGCAATAGCTGACTGCTACAGTAACTAACATTTACTTTGTGTTCATTATGTGCCATGCACAGTTCTAAATATCTTGTGAATATTATATATATATATTACATATATATAAATTCATTGAAACTTTATAAGGATGATAGGAGGAAAATACCATTATTTTCCCCTTTTTAGACGCCTGTAAATGCAGCCACAGAGGTTATGTGAATAGTCTACAAGGAGCAAAGCCAGGATTCTAATTTAGTCTAGGTTTTTAGCCAATGTGCTATACTGCCCCTAGAGGACCAAGCTAAAATTACAACATTGTGATAAGTGTTATTAATTCACAGAGGTGGGGGCACCTAACTCAGAGGATAAAACAAAACTTCTGGAAAGAAATGATGCTTGAGATGAGTCTTGAGTACAGAAGAGATTACCTAGATGGTTAACAGCAAGTCAAGGCTGATAAATAGGTTGTGCCAAGGCCCGTGGACCTGAAAGACACAGCACAGAGTTCAGTGTGGCTGGCCCACAGGGTGAGCTCTAGTGACAACAGGAGATGAAGTTGAAGAGCTTGTCCAGATCTGATCGAGAAAGGTCTTGCTAAGGCATTTAAGTTGAAGTTTTATCCCAGCGTCTTCAGGGATTCAAGGCTGGTTAAGTAGGGTGGCAACATGATCAGATTTGCACCTTGGAAAGATCAATCTGCAGTATGTGGGGGGTTGGAGGGGAGCCAGGAAGTGACAAATCCAGTTAGGAGGCCATTGGAGCCTTGACAAAGACTGTCCCCGACCAAACTTTAGACAGGCTCCTCTGAGCCCCTGTCCTCAGCCCGCCTAAGCCAGTCTGAGCAAAGAATCCTACTAAGCCATCCCCTACCCTCGATGTCTGATCCCCTCAGCCTGCCTTCTGCAAGAATCCTGTTAAATCATTTTAGCAAGAGTCTCCCTATCCATGATGTCTCCACCTAGTAATTTCCCATCCACCAACTCTCCCACTCTGCTCATGGGCTATAAACCCCCAGCTGTCTTTGCTGCATTTGGAGTTGAGCTCAGTTCTACACTGAAGTCTCTTTTTCCCTATTGCAGTAACACTAAATAAAATCTGTCTTTACTGCAGTTAACTAGTGTCTGGCTCTGTCTCTCTTTGCCAGCATCCAGATGAATTACAAAGACCCGAACTAAGACACTAGCAGTGAGGATCCATTCACTCATCAGGCATTCATTTAGAGCCTACTGTGTGCCAGCCTTTGCACTAGGTGTTGGGGAGACAGCAATGACCAAAACGGGCAAAAATCCTGCCCTCATGAAGCTAATATTCTAATGAGTTAAATGAGAGAGTAAAATAGGGGTAGAATCCACAGTGATGAGTGACTGGTTGACTGTGAGAGATGGAGAGAGAGGCGAGAGAGTCTGGGAGGACATTCCCGTCCCTGGCAGGTCAGCGGGCCGATGGAGAAGGGAGGGCTGGAGTGAGTAGGTTTGGTGGAAGAAACGGGAAAGTCAGCTTTGAGCAGGATGAAGGTCCAAGCTCGTGGAACATCCAAGTGGAGATGTCGCTCGTCTGCAGCAGGAGATGTGAGTCCGGAACATCTTGGAAGAGCATTGGGGACTGCAGATGAGGAAGCGTGTTGTTTTTAGCTAAAGCATTCATGTGGGTGAGAAGAGTCAGTGAGAGGAGAGAGAAGAGAAATACGCACAGAGACCCAGGGGGACCCACTTATGGACCAAAGGGTATAGTGACCATGGGGGAATTGAAGAGGAACGTCTAGAGAAGGAGACGGAGAGGAGCGTGCGTTTGTTTCCTACGGCACTGATAAGAAAGCACAGTAATCTAGACGGCTTAAAACAACAGAATTTATTCTCCCACAGTTGTGGAGGCCAGAAGTCCACAATCAAGGTGTCTCGGGGCCGTGGTCCCTCTGAAGGCTCTAGGCACGTGTCCTTCCTTGTCTTCCTAGCGCTGGTGTTGCTGCAATCCGTGGTGTTCCTTAGCCAGTAGTAGCGCCACTCCAGCTCTGCCTCCTCCTTCACACAGCCGTCTTCTGCTGTGTGTGTCTGTGTCTTCTCGCAGCCTTCTCGTAAGGACACAGTCACTGGCCTTAGGGCCTGTGTTGGTTAATTTTATGTGTCAACTTGGCTGGACCACAGGATGCCCCAATTGCTGGTTAAACTTTATTTCTGTGTCTTTGAGGGTGTTTCCAGAAGAGATTAGCATTTGAATTGGGGGACCGAGTAAAGCAATTGGTCCTCCCCAAAGCGGGTAGGCATCACCCAATCTGTTGAAGGCAAGAATAGAGAAAAAAAAAAGGAGTAAGGGAGGAATCGAGCTCTCTCTCTCTCTCTTTCTCTCCCTCTCTGCCTGACTGCTGAGCTGGGACATGGATGTTCTCCTGCCCTCAGCGCTCCTGGTTCTCAGGCCTTCAGACTTGGCCTGGAATCCACACCATCAGCTCTCAGGCCCCCAGACCTTCATACTACAGTGCTGGCTCTCCTGGGTCTCCAGCTTGCAGACGGCAGATCGTGAGACTTCTTAGCCTCCATAATGCGTGAGCCAATACCGTATAACAAATCTCTTCCTAGCTAGATATAGACATAGATACACAGATACATAGATGATAGATAGATAGATATGGAGATGGAGATGGAGATCCAGACAGAGACAGAGACAGAGATAGAGACAGATGTCCCACTGGTTCTGTTTCTCTGGAGAACCCCGACTAATACAAGGCCCACCCTAATCCAGGATGACTTATTAACTAATTACATCTGCAAAGACCTTATTTCCAAACACAGTCACATTCTGAGGCTCCAGGTGGACGTGACTTTTAGGGGTACACCACTCAACCCTGTCCAGATGGTGAACTGAAAACACAAGGCAGATGCTTTTTTGCCCTGTACCGCATCCCATCAGCCCACCTCTACTGTCAGCACAGAGGTGGCAGAAGCTCTGCATCCACAACGCCTCCCACCTCAAGTATACTCCCCGAGAACCCAACTTTCTGCCTCAGACCTTCTCTGAAGCTACAGAAGGCTACTCTGCAGGCAGGTGCAGCCAGAAGTACAGAGGAGACGGGGCTCCCAGGAGGAGCCTCGGAGCCAGTGGAGAACGCGAGTGGGTGGATGAGCCTCCCAGCCCCGTCCTACAGAGGGCCGCTCTGAGGGGCACTCTTCTCCGCCTCCCTGCAGTGGTGCGCAGCTCGGTAACGCACCCTCCGCTGGCTTTCCCTCCTAACCTGTCCCCCTCTCTCGACCCCTCTGCTGCTGCTTCCTGCAACCACTTTCCAAATAAACTATCAGAAAAACAAAACGAAGACACGATGGAAAAGAACACATTCAAAGACAAGGAGTGGTCATAACGTCAAATGCTGCAGATAGACCACAAATAATGGTCACAATGAGACACGCCAAAAACAAGGGACTTGGGGAAAAGAAAGTCATTTCAAATCCCTAACTCGTCCCAGGGCAAAAGGAGAAGTGTTTGGTTCTATTCTGAAAATAGTTAGTGGGTTAATTCAAATTTATAGAGAAAGCAAATAAATGTGTTTCCCTCCCTCTCTACCTGAATTATTTCTGTTCTTCCGACTTGTGGGTAGAGGTATTGAGATACTAAAGAGAACCAGTTGCTAAGGAGACGTGAAAAAACATGGGAAACCTTCACAATGTGAGTTCCTACCTAGGGGCCAGTGGGTCCCACCTGCTCTCATTCTAAGACAGGGAGTAAAAATGCAATACAATTTCTCTTCTGAAAAGATCTAGATGCATTATGCTAAGTCAAATAAGCCAGACACAAAAGGACAAATGTTGCACGATTCCACTTAGATGAGGTCCCTAGAGGAGTCAAATTCATAGACAGAAGAGAGAAAGGTGGCTGCCAGGGGCTGGGCAAGGGGAATAGGGAGTCTTTGTGTCGTGGGGACAGTGCGTCAGTTTGGGAAGATGAAAACATTCTGGAGATGGATGGTGGGGATGGTTGCATGACCACGTGAGCATGCTGAATGCCACTGAACTGAACACCTAAAAATGGTTTAAATGGTATATTCTATGTTGTGTATATTTTACCACAATAAAAAAAAATCCAAGTAGACAGTGATCATTGTTTCAGGCAAGAACCATCAGTTGATGCAAAAATCAGTGGTCAAAAGTTTGACGAGAAGGGGCCGGCCCAGTGGTGTAGCAGTTGGGTTCTCAGGCTCTGCTTCAGCAGCCTGGGGTTCACAGGTTCAGATCCCGGGCGTGGACCTACACAGTGCTCATCAAGCCATGCTGTGGTGGGGACCCACATACAAAGTAGGGGAGGATGGGCACAGATGTTAGCTCAGGGCCAATCTTCCTCACAAGGGAAAAAAAAGTTTGAGGAGAAATAGGGTATTTGCAAAATCTCAAAGCATCTCTCCATAAGACACTTAATATGTTTCAAACTTGACAGTGGAGAAACCTGCAGACACCCTTCTCACCAAGATCTCTTAACCAATAGTGGGATAAACCAGTCTATAGATTAGATATCAGTATCGTATCCATATTAATTTCCTGGATTTGATTATTGTACTCGAGTTATGTAAGATGTTACCATTTGAGAAATACAAGTGAGTAATGTATGGGAAGTCTTTGTGCTATTTTTTTTTTAATTTTATTGAGGGGAAATTTACATAATATAAAATTAACCAGTTTAAAGTGCACAATTCAGTAGCATTTAATACATTCACAGTGTTGTGCAACCATCACCTCTATCTAGTTCCAAACTACTTACATCACCCTAAAAAGAGACCCTGTGCCCGTTAAGCAGTTACTCCCCATTCCTCCCTTCCCCAGCCCCTGACAACCACTAATCTACTTCCCACCTCTATGGCTTTACCTATTCTGGATATTTTATATAAATGAAATCCTACAATATGTGGCCTTTTGTGTCTGACTTCTTCACTGAGCATTTCACGTTTTCAAGATTCATCCACATTGTAGCATGTGTCAGGGCTTCCTTCCTTTTTATGGCTGAATAATATTCCACTGTATGGATATGCCACATTTGGTTCATTTGCTCATCCATTGATGGATATCAGGGTGCTTCCGCCTTTTGGCTATTGTGAATAATGCTATGAACATTTGTCCACAAGTTTTTGTTTCCAAAACACCAGTTTCCAATTCTTTGGGTATACACCTAGGAATGGAATTCCTTGTGCTATTTTTGCAACTTCTTTGAAATTCTGAGATTTCCAAATAAAATGTTTAAAAAAATAACCAAAACCCAGGCTGGATTTGTGAATAAATTCACACTCATGGAGCAAATTAGAAGGAAAAGGTAAATGCAAGAACTGCTCCCCAGGCAGCTTCTAAGCCCCGGAGGCGGCGACAGTTCGGTGCCCCCCTGCGGCGTCGCGCGCAGAGTGGGTGGCGCAGCCCCGCGGCCGCCAGGTGAGCAGCGCAGGGCGCCCCCCCCCGCCCCCAGCACCCGGGCTCCCGCCGGCGAGGCCGCGGGCACAGCGGGGCGAGCGAGCCGGGGGCGCAGCGGCGCGCGCGTGCAAACAGGCGCGCGTGCAAACAGGCGCGCGTGCAAACAGCGGGCGCAGCGCCGATTGGCAGCACAGCGGTCCTCACACGAACGGCTGGGGGAGCCTCCTGGGGCTGCAGATACCCTGCGTCTTGATCCTGGCGGTGGCTGCTGGGGTGGGTACACGTGCAAAACTTCATCGACTCGTATGGCCAGGATTTCTGCGTTTACAAAGCTAAGTTTCGGCACCGGCAGGCCCGTTCCACCCC
The DNA here is from genome assembly GCA_028646465.1 of Rhinoceros unicornis. Taxonomy (NCBI): domain Eukaryota; kingdom Metazoa; phylum Chordata; class Mammalia; order Perissodactyla; family Rhinocerotidae; genus Rhinoceros; species Rhinoceros unicornis. The sequence continues at coordinate 7,505,660 of CM053548.1, forward strand.
GCAACGTCCCCACCGCCCGCTGTGAACTGCCCCTCCGCAGTTTCCAAGGCTCTCCGTCCACACTCTAAATTTGCCATGATTATGTATAACAAGAGTTGGCAAAACTGCTTCCTTAAAGGGCCAGGTAGTAAATATTTTCAGCTCTTCCTGCCAGATGGTCTCGACCGTCACAACGACTGAACTCGGCCGTTAGTGCGTGAAATTAACCACAGACAATAAGAAGCAAATGGGCATGGCTGTGTTCCAATAAAACTTTATTTACAAACACAGGTGGGGGGCCGGATTTGGCCCTCAGGCCATAGTTTGCCGGCTTCTGATACATACCACGTTTTAATTGCTTCATCTGTCTCTTCTATCAAGTGTAACTGCCTCGAAGGCAAGGCCAAGTTTTCCTTCCCCGTGTCTTCACCATCTGGTCCAATGCCTCACACAAAATAAATAATTGTCCATAAACAAATCAATGAGCGATTTAATGAACCATTTACTCAGCTCTCACCTAAATGAGAAGAGGGAGAAAAGCAAAGTTGACTAATATTAGTGTGGCAAAGGATGCAGCCCTGACACCACGCATAGAACACCTTCCAAGTAGCCCCCGAACTATAGGGATTCTGCCTATTGCATTCAGCACATGCTTACTGAGTAAGGTTTTCTTTTGTGGGGATGAAAATGGTCTGGAACTAGAGAGAGGTGATCGTTGCACAACACTGTGAATGTATGAATGCCCCTGAAGCGTTCATTTTTAAATGGTTACTTTTATGTTTTGTGAACTTCGCTTCAATTTTAAAAGCAAAAAAAAAAAGGTGATATACAAATTTGAAAACTTTGCTAAAAAGGAAAAACAAAGGCTCCCTCTGGCTGCTGTGTGGAGAATAGAATATACTGTGAGGCCGGGGCAGATGCAGGAGGCGCCTAAGTCCGAGAGCCTCTGCTATTTTACTTTTGTGAGTTCTGTTATTTCTGAAACACAGTAGTCCCCCCTTGTCCACGAGGGATAAAGTCCAAGACCCCCAGTGGATGCCTGAAACTTTGTATAGTACTAAGCCCTACACACACTGTCTTTTCCGCACCTACAGACCTATGATAAAGTTTAATCTAAAAATTAGGACAGTAAGAGATCAACAACGGCAACTTCTCTGGCACATCCGAATTGCCAGCATCACTAAACTTGCACTTCGGGGCCATTATTAAGTAACATAAGGGTGACGTGAACACAAGCACTGAGATACCAAGACAGTGGATCTCATAACTAGGAAGGCTACTGAGTGACTAGCAGGAAGGTAGCATATACAGGGGGGATGTGCTGGACAAAGGGATGATTCACGTCCTGGTCCAGACAGAGCAGGACAGTGCCAGATCACATCATGCTACTCAGAACGGCACCCTATTTAAAACTTATGAATTGTTTATTTCTGGAATTTTCCATTTAATATTTTCTGGCCGTGGTTGACCACAAGTAACTGAAACCTCGGATAAGGGGGGACTACTGTAGTTCTTGAGGGACACACAATGTTTGGTCTTGGTGCTACTGGGACTGCTTAGCTTCCTTGGTCTTGGGAAATGCCTATAAATACAGGTGCTGCCTCTGGGTAGGCTGTTGGGGCCACAGTTTGATAGTCTCAGACCATATGGCCCCAAGTTGGAACCTCGCAGAGTGGCCGACACCACGGAGTGCTGGCCATTAACCCGTTTCATCCTGACCTCACCCCCGTGAGCTCACAGCTTGTTGTATCATCATCTCTGCAGCAGGCCCTCCTGCACCCCACGTCCCCCACCTTGGCCCCTCTGCTTTCAGCCTCGGGGGACAGTTCCTGCTAGCCCCGAGTCACCTCCTGGTGACAGTGCCCCATCTCAAGCCTGCACCGCACATCTTTCCACTTTGTCCAGCCTTCTCCAACCCCGCGGGTGGAGAAAAGTGCAGGGTTAAAGACCCCAGGTGCACCGGGGACAGTGAATGTTGACATGTCACCTTACGTGTTCCCTATTAGGATATACTAAAAGGACTGCTACAGGTTGAATGCTGTGTCCCCCAAAACTTCATATGTTGAAACCTGACCCCCAATGTGATGGTATTTGGAGGTGGGTCTTTGGGAGGTAATGAGGTCGTGAGGGTGCAGCCCCCGTGAGTGGGATCAGTGCCCTTATAAAGCGACCCCAGAGAGCTCCCTCGCCCCTTCCTCCATGTGGGGACACAGCGAGAAGACAGTCTATGAACCAGGAAACAGACTCTCCCCAGACTCTGAATCTGCAGGGACCTCGATCTTGGACTTCCAGCCTCCAGACTGTGAGAAATAAATGTCTGTTGTTCAAGCCGCCCAGTCTGTGGTATTTTGTTATTGCAGCCTGAACAGACTTAAGACAAGGACACAACATCACTTCCGTGAATTCCTGCCAGAAATGCATAAACTCACACCTACAATAGTCAAATTCACAGAGACAGGAAGTAGGTGGTGTTTGCCAGGGCTGAGGGAGAGGGGTGGGAGTCAGTGTTTAATGGGGACAGAGTGTCGGTTTGGGAAGATGAGAAAGTTCTGGAGATGGATGGTGGGGATGGTTGCACAACAATGTGAATGTACTCCATGCCATGATCTTAAAAATGATTAAAATGGTAAATTTTATTTTATATCTATTTCACCACAACTTTTTGAAAATCTGATTTTCCAGGTATAGAACAATGGCCATATTTTTACAAGCAGCTATAAAAAAAAAATGCATAACATCAGTCTAATTGGGAGAAAACATCAAGAGGGACAATCTACAAAATACTGGCCAGTCCACTTCAAAAATTATACTTCACGGGGCCGGCCCGGTGGCGCAAGCGGTTAAGTGCGCGCGCTCCGCTGTGGCGGCCCGGGGTTCGCCGGTTTGGATCCCGGGCGCGCACCGACGCACTGCTTGTCAAGCCATGCTGTGGCGGCGTCCCATATAAAGTAGACGAAGATGGGCACAGATGTTAGCCCAGGGCCAGTCTTCCTCAGCAGAAAAGAGGAGGATTGGCAGATGTTAGCTCAGGGTGGGCCTCCTCACAAAAAAATAAATAAATAAATAAATTAAAAAAAAAAAATTATACTTCACGTTCAGCTCATGGAAGACAGGACAGGCTGAGGCACTGTCACAGACTGGAGGAGACAGAGGAGACATTTAGTGACGTTCAGTGTCATTTAGTGACAACTAAATGCAACGTGATGTCCCAGATGGGTCTTGGACCGCATAAAGGACACTTGTAGAAAACCCAGTAAATTCTCAAGAAGGTCTGTAGTTTACTCAATAGTGTTATACTAATATGGATTTCTCAGTTTTGATAAATGTTCTCTGGTTGTATAAGATGTTAACATCTGGGGAAGCCAGGGAAAGGGGCAGTGACCCCAACAACACACCTCCTCTTGGCTTTTCCTCCTTCTCGGTCATACTCTCCCAACTCTGTCACTCCTGCCCCTGGGATCACCTCCGACAAGGACCCTCTCCTTGACCAAACTTTAGTCAGGGTTCTCTGAGCCCTCTTCCTGACTAGGCCTCAGTCTTGGCCTGATGAGCCCAGTTTAGCACGAATACTCCTTCCTTTGATGCCTAACCAAGTTTCTCTTACTCGCTGTCCATCACTGATTCCCCCGCCCTGCCCATTGGCTACAACTCCCAGCTGCCCCGCTGCACTAGAAGTTGAGTTCCAGCCTCTCTCCTATGGCAATAGTCTCAAATAAAGTCTTCCTTACCAGTTTAACACTGTTGGGTGCAATTTTTCTTTGACATCCCCCAAATAAACAACCTGAACCCAAGTCCTTATCTCAAGGGGACCCAAACTAAGACAATCCGCATTTAACAGATGAGCCAAACAAGACACAGAGAAGTTAAGGAGCTCTCCCAAGGTCACACTGCAAGAACATGGTAGAGATAAGTCTCCAACCAGACACCCCAGCACCATAGAATCCGCCCTCTTGTAGACTACACTATACCGCCTCCAAAAGTGAAAGGATTTTCCATTTTTAATTTCACTAACTTAGACCCAGATTTATGTCCCCATAATTCCCTAATACAAACCCAAACAACATTCTTCTGCCAACTTATCTGAATAACATGTGTAGGACAGAGAAAAGTGACAGCTTGAAACCACTCTAATTTTACTTACAAATAATTGAGGTTGATTCATGCTGTTTTCTCCAAAACCTGCCCAAAAGAACTGGTGATCTGGTTGGTGTTACAGGATGCCAACTTTGTCACAAACATCGCTTACAACTTCTACAATTCTCCCTCGAAAGCAACACTCAAAAGTAGTCAGTCACAAAGCCAGGAAAGTAAGCAAGGGATAGTCCAAGACAGGAGAAAGTTGACTTTCTAAAATAGATGGAATGAGCAAAAAAGGAAGAAGGAAAGTGAAAGGGCAGCTTCTGGGAGAAAGAAACTTCAGCGTTCAGTGCCATAAAGTTCATTAACAGGGTGAAAAAAAAAAAAAACACCCTAAGCTTTTATAACAGAGACCAAAAAATGTAGCAGTTTAAAGAACGTGAAAGTATGGATCTTTCCCAGGTAACTGTCCTCAGGTAAGTGGCCCAGGTGCGCACGGAAGCTTCTCTCTGTTTGATCATTTGAGACCCAGGTTCTTTCTACGTTCTTGCTCTGCTCTTGTATTCATTTCCTAGGACTGCCGTAACAAAGTGCCACAGAACGGGAGGCTTAACACATGGGGTATTTATTCTCACAGTTCTGGTGGCCAAGAGTTGGAAATCAAAGTGTCGACAGGGCCATGCTCCCTCCAAAGCCTCTAGGGGAGGGTCCTCCCGTGCCTCCTCCGTCTCCTGTAGCCCTAGGTCTTCCTTGGCTTGTGTCTGCCTCACCTCAATCTCTGCCTCCGTCTTCACACGGCCATCTTCCCTCTGTCTCTCTCTGTAGTGTCCTCTTCTTATAAGGACACCAGTCTTACCGGAGTAGAGCCCCCCTTAATGACCTCATCTAAACTTGATGACATCTGCAGAGACCTTATTTCCAAATAAGGTCACTACTGAGATGTTTTTACTCCCAAAACTTTTGACACGAAATGTGTGGGGTTTCGCCACACCAACAAGCAATTTTCCACCTCTCCAGACACCAATTGGGTGTCCAATGATTCAATTCAGTTCGGACACTAACTACCCAGAGTTAGCATCAGACCCCACAAGTTAAGGGGTCAGTCCCACAAGACCGTCCCCCACTTCAGATGCCAATCGCAAGTCCCAGACCTCCTGTACTTCTGATCGATTGTCTATAAATTTGGGGTTCCCATAATCCCCTCATCAGGTTCCACCATTTGCTAGAATGGCTCATATAACTCAGAGAAAACAGTTTAGTTACTATGACTGGCTTATTATAAAAGATACTATCAGGGAAACGAATGAATGCCAGATGAAGAGGTACACAGGATGAGGTCTGGAAGGGTCCCGAGGGAAGGAGCCTCCATCCCGTGGAGTTGGGGTGCACTACCCTCCTGGCATGTGGATGTGTTCACCAACCAGAAACTTTCCATACCCCATAGTTTAGGGGGGTGTGTGGAGGTTTCATTACGCAGGCATAATTGATTCAATCATTGGCGACTAACTCAATCTCCAGCCCCAATCCCTTATCCAGAGGTCAGGGGTATGGCACTGAACATTACAACCCCCTACTCATGCCTTGGTCTTTCTGGTGACCAGCCCCCATCCTGAAGCTATCTAGGGACCGCCAACCACAATCTTTTTGAGGGACAAAATCCAACCCATAATAGCCATCGCCTAGGGCATTGTCCCCACTGCAGGATTGATGCTGGGTTGGAAGAACAGCCTTGTTCCAGCTCCAGGCAAGGGAAGACAGCACAGAGGAGCATATACCTGGAGTTTGAAGGTCCACACCCGGAAATGCCACACCTCACCGCTGCTCATTTCCCATCGGAGAGAAAGTGCCTCATGGCCACACCCGGCTGCAGTGGAGGATGGGAAAGTGGCCTCTAGCTGGGCCTCCAGGTAAGCAGCAACATTGCTACTGCTATGGAAACAAAAGGAAACAGATTTTGGAAGACAATGCCATCTTTGCCACACACACAAAAAAGCAATAATGGAATTAATTCAAACTTGCATATCACTTTTTTCAAACTTTTAATTTTGATATAGCTGTAGATTTTCAGAAGAGTTACAAAGACAGTACCCAGAGCTCCCATATACCCTTCACCCAGCTTCCCCTGATGCTAGCATCTTATTTAACCATGCCACGTTTGTCAAAACTAAGAAATTAACACTGATACGTTACTACTAACTAAACTATAGACTTTTTTCAATATGACTACTTTTTCCACTAATATCCTTTTTCTGGTCCAGGAACCCTCACGGCATTTAATCATCACATCTCTTTAGTCTCCAGTCTGTGGCGGTTCCTCAGTCTTTCCTTATCTTTCATGACTTCGACACATGTTAAGAGTATCAGTCATCTATTTTGTAGAATATCCCTCAAGTTGGTTTGTCCAATCTTTGTATTACTTTTTGTTAATAGATAGCATTTAAATTTTATTTACTTTAAAACTAACAGTCTCTTGCTTACAACAGGCTAAAAAATAGGCCTGGTTCCAGGTATTTTTCTAATAGCAGTGAAGTGTGACATTAATATTTTAATGCTCTTGCCTCTTTTCCTTTTGGCTATATATTTTTGTGTTGTTTCCTGGAATTAAGAGCATATTGTGAAGTAAAAGGTAAGACATTTTTACTATAGCTAAGGGTCAGGAGGGAACTCACAAGTTTTGAGCACTGTGCTAAAACTTTCACATATGTTTCTCCCGTTGACACTCCCCACACCCCCAAAAGTGAGTATGTAAGCCATTTTGCAGATTAGAAAAGCTGAGGCTGGGTGGTGATATAACTTGGTCAAGGTCACACAGTAAGTGTCACAAGCAAGACTGAAACCCATGCCTCTCCACTATGCAATGCTGCTTATCAAATATAACAGGCCTCTTCTTCATCAACTCAAAACAAACACTTACCATATGTCTGCTGTGTTTATTAAAAAATTCAGTGACTCAGTCCTTTCCCTCATGGGGCTTACAACTGCTAACTGTCCCCCAGAATCTACTCTCCCTTTATTCCTTTTAGTAATATAACTCCTGAATTTCAGCTAGACCCATGGCCCCCAGCTACAAACTACATTTCCCAAGAACCCTTGCAGCCAGGTGTGGCCATGTGACTATGTTTAGGCCAATAGGATTCAAGCAAAGATGAGAACAATTTGGAGGTCTCCTTAAACACAAAGCCACTTGCCCTAGACTTCCTCCTTCCCCTTTCTGCTGGCTGGAACTTGGATATGGAAGCAAGCAAGCTCCTACCATGTATCTGAGGACAAGCCCTAGGAGATAGAGGAGCAACAAGATGGAAGGAATCTAGGTTCCTGGATGACCTGATGGAGCACAGAAAAGGAACTAATACCTAACCCTATATGTCCGGGAAGAGGGAGAATCCCCCTTCACCCTTTCCCTTAAGGTTCTTCTGGCTGGCCAAATAATTAAAAGACAGGTTAGCAGGAGAAAATGATACCAAGTTTAATAACATGTATACATGGGAGAAACTAGGGAAACTGAGTTTCTCAACACAATAGCAGCGATTCTCATCTTAAATACCATCTTCAGCTAAAGACAAAGGAGGATGTTGGGGGTGGGGAGGGAGACAGAAATTACAGTATTCAAGGGTATGCAGATTTAAGTCCTTTCCTTCTGTACTGATAAGAGTTTCCAGAGACAAGGCCATCCCCACCTCTTCCCAGCACACAGAGGGAGATACCTTTACAAATGGAGATTTCCCTTATAAATGTAAACGTTTGGCTGGCAACTCTTTGCAGGGCCACCTAGAGAATGTGGCCTGGGAGAAACAGAAATTTTTATTAAATGGGCTTGTTGGTGCCTTTCCTATTGTAACATCTATTTTACATTATATTACAGCCATCATATGATAGTAACTCCTTCCTGAAACAGGCCTTCTATGTTAAATTCTTTAGGCAGTTTGGGGGAGGTCAAATGTCTGTCAGAGAAAATAATCAAGGTAAAGAGATATATTTCAGGGTGGCAAATTTTGATCTCCCACACCTACATGACCTTCCTTGCACTGTGTTTAATTTTAATCAAAGACTTGGGTCCACATAAAGTCTGTGGCATGCATGAAATGGAATGACACACTATAAAAGCTTGTGACAGTGACGGATGGTAATTAGTCTTGGGGTGGTGAACACAATGTAGTCTACACAGAAATCGAAATATAATGATATACACCTGAAATGTATATGTTGGGGAAGAGGGAGAATCCCACCACCCCACCCCCGCCCTTTCCCTTAAGGTTCTTATGGCTAGCCAAATAATTAAAAGACAGGTTAGCAGCAGAAAATAAAACGAAGTTTAATAACATGTATAGGGGCCAGTCCCGTGGCGTAGTGGTTAAGTGCACGCACTCCGCTGCTGGCGGCCCGGGTTCGGATCCCAGGCATGCACCAAGGCACCGCTTGTCAGGCCATGCTGTGGCAGTGTCCCACATAAAGTGGAGGAAGATAGGCACAGATGTTAGCCCAGGGCCAGTCTTCCTCAGCAAAAAGAGAGGAGGATTGGCATGGCTGTTAGCTCAGGGCTAATCCTTCTCACAAAAAAAATTATAATAATAATAATAACATGTATACATGGGAGAAACCAGGGAAACTGAGTTTCTCGACAATTGGTGAAGGTTTTTCACCTTAAATAGCATATTCAGGTAGACAAAGGATGATGTTGGGGGTGTGGAGGGAGACAGGAGGGAGACAGAAATCACAGTAATCAAGATTATGCAGATTTAAGTCCTTTCCTTCCATACTGATAAGAGTTTCCAGAGTTAAGGCCATCTCCCCCCTTCCCAGTACAGAGAAGGAGATACCTTTACAAATGTAAATGTTTGGTAAACAGAACTTTGATAAGAATGGGCTTAGCAAGAACCCTCCCAGTCTGTCACTTTTAGGCGTAAGTTTGGGGGAAGGTTAAAGTTTCTTTCAGAGAAAATAATCAAGGTAAAAAGATATATTTCAGGGTGGCCAATTTTGATCTCCCACATATATAGTGTTATAAACCAACGTGACCTCAATAAAAAAAATTATGTGCCGGAAAGTAGCTGGCACATACACAAACTTCATGCAAATAGAAAAAGGCACCCACTCTGATAGACGAATTAGAAGGCCCTCTGTCCTCCAGCTTGGTGAACACAGCCTGGGCTGGATTTCAGCCCCATTCCCACCCCCTCAGCCAGGCATAGCCTGCACAGCCCTACGCAGCAGCTGATGCAAAAAAACGGGGTTGGATCTTGTATCTAAATGAATTTTATATAAAGTGAATCGTGTCCAGTGCGCTGAGGAAGTTTTCTATTTAAAGAAACCCTGCTGCGAACTCCCTTGTAACGCAGAGAATGCTGTCCTAATGGAATTAGTCACCACTGAGTCATTGCTGCCAAATTCAGATTCGTGATTTGGGCGAAGCAACAGCTGCCCGGAGAAGTCAGAGAGATTACAGATGCCGTTATAAACTACAGAGTGCTCAAAGGCTAAAGAGGAGAGAAAAAACGAGGGGGGCATGCGACCAGGGTTGGCCCTGGGAGTTCTTTCAAGTGGTCTGCACCAGCACCTAATCGCGGCGTCGCCCGCCCGTGGCTGACATGTAATCAACTGTGCATGCTCCTGGGGACAGGAAGCCAGCTTCTGTCCAACTGGAAAGCGAACCAACCAAAGCACAATAAACAACTCGGAGGAGCTTCAGCGAGTTACGGGAAGGGCTCCTAACAAACACACGGCGGCGGCGCCGCCCCGCCCCGGTTGCCCTGACAACCGCGCCGGCGTCAGGGTTGCGCCGCGGGCGCGCGGTCAGCCTCCCACAGTTCCCCGCGCGCACGCGCGCATGCGCCTGGGGGCCGGCGTCGCGCTCGGAGACCCTGCCGGCCGTGGAGCCCCTAATTCCTAGCTAGGCCTCCCGTCCTCGCCGGGAGCCTGGCCGAGCGAGGAAGCGGGATCGGGGGTGCCCGGGAGGGATAAGAAGCTCGTCTGGGCGCCCCCTTCGTGCTGAGCGCCCCTGGGGGCTCTGGAGAAGACCCCCGCCTTCCGGGCCAGCCCCTTCCTCCAGAGCCGCGAGAGCGGGGTCCGGTTCCGTGGCCTCCCAGCCTCAGTTTCCCCATTTGCAGAATGGGAGTTCACAGCCCCTGCCTCAGAGGCCGGAAGAGATTCCGCAGACGGGCAGGGCGGCTCGGTGGGGAGCGCCCGAGGCCTGCGTGGCGGGAGTGGTGGGGGAGGGCCCTCAGCAGCCGGGGCGGGGGCGGGGGGCGGTCTCCTCACTCTCCGCATCTCACAGGGAAGCACCGCGAAGGGAGCCGCCCCGGCTCCGCTGGTGCTGGCGGGACGAGGAGGGGAAGGTGCGCACCCCGGGGGCCCCACTGGAGGCTCGGCCGGTGACCCCTGTGCCCGGCGGGAGCGCGCGGCTCGCGTGTCCACGCTGGGGTGGGGAGAAGGCGCGAGGGAGGAAATGGCCCAGGAGCCCCGATCGCCAGCCGACTGTGAACGGCGTGGGAAGTGTTGGATGTAGGAGCCCAAGGACGCTTACCTTTTGAAACAGCACCTTCGCTGGCACGTTTCGCAGCACTTGCCGTGTCCACCCTGGTCGGGACCGCCCTCCAGCTTCCCGTCTCAGCTCCCATTTTGGTTTCTGCGCCTCCAGCGCAGGGTTTCTCAACCCCGGCCCTGCTGGCATTGGGGGCGGGGTCATTCGCGGGTGGGGGCTGTCCTGTGCCCTGTAGGATGTTTATGTTTAGCTGCATATCCGGTCTCTACTCACTAGGTGCCGTGAACACCACCGCCCCCAAGATGTCACCACCAAAAGTGTCTCCAGACCTTGCAGATGTCCGCTGGGGGGCAAGATGGCACCAGGTGACAAGCACCGACCAGAGCCAAAAATGAAAAGATAGATAAGTCTGTTAGTTTTCACTAAATAGATTTTGAATTCTTTACCACTGTGGTATGCCCAAAAGTATATACTGTATTAATTTTCTCAGTGGAGATTCTTAAAATAGCCCGATTTTCTGGAAACTGGTTGACCCAATTGGATTATATGAAACACAGTGGATGACTGAAATGGACTCTTCAACTGAGTGGAACAAGCATTGGGCCAAGAATCGGGAGACCTGGGTTGTGTCCCCAGTTCTGCCACTACAAGCTCTGTGACCTTGTCACTTAATCTCTCTGGACTGACTTTCCCAGATGTCAAATGAGGGCAGTGAGATGATTTCTAAGGACCTGGAAAGCGCAGCTTCTAACAAAATCCACCCCCTCCCCAGAGAAGTACTTAAGCTGGCCAGCCTCCCTCCCCGTGCCCCTTCACTTCACCTCCAAGTGGCTTTTGTTACATCTCACAGCTCCTCTGCCTGGTCCGTTAAACACATTTTTCAGAGTCATTTCTTCCAGGCTGTTGTTACCACTCCAGCAAACTCATTATTATTCCTGATTCTAACAAGTAAATTATGGTGGTGTTTAACACAGCAATGGCAGGGGCTCGTTTGTGGGAAATTAGGGTGTTTAAGCACAAGACACCCTGGTATTTGCATGAAAAATAAAATAAAATTAAAAACTGGCCTTTTAAAATGCTCCATACTGCGGTGCTTAAATTATAGGTATGTCCCAAGCGTCCACAGAAGTTGTTCTGACCTGGTTAGCATGCATCCAGAAAGCCACAGATCACCCGTTTCATTAATTCTCTTCAGCATCCACTTGCCTTTCCATGGACTCCGCAGTTGCCCCATTTGGGCCATGGGTCAGAAGATTCTATGTCCCACCCTAGAAGAGCAGGAACTTAAAGTAAGGAATTGGGATCCTGCTCATGGAGAATGGTCTGACCAGGATGACCCAGCCTGAACCCACTAGGACATAAGCTTGAGAGAGCAGAGACTGCGTGTTTTATCGCTGCCTCCCCAGTGCTTAGAATAATGCTAATAATACCTAGTAGCAGGCAATAAATACGTGTCGAATGAATGAGGAAGGGGTACTGGCGTATTTGGGTAAATAATAAAGTTGATCTAAATATTTTGCTTGAGGTTTAAGATTATGTTCCAAGGTGCTAGAAAGTATTGGTGTGCTAGACCACATTTCCCTCTTTTCTCCCCTTCCCCTCATTTTGCCCTGTTTTCTGTCATTGCCCTCGTCAGTTCTCTCTCTGATAAGAGCATCTCCTCCCTCGTCTGGGTGGGCTCTGTGAGCAGCCCTTTCTGGAGGGCGGCCTTCACGTGTGTCCCTAGTGGCAGGAGAAGAATTTATTATCTGGGGCTCAGGTTGGCGGGGGGTGGGGAGGGGCAGTTCTGTGGTCCTAAACCTGATCCCTGTGCCCTGCCCCCGCCGCATTGCCTCCTGGTCTTATCCCAGAAACTGGTTCCCTATGATTGTGGTTTGCTGTCTGGAAACGTCCACTTCACACAGGTGAGTCAGAACAGGTGGACACCATGAAGAAACGCCATTTGGAGATGGACCCTCATGAGCAAACCTTGTGCCAGTGCTTTCTGCTCCCAAGGGGTCCAAGTTCCGACTAGCTGTCAGCATCTCCATGTTTTTATTAGAATCCATCTCAGAAGCAGCAAGGGAGAGACTTCTGTAGTCAAGTCTGTAGTACAAGTCTCTGTTTGGCCCAGGGGGTGATGGGGGGCGGGTTCCACTCCATTCATGTCATATTTCAATTGTCTGTATATAATAGCTATGTCAGGACTAACTCCCAGACATTTTTTTTAAGATTCTAATTAGTCCTAGTCATGGTCCTAAGGGTGATATTCTGGACACAATTCTTTGGGGCTGTTTCTCCTACAGACAGCGTTTACTAGTGTGAGTCGACGTAGTAACTCAATTAGTGCTGAGTCGTCCTAGATGGGGAAGACCAAAAGTTACAAGTACTGCTCTTCCCAACTTGGATAAACATTGATTAATTTATACAGTGGGAAGGACCAAGCCCATTTGCTAAGGCAGAGACTTCTGACTCCGCACGTGTGGACTCTAGACCTAGTGCCAGCCTCATGCCAAGTGCCTTCTCAGTGTTACCTGTGAAACCTCGTCTGCAGCTCCGAGTGAAGGGTCACTGTCTCCATCTTTGGGTGATGAAATTGAGCCATACAGTAGTTAACAACTTGCCCCAGATCACAGAACTAGGAAGTGATGGGGCCCAAATCCAAACCTCTGGATTTGAAGTTCCGATCCTTGTGGGGCCAGCCCCGCTGGCCTGGTGGTTAGGTTCAGCATGCTCTGCTTCAGCAGCCCGGGTCTGGCTCCCAGGTGCAGACCTACACCACTTGGCTGTCAGTGGCCATGCTGTGGCAGCAGCTCGCATACAAAAAGAGGAAGATTGACAGCTGTTGTTAGCTGAGGGTGAATCTTCCTCAGCAAAAAAAAAAGGTCCTTGTAAAAACTAGTAAGTGGGTGACCGCGGTTCACACACAAGACGCTCCCTGAGCCCTGTCCTCAGCACCTCTGCAGGTGCTTCTGCCAGAAGGAACTGGAGTTGTTGAGCTCTGAAGCGGAAGATTTCGTCTTTTCAGTCCCTTAGACCAGGGCTCCCCAGACCCTCCAGCCCATGGCCTGGTTGTGGAAATCGTTTTACTGGCCACGGCCGCAGCTGTTCATTTACATCTTGTCTGTGGCTGCTTTCATTCAGCAACGCCTGAGCTGAGCAGTTGCTGTGGAGCCCTCTGGCCCACAGGAGTGAAATATTTACTACCTGACCCATACAGGAAGTTTGCCAACCCTGCCTTAGACTCTAAGGCTTCAGGCCAGGACCAAAGCGTGTGGTCGCCCAAATTCTGGCCCACCTGCCCGTGACTGGTGCAGGACCCCTGCATTCACTGTCCCCATGTCCTTCAGATTCAGCTGTCGGGGGACCTCAGAGAGCCGTGCAGTATACTCCTGCGTTTGTGGGCATTCAGTGGTGAATAAAGGACCTCTGTAACAGAGCCAGCAGGAAAACAGGAAATGCCTTCCTCATGCAGTCTGCGTTGGCACCAGCCAGCATTCCTGGCCTCCTCCTCCCAGCCCAAAAATGCTTTCAGTTGTTACTTCAAAGGCTTTCAGAAAGCCAGAAATGCTATGGGTGTCTGTGTCTCCCGTTCCTTGCTGTCTCCTCAAGCTTCAAGAACAGTAGGCTCCAAGAGATTGTCAACCTTTCCCATGGCACACCAGGTCAGCTAGAATAGCAAGCCGCAGCGCCCAGAATAGAACCCCACTGCTCCGGAGGATCCGGTTTTCCTAAACCCATAAAGGCACAGGCCCCCTTTTAAAGTCCCTTGAACTGGGTGCAGTAAAAGCAGTGTCTGAGCTAAGCGTATTATTCTTCTCGCTGTTTGGAGGTAGCACACGGATGGCACTGAGCTCTTCCAGGTGAAGTCTTCCTTGTTCCTTTCCTGCCACAGAGCCACAAAGCATGATGGGGCCTCGCGGCGTCACGATGCCCTTCCACGACCAGGAAGGGCAGCCCCCGTTCTCCTTTCATCCAGCCCTGTCTTCCTCTCTAGAGACACAGGCCCAATGAGTAGCCCTCACCACGCAGCGAGCTCTCAAAGCCCCTTGCATCACCGTCCTCATCTCGTCACACATGAAACATGTGTTTCTAAACAGACATTCCTTTTCAAGACTTGGTTTAACCAAAGACTTGAGCGGCAGAAGAAGCCAGGTGCAGCCGCCGAGTGGAGGCGTGGCACTGCGCTTGCTTGCTCTGTGGCTCTTCCCCTCTCTCCTCTGGAGCTGCAGGATGGTGCCGAGGGCTCTAAGGCTCCCCGGGTGCCCCCGTGCTCAGTGCCTGGCTGCCGGAGGAGCGGCCCACGTGAGACCTGGGGAATCACCCTGCTGCCCTGTCCTCTCTGCCTTCGGGCTTGCACCCAGGAGAGCATTTTCTAGAATCTTTTGCATATCTGAGACACCCAAGTATTGTCCTCGTCACACTGGGATCTTACAGAGGTAAATATGTAGGTCTGCAATTGAGATTTCTGTTTTGCGTGCAGCTGATTTGAAAACACTTCAAGCAGGTTTCTTTTATTATATGTTGCTTTATAGCCTGAGAAAGAAACTGTATTCATTATCTACTGTTGTGTAACAAATTATAACAAACTCAGTTGCCTACAACAATGTACAAAGTACAACAATGTCTCAGTTTCTGTGAGTCAGGAGTCTGGGTGAAGCTTAACTGGGTCCTCTGCAAGGCTGTGATCAGGGTGTGGGCCAGGGCTGTGGTCCCATCCGAGGCTCGACTGGGGAAGGATCTGCTGCCAAGCTCGCGCAGTTAGTGGTAGAATTTCCCTTCCTTGCAGGCTGTCAGACTGAAGGCCTCAGGTCCTCGCTGGCTGTTGGCTGGGGGCTGCCCTCGCTTCCTTGCCTCATGGCCTTCTCCATAGGGCCCCTCGCAACATGGCAGCTAGCTTCTTCAAAGCTAGCAAGGGAGACAGTCTCCTAGCAAGATGAACGCTACAATCTTATGTAATGTATTTCTGTACACATCATCACTACCGTATTCTACTACTTAGAATAGAGTCACTGGGCCCACACTCAGGAGGGGATTACACAGGATGTGAACACCAGGAGGTGGGGATCTGGGGGCCCTCATAGAATCTGTCTACTATAGAAACTAGCAATTGGATTTGTCTTTCCTAAGATCTCACTATCCTTGCCCTTTGCTCTCTCAAAAGGGTGAGGAAGAGTTTGGGTTGCCTTGAAATCATCACCCCAATCCTCAGCCTCTCCTGTCTTTGCTCCAGCACAACTGTGGACTTAACCAGTTTCCCATAACCAGTGTCGATGCAAATAATCAACAATCATTCTATAGCAGAGAGTTTCATTCGAGTCAAGCTGAGCACTAGCCTGGAGGTGCAGGAAGAAAGCACTGTGACGAAGAGTGGTTTTCAGCACCATCATCTGCCATTTCCAAACAGAGAGACATACATCAAGCATGACAGGGGTACATTCTTTCAAGGATTCAAGGAGATATTTCGTTACAGATTAGCACGTACACAGCAGGTCACAAGACCCTGGTGTCATGGGAAGGGAAACTTCAAAAAGTACTGGCGTCATAAGACGGGAGGCATCAATTCTTATCTTCAAAGGGCACATTCTTTACTTTGGGATAATGATTAAAGCAGATGTACAATGAATGTTTGACAGGCTGTAAGTCAGGCCTCTTTGGTTTAAATATAATTTAGGCCAAATCAAGTTTAAACCAGAATGGCTTCCCCATACACCTCAATATATAAAATTTTCCTACATCACCATACACAGGACTACTCTCATAGTTAAGTTTCTTTTGGTTGCGAGAGAGAACCTTGTTCAAACTAACTTAGTTGAAAGAAGAGAGTTTATTTAAGGATATCTCAAGGAATGTCACAACTGGAAGGCCCGAGGGATAAAGACAGTCTGTCTGTCTCTCTCTCTCTGTCTCACCACATGGTTGCTTACCTCTGCTTTTCCGGGCACATAGCTATAGATGTCCTCCCACTAAGTTCCAGAGTTCCACATTCTCAGGTCAGGCCACCAGTAGATACCTGTACATTTCCAGATCCCGATTCTAATTTCCCAGGAGCAAACCCGATTGGCCCAGCTTGGGCTACATCTACACCCCTGACCCAGTCAGCTGTGGTGAGGACGACAGCTAAGTACAAACACTGAGGCGCCCTCTGGAGGTCGGATGTTCTCACACAGAGGGAGGGGTGGGGCTGGGCAGGTGTCCCCAATGGTTTTGACCCCAGCCACAGATCGAATATAAAATGTCTACTCTATTAGGCTGCTTTCTGAGCTCTGGATGGTGATTAGAGAAATAAAGCCAGTGCTAGGCGCAAACCACAGACTCGTAGAGGTGGGTGGGAGCTGAAGGGCTGGCATGTGGAAGAGGGGACAGTCCTCCGTGGCCCTGGAAGGCAGGAATAGGGCCAGTGGGTGCCAATAGCAGGAAAGTGGGTTTCGGCTTTATGTAAAGAACTTCCTGATGCTTAAAGCCCACCTCCTCCTCAGTCATTCTGCTCTTATCCCCAAAAGCCACACCATGATCCTGGGGCGCCCTTCCCAGCCCACTGGTTTCTCTTTTCTTATTCAAACTGTTTTACAAATACATTTGTGGGCATTTATTGCATTCGTTCCCGTGGGCAGAGCTGAGATATCCCACTTTACAGATGAACAAACAGGTAAGGTGACTTGGTCAGGGTCCCCAGGGCTAGATTCCAGGTCCTTCCTGCCATCCTGCCAAGGCTGGCTAATTGCCCTCCTCTCCCTAACAGGAACTGGCCTGCATTTGGCCTCTGTATAAAATGGTCTCTTCATATCTCAGGCTGATGTTGGGTTCCATCACGCGCCCTGCGTGTGAGTACTAGGTGAGGCTCTATATGGCCCTTGAAAGAAAAGGGTCCTCACATCTCCCCTCCCCAAAATATTTTACTGGCAAGGTGGCATTCAGTAGCTTTTCAGTCACTATCTCTTCGTTCAGGGGCAGGACAAGAACTCCAGCAAAATCCAGATGTAGCAGGCAAGATGACTGGGTTGAATGCAGCTCCCTCTCTCCTCAAGGTCTGTGAGCATTCCCCTGCCCTCTCTCCTCAAGGTCTGTGAGCATTCCCCTGCCCTCTCTCCTCAAGGTCTGTGAGCATTCCCCTGCCCTCTCTCCTCAAGGTCTGTGAGCATTCCCCTGCCCTCTCTCCTCAAGGTCTGTGAGCATGCCTCTGCCCTCTCTCCCCAAGGTCTGTGAGCATTCCTCTGCCCTCTCTCCCCTTCCTCTGCCTCGACCCTCCTCATCCAGCTCAGGCTCACCCGTCACAGGGGCCTCATTGACCCTCACTCCTGCCCACTCCCGAACACGCCATCCTTGGTAAAGATTCCTCTAGGTCCCCACAGCCCTTATGTTTAATGCATACAAAGCAAAGCAGTATAGCTCAGACGTTAAGGAGACAAAGTTTAGCGCCAGCAGATGGAGGTCAAATCCTCCACCGCTCACTAGCTGTGTGACCTTGGGCCAGTTGCTTGACCTCTCTGGGCCCACTCCTAATCTGTAAAATGGGAATGATAGCAGATCCATCTCCTAGGAGCAGCATGCCCTGAGATAATACATGTGAGTGAGTAGTGAGCACTCCATATACAGCACCATGTTTACACGAGAACCGGCTTTCGAGGGCTTTAGAACAGGGCCTGGCACCCAGTAACATAGCAGTAGTAGCGTTGTCATCATTTCTCACATCGCCCTTGATAAATCGCCCGTTGGCATGTCTGCCCCATCAGTGAGAAAAAGGTGTGTCCTTTGCTCTCAAACCCCCGTGGCCTGGCATACAGCAGGCACCTACTAAAGAGCTGCTGAATGAAGAGATGAACAAACATTCTGTTAGGCCCTACAGGGCATAAAAGTAAATGCAAACGCCACTCGCCTGTGAGAGGGCACAACCGGGCTGGTCTGAAGGCGCCAAGGCAAGGCTGGCCCACTTCCTCCTTAAAGGACTAGACAGTCAGTCTGGGGGGTCTGTGGGCCATAGGCTCTCTGCTGCAACCATTCAGCTCCGGCACTGTGGTGGGAAAGCAGCCACAGACAACAGGTAAATGCGTGGGCGTGGCTGTATGCCAACAAAGGTTTATCTACGGACACTAGAATTTGAACTTCAAGTTATTTTCACAAGTCATAAAATGTTATTGTTTTGATTTCTTTCCCCCAACCATTTAAAAATGGGAAAACCACTCCTAGCTCGCCAGCCGTTCAACCCAGGGCGCTGGCTCGATTCGGCCGGCGCCGGCCCTCGCTCCCCGGCTCCAGCGGGCGAGACGCCCCCGGGGGCGCCGGCAGGGAGGCGGGCCTGGGATTGGGCCGGGCAGGGTGGGCGGGGCCGAGCGCGGGGCTTCGTGTCGTGCGCGTGGTTGCGGAGGGCGGGCCGGGATTGGTCCACTCCGGCGGCCGGGAGCGTGCGGCGTGTGCGGCATTCAGCCAATCAGCACGGCGCTGCCGCCTCGCCCCGCCTCGCGCAGGCGCCCTCGTCGCGCGAGAAGCGCGCCACGCCCCCTCGCGCGCCCAGCGCTCACTTCCGGGCACAGGCGCGGCGTGACGTCAGGAGAAGGGCAGGTAGGTGCGGGCGGGCGGAGGGCCGGGCCGGGCGGGGCCGGGGGTCTGGCCGCCGCCTCCGCGACCTCGGAGCCTCCCGGCGGGGCCGAGCGAGCCGGGGGCCGCGGGGCTCTGCGGACGCGGGCCGGGGGTGCGGAGCCGGCGCAGGTCCCAGCCCGGCCCCCACTCTGCCTCGAGGGCCCTGGGGTTTTTCTCGCCCGGGAAACGGGCCAGTCAGCCCCTACCTGGCCGGGTCATGGCGAAGGTTTTGTGAAAGGACGCTTGTAAAACAGTGGACGTGAGAAATCATCAGAAGCCCAGCGTTTAAGTCGGGCTCTGTTTGAAGCACTTCATATAACTCGCCGAGTCCTGACAGCGGCTTCATCGGGTGGATACCTTACAAACCCCATTTGACAGACGAGGAAACTGAGGCTCAGGGATAGTGGGCAATTTGCCCGAAGTCAAGGCGCTCCGCAGCAGCAGAGTGGGTGTCCAAGCCCAAGCACACGCCCTGAGCGGGGCTTCATAATTACTCTGGCCTCCGAGGACCAGGGGTTTCCGTACGTCCACCCTACGGCCCCTCTGTGCCGTTCACTGCGGTGGTGAAACCCCCGGTCGACCCCCAGCTCCTGTAAACGGAGCACTTACTGTGCAGGCACTTCGCAGCGTGCTGCTTCATTCACGGCACCCCCAGAAAGTCGGCCCCGTCGCCCCCATCCGCTCCTTGCAGGTGCGGACATAGAAGCTCAGGGAAGCTCAGACTCTGGCCCCGGCCACCCAGCTGGGGAGGGTTCAGGCCCAGGGAACTGGGCCCCCGCAGCCTGGGTGCGCACTTGGCCATTTTGTGGGCAAGAGCATTTTGGGGTTGGAAGCAGCCTTAGGAAGATCTGGTCCAGGGGCAGACTTTACAGATGGAGGACCGAGAGGGAGAGAGCTTCCGGTGATGGCGGAACTTTGCCTCCAAGGCCTTGCACCCTGGCTCTGCCTCCCCGTGAGATTCTGACCCTGGGCAAGTTCCTTAAGCCTCCACGACCTCGTTCTGGAGGTAATAGTCACATGATGCAGAGTAAGGGAGGCAGTGAGGTCAGACTCAGCGCGGCGCCTGGCACACGGCAACCCTTCCCGAGCGCTCGGCTAAGTGGGCAGAAACAGAGACCAGGTGTCTTGACTCGAGCACAGGGAGCCGGCACACTACACCCACAGGCCAAGACCAGCCCGCTGCCTGACTTTGTACAGCCTGCCAGCTACGAATGGTCTTCATTTCTTAAATGATTGGGACAAAATCAAAAGGAGAGTATTTTGTGACAGGTGACAATCATGTGAAATGCAAATTTCAGTGACCCTAAATAAAGTTTTATTGGAATGCAGCCACACCCGTTCGTTTGAATATTGTCTGTGGGTGCTTTCTAGCTGTGGTGGCAGAGCTGAGTTGCGGGCACAGAGACAGTCTGGCCCGCACAGCCAGAAATGTTTACTGTCTGGCCCTTGACAGAAAATTTGCCAATCCCCATTCTAGAATATGCTTCCGTCCCTCATAGTGTTCCTCTTTAGAGTAAGGTAGAACTTCCTCTTATTTGACCTAAAAGTCTCTCCTCCAAACATGCAGCGGGAGGGGGTCTCCCCACCCCCAGTTTAAGGAGCCCCTGCATTTAATAGCTGTGTCACCCGCACTGATTCTTATGGAACCTCAGCCAGTTACCTGGGTGGTTCCTGCAGTCAGCATTCACCAGGGGCCAGGCACTGTCCAAGGGGCTGGAGATACAGCTCGATGTGACCTGGCGGAGGAGACAGATTGTAGACAAGTAAACAGACGCAGAGTGATGTGTTAGAAGCCCAGGGAAGAAGTGACTTTAGATCAGGTGGTCAGACAAGGCCTCTGACAAAGATATCTGAACTGAGACCTGTGACAAAGAACAGACGGCTGGTGGAAGGACACTCGGGCTGGTCGGCCTACACCTGCGGAGCCTTTGAAGGCAGCCAGGGTGCCAGGGTGGCTGGAACAGAGTGAGCGAGAGGGAGAGGGGTAAGAGGGGCTTGGAGAGGCAGGCAGGGGCCCCACAGGCCACGGGGAGGGGTTTGACTTGATTCTCGAAGCGATGGGAGTCACTGGAGGGGTTTAAGCAGGAGAGCGATAGTTCACATTTATATTCTAAGAGATCCTCCGGCCCTGTGGGGAGAACAGACCGTGGGAGTCACGGGCAGAGCCTGGAGGCCAGGCAGGAGGCAACTGCACTGGTCCACGCGAGCAGGGGTGGGGCCGTGGAGGGTGGGGAGGTGTAAGCTGTGCATGTGTGCTGGATGGAGAGGGCACAGGACACTCTTTCTAAACGACGGACGCCACTCTTCAGACGCCGCCTGCTGCTGGGGAGAGGATCAGCTGAGCCACCACCGCCACACACAAGCACACAGCCCACAGCATCTTCACAGGGAGGCCGCGGACCCCCCGCCAGCCTCCCCAGGAGGACAGGACTGGGCAGTGGGTCGACGCCACGCCATCAGTGTGTCGTCTTCGCAGACTGGTCGTGCTGAAGGCGAGGACCCATAGGCGGCTCCCAGGATGGTGAGTAGATGGGCTTGTGCTCACTGGGGTTCTCTTCTGGGCTTTGTCGGACCCCCGCAGTGGCCCCTGCCCTCCCCCCAAAAACCCCTCCTAAGCCCCCTCCCCAGGCTCTAAGGTGCTCTCTGCAAACTCTGGATCGTGGTGTTGGGCACGGTGGTTCTTAAACTGCTGGGCGCTAAAGTCACCTAGGGAGCTTTCTTCTTTTTTTTGACTTTTTTTTTTTAAATGAGGTAAAATTCACATAATATAAAACTAACCATTTTAAATTGTACAATTCAGTGGCATTTAGTACGTTCACAATATTGTGCACTGACCACCTCTATCTAGTTCCAGAACATTCCCTTCACCCCAAAAGGAGACCCCATCCCCATGAGCAGTCCCTCCCATTCCCCTCCCCCAGCCCCTGCCAACCACCAAGCTGCACCTGTCTCTATGGATTCACCTGTTCTGGACGTTTCGTGTCAACAGAATACACCACGTGGCCTTTTGTGTCTGGCTTCTTTCACTTAACAGAATGTTTTTGAGGTTCATCCACGTTGTAGCACGAATCAGAGCTTCATTCCTTTTTATGGCTGAGTAATAGTCCACTGTGTGGATGGCCCACACTTATTGATCTGTTCATCCATTGATGGACATGTGGGTTGTTTCTACCTTTTGGCGATTGTGACTAGTGCTGCTATGAGGCGTGTACAAGGATTTATTTACACACGTGTTTTCTTGCTTTTTTGAAGCCCAGCGTCCAGGTGCCATGGCCCCAGAGCAGGCCGTCTGTCAGGAGAACCAGTGGAGGATGGTCCCAGGCATCAGGATTTAGAAACTCCTCAGGGCCTTGTAACGTGCAGCCAAGTTTGAGATGCACTGCTGGTTCTGCCAGCATTTAAAAACAGACTCTTGGGGCTGGCCTGGTGGTGTAATGGTTAAGTTTGCACACTCCACTTCGGCGGCCTGGGGGTCGTGGGTTTGCATCCCAGGCATGGACCTACACACCACTCATCAAGCCGTGCTGTGGCAGCACCCCACATACAAAATAGAGGAAGATGGGCACAAATGTTAGCTCAGGGCCAATCTTCCTCAGCAAAAAAAAGAGAGAGACAGACTCACAGCTGGATAAGGATTCTGTCCTGAAAGCTGTGCTTCAGGTGTGTTATGTGCGTATTTGCACGGTTGCGTGTTAAGTGTGTCTAACCGTAGGTCACAGTCCCCAAAAGTTGTGAAAGCCATTGCGTGGGAGTCTGACCCTGGTGCAGTTTTCCACAGCGCCAACCGTGGGTTTTCTCCTAAGTCGCCAGTCCCCAGTCAGACACGGAGCCCAGGGCCCTGCTCTCTGCCGTCCCTCGTCTCCCTCGTCAGGTCCCGCCCCCCGAGGCTGCACGAGCAGGTCTCTGGCGGGACCCCCTCTGAGTCACGTCTCTTCTGCCTTCCAGGGTGAGAGGAAAGGTGTCAACAAGTACTACCCTCCGGATTTCAACCCTGAGAAGGTGAGGCCAGGCCCCCTTCCCCGTGGGCGTGACCTCCTCGGGCAGGGCCCCACCACTCGTCGTCCCGTCCCAGAGCCCGTGCCCACAGATTCATGGGCGGCCCCCGAGGTCCCGCCTTGCACCTGTCACAGGAGTCGGGCCGGTCTTCAGTCCGGGTGGTGAATGTGGCTCTGTCAGTGACCTTTCACTCTGAGCCCATTGGCGTGTCTCTGACGAGGTCTGGCCCTCGGGCTCTGGGTCAGATCTCCCTGGTCTCCCAGCTCCAGCTCCTCTGGCCTCCTCATTCCTTCTGCTGTTCCCTCTGCCTGGAATCTCTTCCTCCTTTTACCCATAAGGCTCCTTCCCTTCTGTTAGGTCTCTCCTCACAGAGGGCCTCCCTGACCACCGTCTCGTTCTCTATTGCATCACCCAGTGCTTTATTTCTCTTGGTAGCCCTTATAACTCCCTGACTATTGTCCACTTATTTGTGTATTGTCGGTCTCCCTCTGGAATGCCCACCAGGGCAGGGCCGTTCACCTGTCTCGTTCACGGCTGGGCCCCACACTGAGGTGCTCAGTAAGAGCCTGAGTGAATCCGCACATCACGGCTGTGTGGCCCCGGGCATGTGACTCGGCCTCTCTATGCCGCAGTTTCCCCATATGTCCAGGGTGGGAGATAAAACGACCTACCTCACAGAAGGTGAGGGGTCAAGATGGGGTGAGGCCCACAGAGAACAAAGTAAGCATTAGCTGGTGTCGTCACCTCACCCGAGGTGATTACCGTCCTTATCCCCAGGGAGGGGTAGGGGAAACCGAGGCTCAAGAAGGCTACAGGTGAGCACACCACCCGGGGTCCTGCAGCTCTGTCACCTCTAAGTGGGGGAGGAAAGATGAAACTCACATGTTCCTGATTCCAAGCCCATGGCTTCACCCAGGCCACGGTGCCCGGTCCACTGCTAACCCCCCAGCAGGACACGGGGAGGCCTCTCTCGGCCCGTGAGGGCGCGTGAGCTCCCCCGCTCAACTGTGCTGATCCACTGCCTCGTCCTTTCTGCACAGCATGGCTCTCTCAACCGCTACCACAACAGCCACCCGCTGCGGGAGCGGGCTCGGAAGCTGTCCCAGGGCATCCTCATCATCAGGTAAGGCCCCGCCACCACCCAGGGACTCTGCCCCTCATGCCACCTGGCGTTGATCTCTGGGAGAATCCAGCACCCCGATTTGCTCAGCGCTGCAGGGGCTTGATTCCGTAAAGCAGAAGGTCCCTGTATCAGTCAGCTGTTGCCGCGTGACAAAACAGTAAGCGTGTGTTACTGCTCACGAGTCTGCGGCTCAGCTGGATGCCGCTGCCGGCCTCAGCCAGGCTCTCTCACGTGCGTGGGGGTCGGCTGGCTGGGGACTGGCCGGTCCAGCTCGGCCCTGGCCGGTACGACTGGGCTCTGCTCCCCGTCTCTCATCCTCCATCGACCAGCCTGGGCTTGTCCACATAGCAGCGTCAGGTCCCAAAAGAGAGCGAGCAGAGCCGTGCAAGGCGTCTCGAGGCCGAGACGGGGCACTGGTACCACGTCACTTCTGCCCCAGCGAGGGCTCGGGAGTCACGATGCGGGGCGGGGCAGCACAGGCCACCTCTCCACGGGAGGTGCTGCAGCGTCAGTGCAAAGGGCACGGCCGTGGGCAGGGTAGAGAATTGCAGCCACTGGTGACTGCCGAGCCAGGACAACGGCCCTTCCCGAGGGCTTCTCCTCTCCTTTCCGGCCCGCGCTCTGTGGACCGTCCACGGCAGGAAGCAGAAGCCAGCTGTGCGAGCCCTTCGCTGCCTCCTCCTCTGCTCTGTGGACGTGCCCGCAGCCTCCCGGGACCCCACTGGGCTTGAGCAGAGGATCGAGGGACAGAATCATCAGAGGCGGGAATGTCTATGGAAAGGAGTCAAAATGCGGGTCCCAGCGGTGTTCGTGGAGGCACAGGGCTGGAGGACACCTCAGTTCTCCCCCGCCCTGTCTGCACACTCCAGAGCACACCCAGCTTGCCCACCTCAGGCCCGTCCACTCTGGGTGCTGAGCCCGCCTCGTCTGTGCAGTGTCTTTAATTCGCCTCATTATTCATTACTTAATGGTTCTCTTTTAAAAGAGAAGCCCTGTCACCACTGTTCAGGGAAATCCAGGATTGCATGTCGCACACAGAGCTGTGAAAAAGAACCCAGTGACAGTACGGTCACACACCTGTGCCCCCTGCGCCCGCTTCCTCCCCCTCTGCTCAGAGACCTGGTCAGCCGACATGGCGAGGCTGGAAGGCCCGGCAGCACCCAGCAGAGCCTCCCCGGGCCTGGGTCAGCCGGCCGAGAGCAGCACGACGGGACGGGCCTCCGTTCTTCACCCTCCCCAGCGCGTGCTCTTCGCAGTGTGGCTGTGGCCGGTCTCGGGTATGGAGACCGGGGAGCCCCGTGCATGGATGCAGACGAGCTGTTTTCTGTCGTGTAGGTTCGAGATGCCCTATAACATCTGGTGCGACGGCTGCAAGAACCACATCGGCATGGGTGAGCCCCCCGCCGGCCCCCCCAGCCCCTTAGCTGCCGGGGCTCCCCAAGGGGTCGGGGAGAGACGCCCCGAGTGACTGGCGGGCTGTGGACGCCTCACTGCAGAGCGGTTAGGAGGCTGGGCTCTGGGTTCAAATCCCGTCTCTGCCACTTCCTAGCTGGGTGACCCTCTGAGCCTGTGTGTACCTCAGTTTCCCTGTCTGTAAAATTCAGGTGGTTGAGTGCCCACCTGTGTGGCATATACGTGCTTAACGCATGGCACATATGAGGGCTCGTGAACTCGAGATGCTGCCCCACAGGTGGACAGACAGACAGAGGTGGGTCCGCCGCCCCCCTCGGCGGCTGTGAGACCACCCTCCTGGCTTCCATTCCCTCCTCCGTGGTCCAGGGCGGCTCAGCTCCTGGCACAGCCCCTGGCCTGCACACGGGAGCTGGCGGCTCCCGGCGGGAGGGTCCCGCCCGTCTCACAGGACTGGGCCACCCCACTGCCGAGGAGGACGAGCGAGCCCCCAGCACGTCCCCTGATCAGACCCAGCCAGGGCCGTCCGCCCCAGTGGCCACCGGGCACCCAGGGGACAGACAGCGGGGTCGGCCTGACACCCCACGTGGGGCCCTCGGGGCTGTGAACAGAAACAGCCGCCAGCCAGACCACCCCTCCCGCCAGCCCAAGCTCTGTTTTTCTAGTTTAAGGGTCTTTCACCCGATAAGCAAGGTCACACAGAGTCAAGAACATATATCATCTAAGCAGCAAAAAAACAAAAACCCCGGACATTCTCTAGACAGGTAAGGAAAGCTGACCCTTCTTGAAGGCTTGCTGGGTGCCAGGCCCACTCCCTGTCGTGTGTAGTGTTAGCTCCTGCCCTTCTCATGCAGCCTGTGTGGAGGCACATCCCTGTTTAATAGACGGGGAAACTGAGGCCAGAGGGGGAGGCCTAGGGTCATGCAGCAGTCAGTGGGGAGCCAGGATTTGAACCCAGGCCCCCCAGCTCCAGCCCTCCCTCCCCGGGGACTGCAGCACCTGCCACACAGGCTGGACGCGGCCCTTCCCCGCCTTGAATCTCCGTGCCCTCCCGAGGTGCCTCCACCGCCGGGGGCAGAATACCACCCCATCTGCCCCACCCAGGGGGTGGCCTGAGCCCCGGCCCTGCTCGCCCTCTCCTCCCAGGTGTTCGTTACAACGCGGAAAAGAAGAAGGTTGGCAACTACTACACGACCCCCATCTACAGGTAGGGGCGGCCTGGTGGGCGTCACAGAGGGACACATAGGGTGGCCGCAGGGTGGGGGACTACAGAGGAGCCTGACGGGAAGGGAAGCTCGCGCCCTCTTCCCGATGGCCCTTACCTGCCGGCATCTCCTGGAAACTGTCCTGGTCTGTCAGTCAGGGCGTGTCCTTCTGCCTAGAACCCTCCACGGCTCCCACCTTCCTCAGAGTAACAGTCTAAGTCCTCCCCGTGGCCCCTCCCTGCCCTCACCTCCCACTCTCCCCTCACTCACTTTGCTGCAGCCACATGGCCTCCTCGCTGTCCCCACACACGCCAGGGGTTCCCACCTCTGTGTCCTCCACCTGGAACGCTCTCTCTGCCCAGACACCCACAAGCCTCCCCCCCCTTGGGTTTCTGCTCAGACACCCGACATTGTCTCAGAGAGGCCTTTTCTAGTGGCGCTTGCTGCCCGACCCTGTGGCTGCTTGTGCCTTTGCTACCAGCGTAGCCCCCACGGGCACATCAGCCCCTCCGAGAGCAGGTTGGCTTACTTCACTGCTTGTCCCGGCGACTGGTGGGGAGCCTGCCACAGAGCAGCCCAGCCCAGCCTGGGGGGTTTGTTGACTGAATGCATGAACGAATGCATGAACGAAGGAATGGATTCCAGACAGAGGTCAGTTCAGGGTGACGGGACTGTGGCTGTCCGGCTGCAGCGGCCCCCAGATGCGGGGTGCTCAGCGGACACTCATTGACTGACGCACGCACGGAAGGCAGCAGGCAGGGTCCCCAGGGTGGCCTGGGCGTGGCCGCGGTGCCCTCCTCCCACCCGCCGCCCTCTGCCCGCCAGGTTCCGGATGAAATGCCACTTGTGCGTGAACTACATCGAGATGCAGACGGACCCCGCCAGCTGCGACTACGTGATCGTGAGCGGCGCCCAGCGCAAGGAGGAGCGCTGGGACATGGCGGACAATGAGCAGGTGCTGGCGACAGGTGAGCGCCCGCGGCCCCGGCCGGTCCCGGCCCGAGCCCCGGCCCCACGGCCCGAGGCCCAGCCGCGTTCTCGCCCTCGCAGAGCACGAGAAGAAACAGAAGCTGGAGACGGACGCCATGTTCCGGCTGGAGCACGGCGAGGCCGACCGCGGCGCGCTCAGGAAGGCCCTGCCCACGCTGAGCCACATCCAGGAGGCCCAGAGCGCCTGGAAGGACGACTTCGCCCTCAACAGCACGCTGCGCAGGAGGTTCCGGGTGAGCAGATGACGCCTGGTGGGTGAAGACCCAGCCCGGCCCTCGCCCCACCTCGGCCCAGCTCTAGGCGGGCCGTTCCTCCCTTGAGCCTGCTCCCCATCCGCCACGTGGGGACCACGTTCCTAGCTCACGGCGCCCGTGGGGGCCCCTAGCCCAGCAGCCGTGATGAGGCACTGGCCCCTTCCCCTGGGGAGAGCGCCGTCACTTCCAGCAGATTCTCAGATAGCAAGCCGCCCGTGGGCCACGGGTGAGGCCTGAGCGGGCTGTGGGCGGCAGGCGGAGGCCCAGCCGGGCACGACCCCCTGGTCGGCTCCTAACACACACTCGTGTGCCCGCCCACTGTCCCCAAACCAAATAGGTCATCAGCCCCTGCACTCGTAATTTCCAGAATCGTGCCTGCAGTGCCTACTGTGAGAAAAGAAGGGAAAGTCATTTGTAATGCAATCGTGTGTATTTCAACATGGAATATTTCCACACGGAGAGTCACCGAGGCGCAGGTGCAGGCGCCCCCGGGGGCGTGTCCTGCTGGAGGACCCCGGGCGCCGATGTCACTGACCCCGATGGCTGCTGCGGTGGTGCCAGAGATACTTGATGGGGCTGAGTCCCGGGAGCCGGGCCGGGTCAGATGACTACGATGGCAAGGGGTTTTCACCCTCAAGGGCGGCCCGCAGAGCCCTGGGAAGTCGTGCGGGCCGTGCGAGTTGGTCCCTCGCTCTGGGGCCCAGGCAGGAGCGTCCCGGCGACCCCACGGGCCACCAGCTCCTGTCCCCTGTCCCACCGCGCCCGTCTCTTCTCGTCTCCTTTCCTGATCGTCTCTGATCATCCCGCGGTCGTTATTGTTAGGACCAGAATTGCTGGCTTTCTTACTCGTTATTTGTTACTGAAAGTGCCTCCCTCCAGCCAGGCCTGTGCCCTGAGCTGTGTCCCCTCCCTGCTGGGTGTCACCGCATGGGGGCGTCAAAGCACCCTGGAACGTAACATCCCAACGAGCCCCCCTGAGCCCCTGACCTGCCCCACCCACGTCCTCCCCTTCTCAGTAACGGAGGCATCTCCGTCCTTCTGGAGACTCAGGCCCCGGAGCGTGGAGTCGGCCTTAACTCCCCCTTCCCGTCTCCTGTTAGCAGATTCATCAGGCTCTGCCTTCCAGTGAGATCCAGTATGTGGCCACTTCCCCAGCCCCCATCACCTCCACCTGGACCAGCACAGTCCCTCTCCCTGGTCTGCAGGCTCCAGCCCTCGCCCCCCAGTCTGTTCCCCCACAGCTACCACAGGGCGCCTGCGGGCACCTAGTCAGAGCATGTTCCTCTGCTCAGAACCCTCCATGGCTCCCACTTACTTAAAGTAGAAGCCAGAGTCCTCCCCACATCCCACCAGACGCCTTCCCCACCCTCCCCCCGTCTCCACCTTCCCCTCGCTCATTCTGCTGCAGTCACACAGGCCACCTCCCTGTTCCTCAGCCACTCCAAGCATGCTTCTGCCTCTGGGCCTTTGCACAGGCTGTTCCCTCCACCTTGGAACGCTTTTCCTCCAGACACCCACATGGTTTCCTCACTCACGTCTTTTCTCAAACGTAACCTTCCTGGGGAGACAGTCCCTGGCCCTCTCCTCCACCCTTCGCCCCATGTAAAGTTGAACCCCCAGCCCACCCCCCACACCTCCACATTCCTCTTCTCTTCACTGCTTTGTCTCTCTCGCCCACTTGAAGGTCAGCTCCGGAGGGCAAGGGTTTGGTCTGCTCTCTGCTGTGCCCCGTGTCTAGACAGGGCCTGACAGCAGAGGGGCGTTCTGTAAATGTTGCTGGGACGAGTGATGGCGGGACGGAACAGTACACACGCTAACACGACTGCGCCTCCCGCCTGTTGAGCGGGCCTGTGCGCGGCCCCTGTGAGGCCCTCTTCTCGCAGAGCTGAAGGGGAGGAACCTGAGGCCGGGAGCGCAGCGGTGCCCCCGGTCAGCTCAGCCTCCCTCCCCCAGGAGAAGAAGAGAGCCGAGCAGGAGGCGGCGGAGAGGGACCAGGCGCTGCAGACCAAGGCCAGCCTGGCCATCCCGCTGCTGCCCGAGGCCGACGCGGACCGCAGGCTGGCCGCGCTGCTGACGCTCCACACCCTGGACTGTGCGTGGGGAGGCGGGGGGGGCGCGGGCGGGGGGGGGGGCGCTGCGCAGAGGGCGGCTCTGGACCTCCTCTCCCCTCCCCGCAGCCTGCGAGGACAAGCAGAGGCTGAAGCGCACGGAGATCAGCAGCCGCTCCTGGTTCCCCGTGGCCCCGGCGCCCGGCGGCGGCAGCAGCAGGGCCGGCAGCGTCCTGAAGAAGCTGGCCCAGGCCCGCAGGCCCACGCCCGCCAGCTCCCCCGTCACCCGGGGGGCCCTGGGCATCGTGCGGCGGCGCTCCCGGGAGGCCTCGGAGGGCCCCCCGCGTGCGGGCCAGGCCCCCGGATCTGGGGAGCCACGGCTGCCCGAGGGGACCGCCCAGGACAGGGCCGCGTCCCCCCGAGACTGCTCTCAGGAGACACCCGAGACCCCCAAGACCAGCGGGCCCCGGGGGCGGGAGGGGAGCTGGCAGGACAGGCCCCGGGCCCCCCCAGGCTCCTGCCAGGAGGCGGCCGACCCCCGGGACACGCCACAGCCCTGCAGCCTCGGCTCCTCCCTGGTGGCCGACTACTCCGACTCGGACAGTGAGTGAGCGAGCCGGCGATGGGACCCCCACCTGCCGGAGGCCTGCACACCCAGGAGGCCCCTCCCCGGCGGCTGCCCCTCCCAACCTCGCCTTCCCACGGCCATGGAGTTGTTATTTATTTGGACCTGGAGAGGGCGTTTGTGCCTGGTGGGACCCCCGACATTAAAGCTCTATGTCTTTGCCCCCTGCCTCGGGTTACTAGATGGGTCCAGGGGCTCCCCCCACCACACCACCGCCGCTGACCAAGCCTGGCAGGAGTCTCATCAGCAAATGCCAATGCTGTGACCACAGTCGTGGTCCCCACCCAGCTTGACAAGGGTTTGAAGGTAGTCGCTCTGGTCAGCCTGCAATCAGGGCAGACTTCCTGAAGGAGGTGGCACAGGCTGAGTGTGAAGGGTGGGAAGGGGAGCAGGGGGGCACATGGCACGCCTAGGATCTGTGCCAGATGCAGCTGGGGCTGGAGCGCACGGGTGTGGCTGTTCATTATCCCGGGCCCGTGGGGACGCCCTGAACGGGCCATGAAAAAGTCCCCAGCACGTTGCTGATTTTGAAGGAAACGTGCACTGAGCAGAAAACGGCCCAGAAGCAGCCGCGCATCCACCGGGAGGCTCAGGGCCCCCACCTCCCCCTAAAGCTTGGAGGAGGAGGGCCATTTCACGAAGATGGGGGGCCTTGCGCGCGACAGACGCTGTCGCACCACTGGGGGACAGCGGGGAACAAGCCGGACACGCGGCCCTCTGGGGGCGGGGTTCGGGCCGAATGTCTAGTTCGCGTGTCTCCCGGAGGTGGTGGCCTGGCCGCTGCCCCTGACCCGGGCCTTTGCTCCCCGTTCGTTCTTGGAATCCCCAGTTGGGGCCGCTGGTAGCACTCGCACACATAAGGGTGCGCACCTGGGGTTTGAGGGTCACCCTGGGCCCCCCTAACTCTGGTCGCAACGCTCAACACACGGCCCGACAGCCTGCAGGCCTCTGGCCCCGCGGGGCGGCCAAGCGGGGGTGGGGAGGGGGCGGCGTGCGCGCGCCTCCTTCCGGGGCGGGCGGCGGGGCGCGGCGGCATGGCGCTGGAGGCGGTGCGCTACTCGCGGGGCTCGCTGCAGATCCTCGACCAGCTGCTGCTGCCGCAGCGCAGCCGCTACGAGGCGGTGGGCTCGGTGCGCCAGGCCTGGGAGGCCATCCGCGCCATGAAGGTGGGCGCGCGGCGGGCCGGGGCGGGGGGCCGGGGGGGCGCGCCGCCCTGACCGCGCTGCCCCGCAGGTGCGCGGCGCGCCCGCCATCGCGCTCGTCGGCTGCCTCAGCCTCGCCGTGGAGCTGCAGGCCGGCGCGGGGGGCCCGGGGCTCGCCGCGCTCGTGGCCTTCGTGCGCGACGCGCTGAGCTTCCTGGTCACCGCCCGGCCCACCGCCGTCAACATGGCCCGCGCCGCGCGCGACCTGGCCGACGTCGCCGCCCGCGAGGCCGAGCGGGAGGGCGCCACGGAGGCGGCGGTCCGCGAGAGGTAGGGGCCTGTGCCGGGCGCTGCTCTGAGCGGAGGCTCTTGGCTCACTTTATGTGCACAGCGACCCGTTTTCCAGATGGGGAAATCGAGGCACGGCGCGCTCGGTCCAAGGCCACACAGGCAGAGCTGGTGGCCTGGCCTCGAGGTCTTCAAACTCAGTCCCTTGACGGTGCCTCCGCTGAACACGCTCAGCCCCTGCCTGCCTTGGAGGTCCTTTTCAGGGCCACCTCCTCTTCTTGGGTTTTGCTTTTGAGAAACTTGGCTTACTGTCCGGTTCCTTCCCTGCCGCCTTCTTTTCCCACTCTACTCCTCCGCTCCAGCTACACCGTTACCCTCCATGCTCCTTGACTCCGCCAGCCCGCTTGCTGTCTCAGGGCCTTTGCACATGCCATTTCTGCAGGCCAGGTGTCCACAGAGCTAACACCCTCTCCTTCTGGTTTCAGGATTCTGCCTTCCCCACCCCCCATATAATACAGGGCCTCCCCTGCTCTCTGTCACCTCTCCTCTCACTTTATTGTCTGCACACTGCCTGCCTGTGCCACCCCACTGTCAGCTCCAGAGGGGCCGAGAGTTTTATCTTATGTCTCCCAGTGCCTGGCACACAGGAGGTGCTTGGTAAACGTGTGTGGCATAAGCGAACAGAGTGACAGGTGGCAGTGGCATGGGGTGCAGGCCCCACAGCCACAAGAGGTTCCGAGCGGGAAGGTGGGAGGGAGGAGGGGCTGGCATGGGCCCCGAGTCCTGGCAGCTGGGGCTGAAAGCCCCTCGTCACCCCCAGAGTGATCCGCTGTGCCGAGGACATGCTGGAGAAGGACCTCAGGGACAATCGGAGCATCGGGGACCTGGGAGCCCGCCACCTCCTGGAGCGGGCAGCCCCCGGGGGCGGCAAGGTGACCGTGCTGACCCACTGTAACACTGGGGCACTGGCCACCGCCGGCTATGGCACAGCCCTAGGTGAGTGGGCGTCCACAGGGGCAGGGGAGGGTCTTTTTTAGGTGCAAGAGAAAGAAACCAAAACCACTTTGCCCACCAAAAAAAGTGTGAATTTATTAGTTGTTATACAGAAATACTTAGGGGGTTAGCTTCAGGTATGGCTAGATCCAGGGGGTCAAATAGTAGTAACAGGACTCATCTGTCCCTGTCCCTGAGTCTGCCCTCCTCCTCACGCCCGTGGGTCAGCAGGGGGGCTGCCAGTGTTCAGATCCTGAGGAAAAGAGCCAAGGGTCTCTGTGCCAACAGTGCCAGAAAAGTCTTGTATTTCTGGGGCTCTGATGGGGTCACCGGCCCATCTGGGGTCAGTCACTCGATGGGCCCAGCCTGAGCCATGTGCCTGGAGAGTTGGCAGGATGTGGACTCCAAGAGGACTGAGGGGAAGGGCCTGGCCCCCCAAAGAAAGATTAGGGTAGCTGTGACCAGGAGAGGGGGCACTGGGTCCTGGGGGCTAAGGCAGCAGATTCCACTTGACTCTCAGTTCTCCCAGAGACTTCCCTGCCTGTCTGGGTGCCACCCTCATGCCTGGGACTGAGGCCTTGATGACAAGACATTCTCTCATTCACCCACAAACATTTATTAAGCACCTGCGGTGTGCCCCATCATTCGTGCATGCATGCCTTCCTTCATCCATTCAGACATTTATTAAGCACCGACTGTGTGCAAGGCACAGTTATAGGTGCTGGGGACCCAGGAGTGACAAAATCTCTGCCATCAAGAGGAGGAGCAGACATAAGACATGTGACCATGTCCAATGTGTTGGCAGGTGATAAGCGCAGGGGAGAAAGAGCGGGGAAAGGGGTTGGGGGGTGGGTTGCCGTGTGAGATGGCGGGATCAGGGCGGGCCTCACCGAGGAGGCGTCCTCTAAGATGTGCACTGGCCGAGGGACTGAGCCGCGCCCCCGGCCAGCGGCCATCGTGCCCGTCTGTCCCTTTCTGTCTCCCCGTGGCCTTGTGGTGGCCGGGCCGCAGGTGTGATCCGCTCGCTGCACAGCCTGGGCCGCCTGGAACACGCCTTCTGCACGGAGACCCGGCCCTACAACCAGGGCGCCCGGCTCACGGCCTTCGAGCTGGTCTACGAGCGGATCCCCGGCACGCTCATCGCCGACAGCGTGGCGGCCGCCGCCATGGCGCACCGGGGCGTGTCAGGTCAGCGCGCCGGGGGGCGGGGGGCTCCCGGGGGCCGGGCCGCGTGCTGACCCCGCATCTCGCTCCGCAGCCGTCGTCGTGGGAGCCGACCGCGTGGTTGCCAACGGCGACACGGCCAACAAGGTGGGCACCTACCAGCTGGCCATCGCCGCCAAGCACCACGGCATCCCCTTCTACGTGGCCGCCCCCAGCTCCTCGTGCGACCTCCGCCTGGAGACGGGCCGGGAGATTGTCATCGAGGAGCGCCCGGGCCGGGAGCTGACCGACGTCGGCGGGGTCAGGGTCGCGGCGCCCGGTACGCCGGCTGTGGGAGGGCACCCTGGCACCCCCGGGGCAGGCGGCGCTTGGGGTGTGGCCGCGTCTGAGCGCAGGCCGCTGCCTCAAGCCTCAGCACGAGGGTCAGAGTGTGAGCCTGTGAGCCGGGAAACGTCGAGCAGACTGGCTCGCTGTTCTCCGCCCGGCCTGCCTCACCTGCAGAAGAAACACCGCCCGGCCGGGGCCTACGCGGAGCAGCAGATACTTCTCAGCTTCCCGCGCCTCCTGGCTGTGTGGCCACGAGCAGGGCGCCGAGGGCCCGTGGTCCCTAGGAGCCGGTGTCCCAGCTGTAGGATGAGCTGTTCGGATGAACCCACCTCATAGACCGCAGGGCCGTCAGGGCATTAACCCACGTGACGTGGGGCGCAGGGCCTGGCGCTCAGTCAGTGCTCCTGAAATGTTAACAACTTCGATTGACCACCCAAAGGACCAGTTAGAATCCCTGAGCACTGCAAATGCCCTGGGGCCGCCACCCCCTCGTCCAAGTGTGGAGTCATAGTAGGAACAATATTACACAGCCCAGCAGAGGGAAATCCTAATATGCGGATGTTTTCTGCTGCAATTACTTCCAGCTTTTAAAAAATAGATTAATTCTGAAATATTTTTTTCTCATTTTTTTGGTGCCCCTGCTTTCCTGGAGGCATCATTAGCATTGGTCAAAATCCAGAAGACTGTGTGAAGCAGGGCTGACAACCCGCCCTGCCCCCGCTAAGAAAACTGGGGACAGCAGGGTACCAAGGATGAGGGACACGGGCCAGGCCCGAGACCCTGCTCCGGCCAATGGTCACAGGAGTGCAGACCCCGGGGGATGGGTCTTCCTGATTTTTCTAAGAGAAACTTGACATTTTTTAATATGAAATCTCCCACGTCTTGAACGCTGGCTGCTAATTCAGTAGTCTTAAAAAACTGTGAGCAGAGAAAACAGTTACAGGCCACCAGTTTGCAGCCTCTTGTGTAAGAAGTTGTTATTCACTCAGCAAATATTTTTGAGTGCCTGGCAGATGCGAGGTGCCAGAGATACAGGGGGAAACAAGACAAAAGTCCCTGCCCTCACGGAGCTGATTGTCTGGTAGAGGAGACAGACAACCAACAGGAGAAATAACAAAATTACAGTGTATGTTAGAAGGGGTAAGGGCTGAGGAGAAATAGATGAGGCAAAGAAGGGTATGCGAAGTGTCCGTGCAGGGGGTTTAGACAGGATGACCAGAGAAGTCCTCACTGAGACGGTGACATTTGAGCAAAGACTTGAAGGAAGTGAAACAGCAAGTCATGTGCTTTATCTGAGGCAGAGGGGCAGCCTGTGCAAAGACCCTGAGGTGGGTTCTTGGAGATTCTTAAAGAGATCCTTGGAGCAGGCACAGGTGGGTGGATGTATAGAAGAATTCGAAAACTTGGACAGAGACAGTCCAGGAACGATGAGGGGTCTACACCCCATGCCTTTGTGTACTTTTGGGGTGAGCATCCCCAGGTTCTCAAGGATTCCCCAGCTCCAAGAACTGCCTAGGGGGAGACAGGTGACAACAGGTTGAGAACCTTCACTGAGCCAAATACCTGCCTTCTTGCCTCCCCTCTTTTCCCCCATAGGGATTGGGGTCTGGAATCCTGCCTTCGATGTCACCCCTCACGACCTCATCACCGGCGGCATCATCACAGAGCTGGGCGTCTTTGCCCCCGAGGAGCTCCGGGCAGCCCTGAGTGCCACCGTCTCCTGAGTGGGGAACCCTGGATGGACCCCAGAAGTCACCAACCCGGCTTTCCATACCCTGCCCCCTCCCCACTATGTTTTTTAATAAACTTACTGAATGGCTTGTCCCAAATCTGACCTTCTTCCCCAACCACACTTCTTCTAGAGCAGGGAGAGCACACAGGGCCTTTGCATGGCTCTCGAGAGCCCAGCAGCTGGAGGCAGGCTGCCCAAGATCAAATCCCAGCCCTGCACTTTTTCTGCTGTGTGGTCTTGGCCAGGTCACGTCACATCTCCATGCTGTGGTTTCCTCGTTTACAAAACGGGGACAACACTAGTACCGCCCCCTGAGGTTGCTGGCAGGGCTGGAACTAGGGTGACGCCTTGGGTGCACAGTTTTAAAGGGGACACCCAAAAGCTTGCTAATCAAGGTAAATAATAGTTTCATGCAATACTTTTTAAAAATCAAAATTAATGCAAAAAAATCCATGATGAACAAAATATCAAGATTTTAAATAGAATGGAACCCTGACCTTGCACACGGTGAACGTACTCGCCTCACCCGTTACCGGCCCATGTTCCAATAAAGCTTTATTTATTTTTTTCCTTTTTTTTGTGTGTGTGAGGAAGATCAGCCCTGAGCTAACATCCATGCCAATCTCCTCTTTTTGCTGAGGAAGACTGGCCCTGAACTAACATCAGTGCCCATCTTCCTCCACTTTATGTGGGATGCTGCCTCAGCATGGCCTGACAAGCGGTGCATTGGTGCGCGCCTGGGAACCGAACCCGGGCGGCCAACAGTGGAGCACAGGCACTTAACCACTATGCCACGGGGGCGGCCCCCAATAAAGCTTTATTTACAACATCAGGCAGCCGGTCAGCAGGCTGTAGTTTGACAATTTGATTTTTTTTTATGTTAAAGTAGTATGTGTAAGTGTTGAAAATTTTATCTTCATTACTGAAATTTTTGGCACTCCTTAAATTTTGCCTCATTTACTCCACCTTAGTCCTAGACTGAATGTTATGTATAAAGAGCATAAAACAGTGCAAGTTTTACGAAACAAGCGCCCAGTATATGTTAGTTTATCATTATAATCTTTCCTTCAAAACTTGTGCGAAACGCGTGCTATGATCCACGTTTGTGGCCTGCTGTCCCTCTAACTCTTTGCCCCGTTGTGTCCCGTGAACCCTTGCGCCCTCCGGCCCCACAGTATCCCACCGTGCCTTGCGCCTTCCGGCTGCGACTTCTCGCCACCCCGCCTCTTCCGGCGCATGCGCGACCATGGCGCAGGGGCAGCGCAAGTTCCAGGCGCAGAAGCCGGCCAAGAGCAAGGCGGCGGCGGCGGCTTCCGAGCGGAACCGGGGCCCGAGGAAGGGCGGTGAGGAGGGGTCCGGGGGCTGGGGGGCGAGGTGGGCCCGGGGCTCCCCGGCCTCACGCGAGCGCGTCTCTCTGCAGGTCGTGTTATCGCTCCTAAGAAGGCGCGCATC
Organism: Rhinoceros unicornis; assembly: GCA_028646465.1. Lineage (NCBI taxonomy): Eukaryota > Metazoa > Chordata > Mammalia > Perissodactyla > Rhinocerotidae > Rhinoceros > Rhinoceros unicornis. The sequence continues at coordinate 7,543,499 of CM053548.1, forward strand.
GTGCAGCAGCGGAAGCTCAAGAAAGTGAGTGAGGGCGAGGGAGGGCCGAGGAGGGGGCCCGGGGCCGGCGGAGGGCGGGGTTGGAGCCCGGAGAACTCCCAGCTGTGAGCGTCAGTTTGCTCCTCTGTGCAGTGGCTGCAGGATCGTCGCCTGTCGTTTAACGGGCGTGTGGAAGCGAGGCCTGGTGCGTAGAAGGTCTTCAGCGCGCGTTGGCTGTTTTGGCTATTACTGTCCTCTTTAATAGAACTCGGGTGGGGGGCGGCACGGGAAAGGAGGTGAAAACCCCAGCTTTGCAAGAAGGCAGCGCTGGGTGCAAATCGCGGCGCCATGGAGGGCTGGCGTTTCTTCACCCTGGGCCTGTTCCCTGTGCGGTGGTCACAGTGCTAGCACCTTGCCCCCAGAGGGGTAAGGGCTCAGTGCCGTGGGACACCTGTAAAGCGCTGAGAACAGCGCAGGGCACAAATAAACGTTAGCGGCCCTGGTTACTGTCGTCATTTTTGTGGTTGTCTTTAAGTGCAGCTTTTGCGGTGTAGGTGGGTAGAGTTGAGTTTACAAAGAAGGTACAGAGACTAACAACTGGTTTTGGTGGGCTCGGCTCTGAGCCTGAATTGTACTCCACGTGCCAACCAGCCCTGTAATCCTGAGCAAGTTGTTGAGTGTGCCCGGAGTCTCGGTTTTCTCAGACCTGGGCACCAGCGGCCTGCTTCCTCCATCTGGCGGCGGGAGGGAGAGAGTGTCTCATGGTGTCTCAGACTCAGCATGGCCGAAACCAAGCGCCTGATCCTCCCCTCCGGCCGCCCCCACCCCAGGATCCTGCCGCAGACTCATTCAGGCGGACTGTTCTCCCACGTGCTGGGGGGCATTCTTGATTCTGCCGTTCCTCTCACATCCCGGTCTGGTGCCATCCTCTTTGCCCTTAGCATGAATCGAGAATCCGCCCACCTGGAACGGTGCCCTCGTGTCCTCCCTGTGGGTGCCGGTGAGCCCCGAGGCAGGTCGCGTCCCTCTTCTGCTCAGAACGCTCCGTGGCTCCCAGCTCTCTCAGGAAAGCCCCCGTCCCCCCTCCGGCCACAGGGCCCTGCAGGATCTGAGCTTGTCACCTCCTCTTCTCCCCCTGCTCAGTCCCTCCAGCCCCCCTGGCCCATCAGCTGCTCCCTGTCCCACTCAGAACTTTTGCCCTGGCTGTCTTCTCGGCCAGATTCTTCTCCGAGAATGCCCCTCGGCTCCCTTCCTCAGAGTCTGACTTCGGGCCTCGCTTCTGAGCGCTCCCCCCAGAGCCCTAGCTCTGGCTGGTTAGCCCGTTTACTTTCCCCATGGCAGCTGTTATTGTTTGTCGTCACTTAAGGGTTGAACAGAGCGTGTCATCAACGTGGATGTTGTCCCCACAGACACTGTCGGTTCCGTGAAGGCAGAGACGTTTCCGCCCCCTGCGCCCGGCATGTGGTGGCGGTCCTGGTGCTCGTGGTCACTGGCTGTCATATAGGCAGGGGAGGGGGCTGTTTGGGGATATGATTAAGCTAGTAGTTTTGGACCCAACGCGCTTGGGTTCGCAGCCCCAGTTCTGCGTCTGCCAAGCGGAGATGACATGGGACAGGAGAGGCTGCTGCCCAGAGGCTGAGACCAGGGGCTCTGGGCACGCAGGGGTCCAGTCTCCCGTCACTCACGGGGTTTGGGGACACTAGGCAAGTGCCTCCTTCCTGCCGAGCGTTAGTTTTCCCCTCTGTAAGAGGGAGTTGAGCAGAGGCTTGGAAGCTAAGGTCCAGAGATGGGAAGGGGTTTTTTGGGCGTAAGATTTCAGAGTGCAGAACAGAAGCAGAACTTGAACCCCAGCCGCCAGGCTCAGGTGCTGTGTCGAGGGAGCTGCAGATGCAGCCCCCGCAGGCTCACGGCAGAGAGAGGGTGGCAGGGCCCTCCGCCTCGGGGCGCCGTCTGATTGCCCCCTGGTTGCCCCGCAGGACCTGGAGGTCGGGATCCGGAAGAAGATCGAGCACGACGTGGTGATGAAAGCCAGCAGCAGCCTGCCCAAGAAGCTGGCACTGCTGAAGGCGCCCGCCGGGAAGAAGGAGGCGGCCTCCGCCACCAAGACGCCTGCCTGAGGGCTCCAGCCCCTCGGGGCCATCACCGCAGCCCCCACGGCCCCGCTCAGACTGTGCAGGGACACCCTGGCGGCACTGAGGGGAGGAGCTGCCATGCTCCCAGAGCTTCCGGTTGTGCCTAGAGCTTCAGGTGGGGGCGCCTGGCCTGGTAGCAGACGATCGGATCAGCAGGTCCCTAGCGCTGGAGGGCTTCCGGAGTGCCGGGGACTCAGCGGAGCCAGGAGGAGACGCTCAGCAGCTCCCTGTGTCCCCTCCCCTCCCCTCCCCGGGTCTTGTCTCCACAGGTTTAAGCCTGAGCAATAAACCTGACTTCGTGGTTCTTCCTGTGTCTCGGGGTCCTGTGAGTGGGCCGTTGCTGGCTCAGCCTGGCTGACTCACACCAGCCTCCCCGCTCACCTGCACACCCTCCACCCGCTCTGCCAGGCGTCCTAGGGAGCCGCTGCCCATTCTGTGGGACACGTGCCCACACCGCCTCGTAGGGTCCTGGTGCTGATTAAACCAGGATGCACTGAGGAACCGCTTGGCGCCCCCTCCATCTTTAAGAAAGTCATGACAGCTACTGTTTATGTAGCACTTTCCACACAGCACCGTGACCGTCAGGACACCCAGGTTAGGTTGGGTCATTGACATTCCAGAGTTGGGATGGGAACCTGCCACTGGCAGAGCCCCAGGGCATGCTCTCAGCTGACCATCCACGTCCTCCCATGCTTGCCAGACCAGGATTTCCTCCTGTCCCCTCCAGGGCTCCCTTCCCCTGGAGCGTCACTCGGCTCCCCTGGACTGGATGTTGCCCGTGGAAGCGGCAGGGACTCTGTCGAGGGGCGGGTCACAGCTCAGGGACTGACCAGGGGGCTGCAGTCTGGGTGACACTGAGCTGCTGCCTTTGGGGGGAGATGGTGGGCACCTGTGGGTGCAGTGGGCTGCTCCCCCGAGGTGGGTGAATGGTCCCCTGCTGGCCCATCTTTTCCCAGCCAGCCTCACCCACCTCAGATGTGTTTTCTTCTCCCCACACAGTAGTATTCAAAATTTCTTGATCTTAGGCGAGCCATGGTGGCCTAGTGGTTAAGTTCGGTGCTGTCCACATCAGTGGCCGGGGTTTGGTTCCCGGGCTCAGACCTACGCCACTCGTCTGTCAGTGGCCATGCTGTGGTGGCGACCCACACACACAAAGAGGAAGAGGGCACAGATGTTAGCTCAGGGCGAATCTTCCTCAGCAAACAAAAATTTGCTGAATTAGCAACATTTTTTTTAAAAGCAGGGTACACCACGGTGGAAGACAGTTCAGTGGCTCCTCAATAAGTTCAGTGTAGAGTTACCATGTGACCCAGCAATTCCACTCCTAGGCTTGTACCCAGAAAAATTGAAAACAGATTTGAACGATAACTTGTACACATGTGGTCACTATTCACAGTGGCCAGAAAATGGAAACAACCCACATGTCCATCAATGGGTGAGCAGGTAAGCAAATGTGGTCCATCTGTACAAGGGAATATTATTCAGCCATCAAAAGGGAGGACTGATTCAGGCTACAATGTGGATGAGCCTCAAAAACATGCTGAGGGAAAGAAGCCAGCCACAAAAGGCCACGTGGTTTATGACCCCGTTGAGCTGAAATGTCCAGAACGGTAGATCAGATCAGTGGTTGGGGGGGTGGGGAAGACAGGGGGAGTGACTGCTCACTGGGAGGGAGTCATCTTTGGAGGCAATAGAAATGTTCTGGAAAATAGAGGTGGTTGTGAAACATTGTGCGAGTACTAAATGCCACTGAATTGTGTATCTTTAAATGGTGGATTTTATATGTGAGTTTTAACCATCAAAAAAAAAAACTGTCAGGAAGAAAATCCTAATTGACGTCTGGAGAACTGGGGCACGGTGGAGGCGGCAGAGCGGGCGTTTGAGGGAGGGCCGTGGCGTCCGGGACGGTTGGGAGTGGCCCGGGCTGGCGCTCAGGCTCGGGGGTCGGGTAGGAAGGGCAGGAGGGCAGGGCCGCTGCGGGGCTGCCTGACCCCGAGGCACGCCCTTCCTTGGGCCGTCCTGGCAGCAGCTTCTCCCCTCGGCAGGCAGGGGGTGACTTCTGCCCCCTGAGACCGAGCCAGTTTGCCCTTGGGGCATGTATTATACACCTACTGTGTGCACGATCCCGTCCACACTGGGCTGGGAAGAGCTGAGGTTCTAGGGGACAGAACAGGAAGCCCCGGGCCGCCCCTCCAGACCCCCACCTCCTCTCCGTCCTGCCGCCTGGCCTCTTGCCCCTGCTGTTCCCTGCTCCTCCCAGGCGTCACCTCAGAGAGCCCTTCTCTGTCCCCCGCTCCCGGCAGCGGTCACTGCGCCCCCCCGCCCCCCCCGAGCCTGTCGGCTCTTTGCCTCCCCAGGCCGGGTCCCCGCCAGGCGCTCGGCTGCGTCTCCGGCGCCCGGGACGGCGCACAGCGGGTGCCCCATCCGCAGGTTCTGTGGAAGGGGGGAGAAGGCGCTGCGCTCCCGCGCGTCGCCAGTGCCCGTCCCGCGCGTCACCTCTGCAGCACGCCCTTCCGGGGAACCTGAGCCACCGCTGCGTCCCTGAGCTCTTGGCACGGCTCCCTCACCTGGAAGCCACCGGCAGCCGCACACGACCACGCTGATCCGTACACGCGCGACTCCGTCCCGCCCAGCAGAGGTCCCGCCCACAACCCTCCGCCCGCGGGAGCACCGGTTTCCCTCCACTCGCTTCTTGACTCAAACAGTCCGATCTGTGAAGCTGCCTGTTTTCCAGACTCCTTTGAACCGCGTGTAACACCTGCCTGGGCCCCACAGGAGTTCAATACAGATTTTAGCACGTGTTCATCTTTCTATGTCAGAGTCATGATTTCACCCTCTTTGGAAAATTTCTTTTGACGTTTCTGTCTGGAATCTCAGAAGGCCGGGGGCTGGGACAGGGTGGGCTCTGGGAGCCCTCTGGTCCCTCCTTCCGCCACCAGGAGGCGCCTTGAACCCGGGCCCAGACCGCGTGCCGGCGGCTGGCGGCGCCCCGGCGGCCAAGGGCTCCTGTCGGCTGGCTCCCTTTGTCCTTCTGACGCCAGCCCCTCTGGGGAGGACCGCAGGGGCGAGGGAGGGCATTCAGGCTCGACAGGTATGGGGTCTGGAATGTGAACCCACTCGTTCCCCTGCCCCCAGCCCTCCGCCTCCCCAGACTGCCTCGTTTTGCCATCACTGCCCTGGGTGACTCTGCCGCCCCAGCTCTCTCCTTCCGCCTGTCCCCCACTGGTGCTGGCGCAGAGAGCCCCAGACTCCGGAAAACCCCCCATCTCGAGTTCTGTGCCAGTTTCTGCCCTTCCTGGCTGTGTGACCTTCCACAAGTCCCTTCACCTCTCTGAGCCTCAGTTTCCCCATGTTAAATGGGGATCCTAATACCGCCCCCCAGGTTGGAGGATCCGGAGCCTGAAAGCTGAGGGCCTTCAGGTGTGATTGTGAGCTGCCCTTGTGTCCTAGGGGAGAGGGGAGCCCACGTCCAGCCGCTCGGCAGTCTTCTCTCTGCCTGTCCCCCCACCCAGCCCTCAGGGCCAGGGCAGTCACTGAATGTGGCTTTTTGGACACAATTCTTCCTGCCCCAGCCCTTTCCGCTCCTGCTGTCACCTTCCCCCTCCGCCTGGAATGCCCGTTTTTCCGGGCAGGGCCCTGACACTTAACCCGGGAACTTGTGTTCCAAAAGGGAAGAAAAGAAACGTCAGAAGCACACCTTGCCAGCGGGGCAGGCCGGAGGGGCTGTGTCGGGACCAGGAAGCGACACGGCCCGGCCGGTTTCCTGCCTGAATCAACGGGGCGTGGATACTGCAGGGGGCTGGCAGAGGGAGGGCCCTCATGGAAAGTTAGGGTGGGGGTGCCCACAGAGCCAGGGGCCGTGTCCCCCCATCTTAGCTCCAGGGTCGCCCCGTTTCCCATGGGCCTCGAGGACACGTGGGTTTGGGGTCAGGAGCGGTGGATGCCTAGACAGTGAGCTCACGGCAGGCGGGCGTGATAACTATGCCTTCCGTCTCCCTGAAGCCCAAGCTCGCCGGCTGCACTGAGAAGGGCGGACACGCGGGGGGCCGGAACCCCCCTCCCGACCTCTCCTTTCCTAAAAGTATTACTTGGAAGGGGCAGGTTTGAAATAGGCCTAGAGACTTCATCCTGGGGGCACCCCCTTCTTCCCAGGGCACTCTGACATCACACATTCTCCCGGGACTGCTGTGTGGCCTCGGGCAACTTTCTGACCCTCTCTGGGCCCCATTCCCTTCATCTGTAAAACCAGAATGGAGTTGGAATAGAATCTCAGTGTTTCCCAAACTCTGCATTTGATCCCCAGCCAATGTGACAGGACCAGCCCACCCACCCGGGCTCGAATGCTGGCCCTCCCCTTTCCTGCTCTGGACCTGGGGCAAGTCGCCTCTCTGTGCCTCTGTTTTCTCATCCGTGAGATGCGGACAGTGAACAATGTTAGTATCTATTGTTAGAGAGGGAATAAAATAAAATAAAACATCCATTCCCTGCTCCTCCTCCACATCCGCTGTTCCACTGGCCTGGAGTGACTTCTCTGATTCAGCGTCTCAGGCCGCCCACTGAAGCATCCTCGGGGACGAGGAGCTGGGCTTAGCTGACACAGCCTCAGACCAGATGCTGAAGCGTCCCTGGGCCCCGTTTGCGAGGGGAGCACCTGAAAGACGTTTTTCTCCCGAGTCCTCCCTGCCTCTCCCCCCTACCCGTTATTTCTTCCCCATCAGTCTTCTTCTCACGTCCTGTGCAAGAAACGGACGCTGCAGGAAGTCTGGGGCCTCCCAGTCCGGGTGAGATCAGGCAAGGACGCCCCCTCTCCGAGCCTCAGTTTCCTCGCCTGAGGAATGGAGACGCCCCTCCCCACTTTGCAGGCTGTTGGAAGGCTTAAACCCCGTCCTGCATCTGGACGGCTGGAGCACCGCATAAGCAGTCAGTACACCGTTATTATTGCCGTTTCTGTTGTCATTGTGACAGGCTGTGGTTCCTCAAGACCACCGCTGTCCAATAGAAATTACAGTGCGAGTGGCATATGTGACTTTAAATGTCCTGAGGCCACTCAGAATAAAATAAATAAAAAACAGGTGGGATTCATTTCAATAATGTGTTTTATTGAACCCAAGTTTATCTAAATTATTATCAATATTTCAACACGTGATCAATATTAAAAATTCTTAATGAGAAATCTTACCTTTTTTTTTCCTACTGAGTCTCCGAAGTCCGCTGTTTCCCGTTTGTAACACAGCCCAGTTCAGGCCGGCCCCATTTCAAGGACGAAAAGGCCACTGGTGGCCGGTGGTGACGTCCGAACAGCGCGGGTCAGAGGGAGTTTGCTGAATGGTGGGCTGGGGACCGGCCAGGAAGTGCAGCTGTGGAACTGGAAATTCCTGGAAGGAAGAGGCCAGAGTTTGCATATGGAAGGGGGTGGCGGCGAGCAGGCCGCTTAGGGGCCACCTGGGGTTTCCCTGCGCCGTAGGTCATTTCACCGGGACGGGAGCAAAGCCTCACAGACGGAGGGACTGCTGTGCGCCCGGCGCTGTCCCGGTGCTGGCGGCACAGCCGCGCGGGTCAGACCAGCGCCGCCCCGGGGGCTCCGGGCGGAGAGGGGAGGCAGAAACCAGCGTAATGAGAAGGCAGGGAAGACGGGCGGCGGGGAAAGGCGGGGTGCTCCGAGGACGCGGAGACGAGGGATGCGGGGGCGGCGCCGGCTTCCGAGCCGGAGAGGGTGGCCCGGACCGACTGGGTCAGAAAAAAACAGAGGTGCTCGGATTGGACACGTATTACGTTGAATCTTATGATATTGCCATTTCAGTAGGTCAAAAATCCACAATTTCATATGACAACTTAATGGTTAGGGCACAGAATGGATCGGGGGTTCTTAGCTTGGGTCTCAAGGAGGGGCTTGAACTGGGCTCTATTTCTAGAGAGGATCCGCAGCCCCCATGAGCTCCACCAAGGGGCCTGTGATGCCCCCCACCCCCCAAAGCACCACAACTTGACTCGGTGCCCAGAGAGGCTGAGAGAGTTTCTGGCGTCACACAGCCAGAGGGAGGAGGGGCTGAGCTGCTGCCCGGGGATCCCGCGGCTCTGTCTCGCTCCCCGGCCGAGCCGTGTTGATTGTCCCCTCGCGGCGCCCGGAAGCGACCCTCAGTAAACAAAGCCGTGTGTGGGCGCAGCCCCAGCTGCCCCGGGCGCGCTGTCCAGCCCGAGGGGGGCGGAGGAGGAATGTTGTGAATGAACCCAGGGCCCGCCCCGAAACTCCGCAGAAGGCCTGCTCCGCAGGGGTCTTCCCATTGTGATTGGTCGACGGCGCCCCGTGATTGACAGCGCCGCTCGCTGAGCGCTCTGATTGGGCCGTCTCGGAAAGACAGGCAGCTCATGCAACGAATGAGTAGCGGAACTCGGAAACGGGTCTGGAGGTTCCGCCAGTGGCGGAGGAGAGCCTCGGAGGCCGAGGGGGGTGCCAATGGGGACGGGCGGCGGGGGCGGGACGACAGCGGAGGATAAAGCGGCGGCCGAGGCAGCTTCATTGTTGTGAAGAGTTTTAAAGGGGCCGCATCGCCCGGCCGCCCGGCGCGGGGCGGGGGTGGGTGCGGCGGGGGTCCCCGGGCGGCCGAGCGCGGAGGAAGGACGAGAAGGCGGGCAGGGGTCGCGGGAGCCGGCGAAGCGGAGCGGGTATCTGGCCGACCCCCCAACAGACCCCGCCCCGGCCCCGGCCCGGCCGGATGGACGCCCCCGCGGTCAAGCGGAGCCGGGGCTGCCCCGCGGCACCGGAGGAGCGCGATGCCGGGGCCGGGGCCGTGCGCGGCCGGGGCCGGCCCGAGGCGCTGCTGGACCTCAGCGCCAAGCGAGTAGCCGAGAGCTGGGCCTTCGAGCAGGTGACCAAGGGAGGGAGGGGGGAGGGACGCACTCCCAGCCTCCTCCCGGACAAGCCTTCTCCTCCCCCTGCCCAACCCCAGACTCCGGACCTGCCGCCGTCGGAGACGCCCCGCAGATCCCCTCCAAGATCCTTAACCCTGCCCCGAGACACCCCTCGTCCTCCCGTCTCACTCCTTCAAACCCTGTGACCCACCCCGTCCCTGCTCCGCCGGCCCTGCCCTCCAGCCCACAAGACCCGGGATGGCTCAGCGCCCCAGACCCCAGCTCAGGACGCTTCCTTCTCCTCCTGCCCCGTGGTCCCCTCACAACCCTGGGCACCCCTTTTTCCCACCTTATCCTCTTCGTCCAGTTAGGGCGCCCCATTCAACCTTCACTCCTCTCTCCAGCTCCTACAAGCCGCCCCCAGTTGGGGGCATCCCGATTCTCAGCCCCTCGAGTCTCACACTCCCCTATTCGTGTCCCCCAGATCTGTCCTCCCCCCCAGGAGAGGACTCCCCCATTTCTACAGCTCTCAGCCTCAAGACACTCCTTTCTGCCCCCCAGCCTCCAGAACCCACCTGTCCCATGGGGATCCCCCTCATCTCCAGATCCTTCCCTCAGGCCCTGCCCCTCATCCCCCACTCACCCTTCCCTGCCCCCCCATCCCAGTCCTCCGGAGGTTGGCAGCAGGGGCCGGGCCTGGTCTGTACCTGGACAGCGCACCTGGAACCCCGCCTCTGCAGCTTCTAGGGGCTCTGCCAGGGTGCCCCAGGGCTGGGTCAGTTGAAGTCCCCTTTCCCAGCCTCACTGTGGGCCCCCGAGGAGCTGCAGATGGGGCCTGGACCTGGTGCGCCTTGTGCAGCCCCACGGGCTCTGCCTTCTGTCTGGCTTTGCGGGGCGTCCCTTGCTCCCCAGCCTCTCAGAGTTAGGAATTCTGCCGGGACCGATGGGTCTGGGCCAAGCGTGACTGGGGCAGGCTCTGATTCACGGCCTGGAAAATCCCTCCTTAGTCATCTGCCAACTGTCCCTGAGGCCTGGGCCGGTCACTGGCCCTCCCACTTTCCCCCGAAACCCCAGACTGGGGTCTCTGCAGGGCCCCTGCCCCTTCATTGTGTGTGAGACACCCAGAGTAGTCCTCAAACCATCTCCAGGGCTCCCACACACCTGCCCTGGCCAGGCCGGGTGCAGGGGAAGCGCTTGCCAGAAGGAGCTCCTGGAATCCTCTGCAAGCCTTTGGGAGTTGTTCTCCTTCCCACTTTGAGGAAACTGGGGCACAGAGAGGTTGAGAAACTTGCCCAAGGTCACCCAGCCGGTGAGTAGCAAGCCTGGATTGGAAGAAAGCCCAGCCAGCTCACTTCACTGCCCAGAGCCCCCAGGGGTAGCCTGTGGGAAGCTGAGCACAGAGCCTGACTTGGGAGTCAGAGCTCGCCGGCTGTGGGACTCTGAACAAGTGAACTCACCCCACCTCTGAGCCGCAGATTCCCCAGGCTGCAAAATGGGGTGATGATTAGTATCATGAGGTTATTTCTGTGAGAATTGAAGAAAATCGCGTATATAAAGCATTTATCATAGTGTGGGCTAAGATAACGTAGGCCTGGTCACTATTTTCTGTCTTCCTTGCTCCTGCCCCCTCAAAGCCTGGGAGGTGGGACCGTCTTACATCAGGACCCTGGAACCTGACACGCAGGAGGGAAGCAGCAGAAAGTTCTAGAACACTAACTATGGGCCAGATGTTACTGTAAACACTTTACATATATTGAAGCATATTTAATCTTCACGGTACCCAGAAGGCAGGTGCTGTCAGCATCGCCACCTCACTCTTGAGAAAACTGATGCTCAGAGAGGCGGAGTGACTTGCCCCCAGGTCGTGTTGCTTGTTAAGAGGAAAGCCAGGATTTGAGCCGGGGTTTCTAACCCACCGGGCCTCCCCATAGGTCGAGGAGCGGTTCTCCCGGGTGCCGGAGCCGGTCCAGAAGCGCATTGTGTTCTGGTCGTTTCCACGCAGCGAGCGGGAGATATGTATGTACTCGTCGCTGGGCTACCAGCCCCCAGAGGGAGAGCATGACGCCCGGGTGCCCTTCACCCGCGGGCTGCACCTGCTGCAGAGCGGGGCTGTGGACCGCGTGCTGCAAGTCGGTGAGTGGCCCCCACCCCTTCCAGGAGGCCGGGAGGCCCTGAGCAGGCCTGGAGGAGCCAGGAGTTGCAGGGAGGCCTGGGCCAGGGGAGCGGAGGCTCCAGACCTCTGGCTGCTGTGCCCAGGGAGGGTTGTACAAGATATTGTGAGCTCCAGATCAGGGATCTGCCTAGACGTCAGGCAGCGGGCTTAGATGGGGATGGGGGGAAGGATGGTGACCCAGAAAGCAGGGCAAGGGAGGCCCCAGAACTTAGGCAGCGGGGCCCAGCTAAGGGTGGAGGACTGAGGCTGTTCCTAGATCCCCGGTGGAGGCCATCGTGGGGATTGGGGGTAGAGGCTGAGACAGGGTAATGGAAGATCCTTGACCTCAGACAGCTTTGTGGGGGAGGGGAAGAGGTGGTGAGGAGGAGGAGGGCTTGTCTGAGGCAGCATCTAGGAGCGACTCTAAACCAGAGGTGAGAAGAGGTTCCAGACCTCGGTAGAGGGACCCGTGATGCTTTGGGCTCAGGTTTAGAGCCAGAGGTAAGATTGGTCCTAGACCTCAGGCAGCAGAGGCCTAGGTGAGAGCTGGAGGCAAAGATTTAGAGCCAGAGGTGAGAGGTGTCTTAGACCTCAGGCAGAGAGCCTCGGGTGGAGGTTGGGATCAGAGTTTAGGGATGGTCTCAGACCTAAGGCAACGAGGCTTGGGTGGGAATCTAGGGTAGAAGTTTAGGATCAGCTGGGAGGAGGTACTTAGACCTCTGGCATCGGGGTCCAGTGAGGGGAGGGGGCAGAGGTTTAGAGCTGGAGGTGAAAGATGATTCTAGACCTCAGGCAGCAGGGCCCAGAAGGGGACCAGTAGAGGGTGAGCCGGAAAGCAGGCGAGCCCTGAAACGTGACAGCTGCCATGGGGCAGGCCACGTCTTCCAGCTGGAGGCAGGGGCTCCACCAGGATGACCCTTCTTGACCCCAGTCAGCCTGGGGGCCCCCTTGCCTGGACATGACCTGGCCGGCCACAGGCTCAGCCACCTCCAGCCGGTATGAGGAAGCCGCTGTCTCCCGGCGTGATGCAGCCAGGGCCGGCTGGGGCCTGAGCTGCCCAACCAGTCGGATGAGCCTGGCATCTGGGCTCCCCAGGGGCCAGGGAGGGGCAGGGGGTGAGGGGGTGACCTGCCCCTGGGCTGCCACATCAGCCGCTCTCCCCCCAGTGTCACAGGCATCTTCCCAGGAAGTTACAGGCTCCTGGAGCCAGCTGTATCCATGGCAACCCAAGGGCTGAGAACATCATCACTATCCTCTTCAGCATCGTCACTATAATACAGTCGTGTTCTTCAGAATTAGAACGTGAGCACGGTTTATTTAGGACGTACTGTATGCCAAGTGTTCTAAGCACTTGCCAAATATTAACTCGTTTAATCCTCATTACAACGCACGAGGAGGATGTTCCTATTTATTCCTTCTGACAGACTGATGCGCAGAGAGGCTGAGTGCCTTGCCCTGTTGCTCAGCTGGGATCTGCGCGGCTCTTGCTGTGCATGGGGACAAGCACCGCCGTCTCTGGGGTGACCCAGCGGCGACATTTTGGCTTTGGTCTTAGGGTTCCACCTCAGCGGAAACGTCCGGGAGTCTGCGGGCCCCGGGGAGCCCGAGCGCCTCTACCGTGTCTCCATCAGCTTTGACCGCTGCAAGATCACGTCCGTGAGCTGCGGCTGCGACAACCGCGACCTCTTCTACTGCGCGCACGTGGTGGCGCTGTCGCTGTACCGCATCCGGCACGCGCGCCAGGTGGAGCTGCGGCTGCCCATCTCCGAAACGCTCTCGCAGATGAACCGGGAGCAGCTGCAGAAGTTCGTGCAGTACCTCATCAGCGCCCACCACACCGAGGTGCTGCCCACCGCCCAGCGCCTGGCCGACGAGATCCTCCTGCTGGGCTCCGAGATCAACCTGGTGCACGGTGAGGGCGCTCGCGGCAGCCTGCTTGCGGTGCGACGGGCATTGGTCCCAGAATCCTCAGGTCCCCTTGATCCATGAGTGGGAGCGGGGGCAGCGCCCTGGCCTGAGGTCAAAGTCACACACCTAGTAAGCGGCAGATCCTGAATTTGCTGTGGCCCCGGGCAGGTGAACAGTTGGAAATCAGCCAGCGGGGAGAGCTGGAGTTGAGGGAACAAGTGGGAGTTGTGGCCGCAGGGTGGGGGCGTCCTGAGATCACAGGAGCGGGCCTGGGGGGCGGCGTGAAGGGTATGTGTGAATGTTAGTGGGCGTCATGGGTGGGAGATAGACCAGGAGGTATTTTGAGCTCTGGGAGGGTTTGGGGTGACAAGGGCCTGCGTGGCTTAACTATAATGGTGGGAGGATGGAGAAGGATGGAGAATGAGTGGATGGATGAGTGGTGGGTGGAAGCGTGGATGGATGGATGGATGTGATGGGGTGGGGATGGGTGGCTGCAGAAGGGTTGGTGATGGGGTGTAGGGGGGAACTGACGGTGTGGAAAAATGGATGGGGTGAGTGGATGGGTCATTGACTAGGACGGTAGGTGAATGGCGAGTTGCTGGTAATCGGAGGTGGGGTTGGGTGGGATGGGCTATGGGGGGGTTGAAGTAGACAGAGGGTGGTGGACAGATGGAGTTGGTTGAGGATTGGAGGGACCATGGGTGCATGGATTGGGGGAGAGTTGATGGGTACATGGAATGTTTGTATGTGTGGACTGACATGGCAGATGGACTGAATGGGTGGGTGTTTTGTGTAGGACGGATGGTGGTGGCGGGCATTTTGGGAGATAGATATGAATGGATTGTTTGATGGGGGAAGAATAGATAGAAAGTGGGGGTAGTTGGATGGATGGATAGCACGGTTATGTGGGTCAATGGATGAACGAGTTGGTGAGTATCTTGAGTCGTTGGTACAGATGAGTTGGAAAGAAAGATAGAGGTGAGTAGGTGGATGGATGGATGGACCAGTGGGATGGGTATATACATAGGTAAGCAGGTGGGAGTTATAGGTAGGGTGGATGATGGACTAATGGTGTAGGTAGGTATGCTAAGGGTTATTGATATGTGGATGGGTAGATGGCATGACACAGGGGCACGGATAGACAGGTGAGTGGTTGGGTGGATGAGTGGGTGACATTTTGGGTAAGATGGATGGATGGATGGATGGATGGATGGGTAAGCAGATGGGCAGGTGATGTTTCAGGTAGGATGGATGGATGAATGGATGAGCAGATTGGTGGGTGGTGTTTCAGGTAAGATGGATCGATAAGTAAATGGATGAATAAGCTAGTGAGTTTTGGGTGAGATGGATGGATGGATGGATGGATGGATGGATGGATGGATGGATGGACAGGCGCACTCATGGATGGATGGATGGATGGATGGATGGATGGATGGACGGACAGGCAGACACAAGAATAGATGGATGAATGGATGGGTGGAAAGGCAGACTCATGGATGGATGGATGGGTGGGTGGTTTTTCAGGTGGGATGGATGGATTGATGGACAGGCAGGCACACGGATGGATGGATGGATGGATGGATGGGTGGGTTGGTGGGTGGGTGGTTTTTCAGGTGGATGGGTGGGTGATGGATGGGACTTTGAGATGGGTTGAGTGACTTGGAGGACTGGATGATGGCAGGAGCAGACGGTGCTCTCCCCAGGCCCAGCCTGAGCTTTCTCCCCCCACCCGCAGGCGCCCCAGACCCCACGGCGGGCGCGGGCATCGAGGATGCCAACTGCTGGCACCTGGACGAGGAGCAGATCCAGGAGCAGGTGAAGCAGCTGCTGTCCAACGGCGGTTACTATGGCGCCAGCCAGCAGCTGCGCTCCATGTTCTGCAAGGTGCTGCGCGGTGTGGCGGGCGGGGGAGGGGCTAGAGGGCCTGGCGCCCCCCCTCATCACCGGTCCCGGCGCAGGTGCGGGAGATGCTGCGCATGCGGGACTCCAACGGGGCGCGCATGCTGATCCTCATGACCGAGCAGTTCCTGCAGGACCCGCGCCTGGCCTTGTGGCGGCAGCAGGGCGCGGGCATGACGGACAAGTGCCGGCAGCTGTGGGACGAGCTGGGTAAGGCCCCGACCCCGGGGCGCTCCCGGGTCTGGCCCTGAACCCTTCCCCGTCACTAGCACCTCCGACGGAAGAGGCCCGGACCCGGGCTCAGGGGCCACAGCAGGAAACGGGAGAGGTTGAATCCCCGCCTTCACGGCCGACACCTAGTAGACAGACCGGAAACTACTACGAACCCGTTAGACCAGAGTCCCCACACCTTTTCCACAAGGGCCGGATGGTCAACAGTTCGGCTTTGCGGGCCGTTTGGTCTCGGCCCCGACTGCTCATCTTTGCGGGTCATAGTGGGAAAGCAGCCACAGACGCACATTACCAAGTGGATGTGGCAGTAAAACTGTATTTACAGACACTACTTATTTATTTGAATTTTATATCATTTTCCCAAGTCACAAAATATTCTTTAGATTTATTTCCGCCCTACCATTTAAAAATGTAAAAATAAATCTTAGCCCGTAGGCTGCTCAAAAATAGGTGGCGGGTTGGATTTTCTCCACGGGCTGACTCCATGATAGATGCTCAGAAGCTCTATGGGAGAAAAAGAACAGCCAGAGGAGTCTGGTGGTTTGGGTTCGAATCCTGACTTCCCAGCTGTGTGACCTTGAGCAACTGAATTTACCTCTCTGTGCTGTAACGTGAACAGATGATGCGTTGTCACCTCAGAGGCTCGAAGTGAGGGCTAAGCAGAGAGCAGTGCCCGCACACAGTAGGCACTCCGTAAGTGTGTGCTGCCACCGTGGGCGTGAATGCTAGCCTCCCCCGTGCCCCCTCACTGCCCTGCCTCCCTCCCCAGGGGCCCTGTGGGTGTGCGTCGTCCTGAGCCCCCACTGCAAACCAGAGGAGCAGGCCAGCTGGCTCCAGCTGCTCGGCCAGTGGGACAAGCTGGACATGTGCCCGCTGGAAGAAGGCAATTACTCTTTCGATGGCCCCAGCCTGCAGCCCACTGCGCCCCTCGGCCCAGGTAGGAGGGGGTCCCTGCCGTCCCCTCCAAAAACCATCACCACCTCCTGTGGCCCAGCCTGCCCGTCATTCCCTCTGGGGGAGAGCACAGGGGGCCCCAGCCTAGCCTGGCCCCCCCAACCCAGAGCGGGGGAGTGCCCAGGGCGGGGCGGGCAGCCCGAGGGACAGGGCAGAGAAAGGCTGCAGATGCCTGTAGTTCTGGGCTGGTATCCTGACTCAGCCGCCGCCTGGCCACGGAGGCGGGCCTGGGGGAACAGAGAGGAAAGGAAAGAGAGAGAGCGAGAGGAGGGACAGACAGACAGCAGAGGAGAGGACAAGGGTTGCGGGTGGGGGGTGGGGAGAGAGATGGAGAGAGGAATGTGTGGGCGGAGAAAGATGGACAGACAGACAGACAGGTATTCACGGTTGTCCATCCTAGGAGGGGCTGTAATAACTCCCTGGACACACACTCACACACACACCTTTGAAGGCTGCTGTGAGGATTTGGGGACGTGATGCACGCCCATTGCTGTGCCCGAAGTCTACCCCCCAGCTGGCCCTCGGTGGGGGGAACCGGCCAAGGCCCCGACTGCGGGTCCCCCTCACCAGGCCGTGCTGGACGCCTCTCCCGCAGGCTCGGAGGAGGAGGAGGAGGAGGTGGCGGCTGCAGGTTCCCGCCACACCGTGTTCGGCCGCGCCCTGCAGGCCGGGTCGCTGCGCTGGAGTGACCCCCACCTGCAGAGGATCCTGGCCAGCGACTCCTACAGCCCCAGCCTCACAGGCAGCGTGGGCAGCGACAAGCCGACCTTCGACCCCCAGGGCCGCCCACTCTGGCTGGGCGAGCCCTTCCCCACCGCCTGTGCCCGTGTGGACACCCTGCGTGCCCATGGCTACCCCCGCCAGGCCCTGCGGCTGGCCGGCGCCATAGTTAACACGCTCCGGCTGCAGCGGCGACACCAGCTTGAGAGCTACAAGCAGCAGAAAAAAGGTGGGCACCAATAGCATCGTGTCCAGGGGCTGCAGACACGAATGCCAGCTGCTGGGGGCTGTGGCAACCTGGAGGGTCTGTGGATACCACTCAGGGTCCCACCAGGAAAACCGGACCACCCTAAGATGTCTTGAGCAGAAAGGAGTTTATACAGGGGACTGAGGGCTCACAAAACCACTGGAAGGGCTGCAGGATTGAAAGTCAGGGAAGGTTGGGTTCTAGAACTTGAACTTCAGAATTCAGAAGCACAGAGGTTGCGGCAAACTGCTGACAGGCTCAGCCGCTGGCAGCCCCGGCTGGGGGCAGTTCCCACGAGGACGCCCAGAACCTGCTGGCAGCACCTCACTTGTGCACTCTGCAGACAGCCGCACACCTGCTCACGGCTGCTGCAGGAGAATAACAGCCTCGTCCTCTCCCACCCGCCGCTCCTCACACAAAGGAGTCTGGGAAATGTAGTTTCCAACCCCTGCCATTCGAGGCGGGCGTCAGCCACATGCCTTTCAGACACGTGGACCCAGGGTGCCCAGATCTTCCGATTTTTCAAGGCAGGCCAGAAATCTGGATTATTTGATGTGGAATTTACTGATTTTTAAACATGGGCAACAATTCAAATTTATACTAGAAAAAAAACACACACACTTGTGGAGCATGTCTGTGGACCAGATCAGGGAAGGCAGGAGGGAGCCCACCAGTTTCATTCTCTTGGTGATGGGTCAGTTATCAGGAAGTTGAACACAGGGTGTAATGGCAACATGGGGGTGCTGGGACCGAGCAGAGCCCTGTCCCAGCCTGGAGGCACAGGGAAAGCCCTCCAGAGGAGGTGAGAGCTATGCTGAGATCTTAAGGATGTATAGGAGTTTCCCAGGAGAAGGAGAGGGAGGAACAGTGTTCCAGGTAGAAGGAACAGCATGCACAGGAGCCCAGAGGCAAGAGAGCACTCGGCTTGTGGCAGGAGATTAGAGGGTGGGCTTCCAGGTGGGGCATGTGGCCCTGAAAGCTGGCTGGGCTTGAGAGAGGTGGGAGGGATTAAGGGTTATGAGGGGAATTACAGTGGTTGGATGTTTTAGAAAGCGCCCAGTTTCGTCCTGGTGTCCTGCCAGGCCGGGGTCTGGCTGTGGGACAGGAGGCCAGGACTGTGGAGGCGAGAGCAGCTACAGAGCCCAAGGGGTGGAGAAGACGGATGCTGGGTGGACAGGTGGCCGTGTGAGGCTGAGCTGGGGGTTCAGGGAGAGGAGGCCACCGGGGCTTGGGTGAGTGGGCGGGCATTGAGCCCCATTCCTGCCTGCAGAGCTGCTGCAGAAAGGCTCCACCTGCATCACCAACACCGAAGGATGGGTGGGCCACCCCCTGGACCCCATTGGCTGCCTCTGCAGGGCGCTCCTGGAGGCCTGTCGCCTGGAGGAGGAGACCCTCGCCCTTTACCCAGGTACCCACATTGAGGACCCCTGGAGGAGGTGGGACAATCCCCATCCTTTGGCCACGCCCCTAGCTTTATCCATGTAAGGTGGGGCCACACCCCTACCCTTTGCCACGCCCCCTTTCCCATACCCCTAGAAAGTGGGGTCCCGCCCCTACCCTTGGCCACGCCCCCTTTCCCATGCCCCTAGAAAGTGGGGTCCCGCCCCTACCCTTGGCCACGCCCCCTTTCCCATGCCCCTAGAAAGTGAGGTCCCGCCCCTACCCTTGGCCACGCCCCCTTTCCCATGCCCCCAGAAAGTGAGGTCCCGCCCCTACCCTTGGCCACGTCCCCTGGCAGGTGTCAGGAGCCAATAGAATCAGCTTCTGAAAGTGAAGCCAGCATAGCCTTAACTGCTGCTGGAAGGTGGGGCCCACCCCCACCCCCAGTCTCCTTGCTTGACATCAAGGGCCCCTGGGGTCCCAGGAAAGGAGGTCCTCTCCAGCAGCTCTGGTGCCCGTCTCCCACAGACTCAGGCCCCGAGAAGCGGAATGTGGCCTACCAGCACGTGCCCGTGCCCGGGAGCCCTGGGGAGTCCTACTTGGCGCTGGCGCTGGAGGTGGCCCTGCTGGGCCTGGGGCAGCAGCGGGCCCTGCCGGAGGGGCTGTACGCCCAGGACAAGGTGGTGCGCCACGAGGAGCAGCTACTGGCCCTGCTGGAGGAGGTGGAGCTGGACGAGCGGCTGGTGCAGGTGCTGCGCAAGCAGGCGGGGCTCCTGCTGGAAGGTGAGGCCCCGTCCCTAGGTCCTGGCCCTGTCCCGTAGTGACCGAGTTGCTGCTGCATCGGGTCGCTGCCCCAGCCCCGCCTACTGGTCCTTACTGCCCACTGGCGCCTTGACAGATCCTGAAAGTGCGAGTCGGCCCTCGGCCCCGCCCCCTAGCCGTGCTGGCAGCCAATAGCTGCTGCGTGAGTGGTGAGGCTCCACCCCTTGCCATCTGGAGCCAATGGGCCTAGTCGTTGAGGCCCAGCTGGACTTGATTGGCTCTGCCCATGGTGCTGCCCTGTGAGGCCCGGCCGCTTAAATCTGGGAGGAGCTATCTTGGCCCCGCCCCCGGGGCCGGTGCGGGCGCAAGTCCTGTGGCTCGACGCTGCGTCTGAGTCCTGCCCCACCCCCAAGGCTGCCCAGGGTCTCCTCTTTCTTTGAATTTTCTAGCTTTTCTGTACCAGCCCTGCGCCCCCACCCCCGGACCTCTCTGACCCCTAGCCCAGCCGGTCTAGCCTGGGGTCTGCCCATCCGCGACTCAGAGCCCGGGCCTAGGGGAGACCTGGGGAGGGGCGGAGGTGAGCTCACGCCTGGGCACTGAGCTCAGGCTGGCCCTGCAGGGGGTCCCTTCAGCGGCTTCGGAGAGGTGCTGTTCCGGGAGAGCGTGCCCATGCACACCTGTGCCCGGTACCTGTTCACCGCGCTGCTGCCCCACGACCCCGACCTGGCCTACCGCCTCGCGCTGCGGGCCATGAGGTGAGGACAGGCCGATGGCTGGGGGCTCGGCCCAGGGGGCAGGCAGCGGGGTGGGGTGGGAGGCGCACCCGGAGCCCCGTGCTCCGGCCTGAACTCACAGCCTGGTTAATTCAGTCTCCCTCGTGCTGACGTTCCAGGCTGCCATGTCCTCTTGATTATTAAATATAAATGTGGACTCTTATTTTGAATTTGAGAAATTTCCACGTGGCACAGGATTCAGAGTCCTTTTCAACGCAGATTTGTCCCAACCTTCCCAAATCTCAGTGGAGGCAGGCAGTGTTACCACTTTCTTATCTATCCTTCAAGAGTAGAGATTTCTGCAAACCCTTAATCTGGAAATTGAAAATCCATTCTTCTTTCGCACCCAGGATGCGTCCTGTACCTGTCTTCACTGAGCATTGCATCTGAAAGGCTTTGTCCCGGGGCACAGCATGTGGACCATGTCCATGTAGGGCCACACCGTGAAACAGCCAGGCTAGAGTTGACAGACATGTACCCTGTTTCCAGAAAAACGTTGCAATGAGTCACCTTGTTACCATTTCTCACCTGCACCAGCAGATCATAGAAGTAGAATTTTTAAAAGCTCTCTCTATAGTAAACGATGCCCAACAACTAAAATAAAATCTGTCCCCCAACCTCTGATCCCATCCTCCAGAGACACCTATTAATTTGGGGTGCATCTTCCTAGAATATTTGGAAAGAATAATCTGTAAGAGACATGATTTAGAGAACACTCTTTTCTGTGCAAGACTTTTTTCTAAGCCAGGGGCCAGCAAATTACAGCCCACAGGCTAAATTTGGCCTGCCACCTGTTTTTGTACAGCCTGTGAGATAAGAATGATATTTACATTTTTATTTTTTTATTTTTTTTATTTTTTTCTGTGAGGAAGATCAGCCCTGAGCTAACATCGTGCTAATTCTCCTCTTTTTGCTGAGGAAGACTGGCTCTGAGCTAACATCTATTGCCAATCCTCCTCCTTTTTTTCCCCCCCAAAGCCCCAGTAGATTGTTGTATGTGATAGCTGCACATCCTTCTAGTTGCTGTATGTGGGACGCGGTCTCAGCATGGCCGGAGAAGCGGTGCGTCAGTGCGCGCCGGGATCCGAACCCGGGCCGCCAGTAGCGGAGCACGCGCACTTAACCACTAAGCCACGGGGCTGGCCCGATATTTACATTTTTAAATGATTGGGGAAAAAAATCAAAAGAATATTCTGTGACACATGAAAAGTATCTGAAACCCCAGTATCAGTGTCCAGAAATAAAGTTTGAATGGCACATAGCCATGCTCATTCATTTATTCGTTTTTATCTGGCTACTTTTGCACAACAATGACAGAGTGAGTCGTTGCGACAGAGACCAAATGGCCTGCAGGGGCGACAGTCTTGGCTGTCCAGCCCCACACAGAAAAAAGGTGCCGACCCCTGATCTAAATCCATGACCCACATGACCGCATAGAATCTTCTAAACAACCTAGCCAAATAAATGTGTTTTCCTGCATTTTACCATAAAGAAACAGGCTTAACTTGTGTCTAAAGTCACACAGCAAGGACACTTAGATACTGTTTGGACCCAGAATAGTCTTGACTCCTGTTCCAGGCTGTTGGTCACATGTAACAACTCTGAAGAACTTTTCAACACAAAAGAGATGTCTGTAGTGAGCTGCTTACAAGTATACCTCAAGGGGGATGTCGAGTCATTCAACAAACATTTCTTGTTCACCTGCCGTGTACCCCCAGGCATTGTTCTGGCTGCTGGAGACGCAGCAGTGAACAAACAGTCACAAATACCTGCCCTCAGGGAGGAGTTTTTAGTGAGAGAGACAGTAAATAAATTAGTAGGTAAATTGTGTTGCACGTCAGATGGTCACATACAAGAAAGGGTGGAAGGAGGTGGGAGTGGGAAGTTGCAATTTCACGTGTGGCTGGGGGTGTCAGGGAAGAGCTCACTGAAAAATATTTGGGCAAAGACCTGAAGATGGTGAGGGAGGAGCCACAAGGATGTCTGGGGAAGAGCGTTGCAAGCAGAGGGAACAGCCTGTGCAAAGGCCCTGGGGTAGGACAGTGCCTGGTTGTATGTGAGGGATGTCGAGGGGAACAGTGCCTGGAGCAGAGTGAGCAAGGGGAGGGGGGCCATGGAGGGATTAATGGAGGCCACATCAGGACACAAATAACCCCCTCACCTCTTTATCAGCCATTGGTTCGTGAATAGAGCATTGTTTATTTAGTCATCCCTGAAGTGAGGGGCATCAACAGCACTGCAGTGAACATCTTGCACACACGTCTTCCGTCTTCCTGGGGGCCCAGGGCTTTGCTGGCCCAAGGGATGGACTCGAGGGCTTGCTTCCCCCCTCACCCCAGGCTGCCCGTGCTGGAGACGGCGTTTCCGGCAGGAGAACCACACCCCAACCCACTGGACTCCATCATGAGCAGCCGCTTCCCCCGCTGGTTCATCCTTGGGCACCTGGAGACCCGCCAGTGCGAGCTCGCCTCCGCCATGCTGACGGCTGCCAAGGGTGAGGATGGTGGCTGCCCCTCCCCCGCCGCCTTCTCCTTCCTCCCTTCCCTCATTCCCACCCCTCCTTTTTACCCTTTTACCAAGTTCCACAGTTTTTCGTGAGCACTTCCTACATGCACCAGGCACTTGTCTGGGTGCTGAGGATGCGCAGTGAACAAAACCATCCCAGATCCCGTGCCCTGTGGCTGTACATTCTAGCGGGGTGGACAGACACTAAACAAGGTGGAAAGGTTGTCATTAAGCCAAAACGTGAAGGTGTGGGCAGAGCCATGCTGGTATCTGGTCTCCTAGTTCGGGCCGCCATAACAAATACCATGGAACCCCGGACATTTGTCTCTCACAGTTCTGGGGGCTGGAAGTCCAAGATCAGGTGCCAGCAGGGTCGGTTCCTGATGAGGGCTCTCTTCCGGGCTTGCAGACGGCCACCTCCTTGCTGTGTCCTCACATGGGGGGCAGAGTGTGAGCTCTGGTCTCTTCCTCTTATAAGGGCACTAATCCCGTCGTGACCTCATCTAACCCTGATCACTCTCAAGGCCCCACCTCCAAATGCCATCAAGCTGGAGGTTAGAGCTTCCACTTGGGAATTTTGGGAGGACACAGTTCAGTCCATAGCATCTGGGAAGAGCATTCCAGGCAGAGGGAACAGCCAGTGCAAAGGCCCAGAGGCTGACTGTGCCTGTATATCTGAGGAACAGAGAGGAGGCCTGTGTGGCTGAAGCTGAGTGACAGAATTGTCAGATCTGGGCTGTTGATAATTACAGTAACAGAAGCTCACGTTTGTGTGGCTCTTGCCATGTTAAGGCCTCTCCAGGAACGGGCTCCCCGAGGCCCTGTGAGGCAGTTCTCATTGCCTTAGTATTAGCCATGTTACAGACGGGGCAGCCAGGGCACAGAGAGGTGAAGTGACTTACTTAGGGTCACGGAGCTAGTGAGTGGCAGGGCAGGGATTTGAACTCTGGCATTCTGGTCCAGAGTTGATGCCCTTGACAGTTCGGGGTCCAGTGGGTCCCTAGGTGGCTTCCTCCCACTGGAAGGGGGCAGAGGGGAGAAGGGACAGGGGGCGGTGCTGAGAGTGGTCTGGATCTTCACAGCACCACAGCCAGGTGCGCTTCCCCCACACTCACCTGTGCACCTGTGTGGAGGAACCTGCAGCAGCAGGTCGGGAGCAGCAGGGGCTGGTGCCAGGTGTGTGAACGGTGCCCTCTGTCCGTCCTCCACCCCAGGAGACCCCAAGTGGCTGCACGCAGTCCTCAGCTCCATCCAGCAGAACATCCACTCACCGGCCCTACTCTTCAAGCTGGCACAGGACGCCTGCAAGACGGCCACCCCAGCCAGCGCGCCACCGGACACCACCCTGCTGGGCATCGCGCTGGAGCTGGGCCTGCAGGTGACGCCGCGGGAGGATGGGGAAGGGAGTGCTGCCTGGGGGCGGGCCCCGAGTGTGAGGTCCGCCTCTGGGGGCGGAGCCTGAGCGCGAGGTCTGCCTCTGGGGGCGGGGCCTGAGTGAGGGCCACTTGGGGGCGGGGCCTGAGTTGAGGCCCGCCTCTGGGGCGGAGCCTGAGCGTGAGGTCTGCCTCTGGGGGCGGGGCCTGAGTGAGGGCCACTCGGGGCGGGGCCTGAGTTGAGGCCCGCCTCTGGGGCGGGGCCTGAGCGTGAATGGCCCCTCTGGGCTGGAGCCGCAGGGGCAGTGTCTGTAAGAGTCCGGGGAATGAGGGAATGGAGTCACCAGTGAGGGTGGGTCTATAAATGAGGGACTCAGTGGCAGAGTCTGAAGATGAGAATCCACTTCTGGGGGTGTGGCTGAGGACAAGGAGAGGGGTCACGGGTCCCGCAGGTAGGTGGGGCCACAAGAGGGAGCAGAGCCTAGAGGTGCTGGCCTTGCGGGGGGCGGCCTGAGGCTGGTATCCTTATGGTTAAGGACCGTGGGTGGGCGGCGCTGAAGCTGAGGGGGCAGAGCCTGCCAATAAGGAGCTTTCTTGGGGGCGGGGCCTGTAGGGGAAGCCGGCCGAGAGGGCGGGGTCACCGCTGAGGGGCGGGGCCTGGGGGAGGGTCCCGAAGGTGACCCAGCCTCTGGGCTGGGGTCGGGTTGGAGGCCGTGAAGGCGGGGCCTGCGGGTGCGTGTCCAGGCCATCCCCAGAGGCCGTGCCCCGGCTCAGGGCTCAGCCGAGGCCAGCCTGGGTGCAGCCTGTAGGTGGGGAGGCAGCTGGGGGTGTGCGATGTGGAGGGGGCGGGGCCTGAGGGAGAGACAGGTATGGAGCTCATGGGGGCGGGGCCTGAGGATGGCGGAAGTAAAACATGAGAAGAAGGAACAGCTTGGGGTAGGGTTGTAGGATGGGGTGAGACCTTCCCAGGAGAAGAGGCAAGCATGGGGCCCGCAGGAGGCGGATCTGGCCGCCGAACAACCTGTGGGGGGTGGAGCCACTGTGGGGAGAGTGTGAGGGGGCGAGACAAGAGTGGAGCTTTAGGGAGGAGACCCACTACTTAGAAGCTTCCAGAAGGCAGGGTACACCTGGGGATGCAGCCTGGGCGGAGGGCAAGCAAGGAAGGTGCTTATTGGGGGTGGGACCTGAGGAAAGTGGGGTCTGTAGGGCAGGTGCTTTGTCTGTTTCCCAGCAGAGGGAATTCTGTTAACGTGAAGCATGGAACTTTCCAGAGAGAAGGGACAGGTTGGCTTATTGTCCAATAGAATCCATGAGGCCTCAGGATAACGCCAACAATAGCAGTAATAGTAATGGCTGGCCTTAGCTGAGCTCTTTGAAGCAGCAGACACGGTGGGAAGAGCGTTACCCAAAGTGTTTCTTTCTCACAACAGCCCCATGAGGTAGACGCGATCTTTATCCTCGTTTTACAGATGAGGAAACTGAGGCCACTCTCCTAGATTGTGTGGCTCATTGAGTCAGCCCTTAGCTCCCAGGTCTCCTGGGCCCCTGGGGATCCGCAGCCCCCGGAGGCCAGCCCAGGGTTTTGGGTGACCCCTCTCCCCTGCCACCCTGCAGGTGATGCGCATGACCCTGAACTCCATGACCTGGCGGCGGAGGGAGATGGTACGCTGGCTGGTCAGCTGTGCGGCGGAGATGGGTGAGTCCCTGAGGGACCGGCCGCCCGCCCCTGGTCTGCTCCTTTGGGTGTCCCCGAGGGAACCGGGCGGGCACAGGAGAGAAGCAGAGACTTTTCCCCGACTCCGGCCAGTGCTCAGGGCCAGGCCCCGAGGGAATGTCGGGTGGGGGGGCCGAGCTGGACAAAGGCCTGGAGGCTGGCCAGGCTAACGTGGCTTGGGGAAGGGACAGTGGCTCCAAAGCTTAGCCACACACGCATGTTCCCACCCAGTCTGCCTGCCCCTGCTCCTTTGGAAAGGTAGAGCGTGGCTTCTGTCCATCTTGGGGGGGAGGGGAGGGGCGCGTCTTCAGCCCGGGCTGGTGGGGATGTAGTCTCGGAGTAAAGCCACGCACCCACGGCCACGTCCCTGCCCCTCTTCCTGAGCGGTGTCGCCCTCTCACCTCCTCTAGGCCCACAAGCCCTGATGAACATCATGCAAAATTGGTACTCCTTGTTCACCCCGGTGGAGGCGGCCACCATCGTGGCGGTGACGGGCACCTCCCACGCCACGCTGCTGCGGCTGCAGCTGGACGCGGCCCGGCGGGAGGAGCTGTGGGCCTGTGCCCGCACCCTGGCCTTGCAGTGCGCCATGAAGGACCCGCAGAACTGCGCCTTGCCCGCGCTCACCCTGTGTGAGAAGAACCACGCGGCCTTCGAGGCGGCCTACCAGATCGTGCTGGACGCCGCGGCTGGCGGCCTGGGCCACGCGCACCTCTTCACCGTGGCCCGCTACATGGAGCACCGCGGCCTGCCGCTGCGGGCCTACAAGCTGGCCACGCTGGCCCTGGCGCAGCTCAGCATCGCCTTCCACCAGGACAGCCACCCCGCCGTCAACGACGTGCTCTGGGCCTGCTCGCTCAGCCACTCGCTGGGCCGGCATGAGCTCTCGGCCATCGTGCCCCTCATCATCCGCAGCGTCCACTGCGCCCCCATGCTCTCGGACATCTTGCGCCGCTGGACCCTCTCGGCGCCCGGCCTGGGGCCGCTGGGGGCCCGCCGGGCTGCCAAGCCGCTGGGCCCCGACCGGGCGCCCCTCTGCCAGCTCCTGGACGCCGCGGTGGCGGCCTACATCGCCACCAGCCACTCCCGCCTCACACACATCAGCCCGCGGCACTATGGCGACTTCATCGAGTTCCTGGGCAAGGCCCGGGAGACCTTCCTGCTGGCGCCCGATGGGCACCTGCAGTTCACGCGGTTCCTGGAGAGCCTCAAGCAGACCTACAAGGGCAAGAAGAAGCTCATGCTGTTGGTGCGGGAGCGCTTCGGCTGAGCGGCAGCCGGCGGCCTGCCCTGCCTCGCCGTGCCCGCTCCCGTCGGGCCCTCGACACTGGAGGCCCCCGGGGCGTTTCAGTATTAAGTCAGGGAAGGAGCCCGGCTGGAGCTAGCGGTCTTGCCTGCCAATCCCCCAAGCCCGGAAGCGGTAGGAGGCAGGGGTCCCACCACACGCGTGCCTAGGAGTGTGCGAGCGAGTGTTCGAGACTCTAGGATCAGAAGCCATACCACCACCCAGAGGCCTGGAAGGGGATGTGTGCTTGGGCAGCTGGTATGACCCCACGTCAGACACCCCAAAAGCAATAGGCAAGCACCCCCTCCCCAAAGTCACAGGCCTACCTTGGGCTGGGTTGGGGCATAGCCGGCTGGGAGGCAGGCCTTTCCAGAAACGGGCTCTCAAAGTCCATGTAGCAGACCCTCCCCGCGCCCCACTGGGTGGCCAGGGCACTTGTGTTAGGGTGTCTGGATCTCCTTTTGTCTCCTTCCCTCTCTGCCTCAGCGGTCCCATTCCACAGCCGCGTGCCCCTCCAGGCTGCCCAGCCGGGACCAATGGCTCACCCCCACTGAAGGATTTGAAGAGGCCTCAGGCCTCGGCCACATACCTCACCCCCGTCCGGCCAGGACTCCCGTTCCTGTGGGGCCAGGGTCCCAGGGCGGCTGGGGGGTCATTGCTGTCCCTCCCCTACCTGTCAGTCACTGGACATACAACTCAGGAACCGAGCCAGGCTCACGCTGTCCTCCAAACCCTGTGTCAGGAGACAAGCACAGGCGAGCCAGGGCCCCCGCCCCGATCTGGAAGGGAAAGAGGCTGGCATCTTGGCATCCCGCTCTCTGTCTGCCTGCCTCTTTCTGTCCCTTCCCATATTTTTCTGCGTTCGGCCTGCCTTTCTGTTTGCATCTCTAAGTCCCAGCTGCTCTCTCTCTTTGGCCTCGCCCCCCCACCCCACCTTGGCCCAGGGATGATGGGGGAGTCTGTCCCATCCCAGTCACTCTTCTCTATTTCCTCCTCTTGTAATTAAGGACAAAAGATCACATCATTTTGTAACTTTTTTCTATTTATTGAACCATATATTGTATTTTCTTTTTCCTTTTTTTTAAAAGATTGAACACACCTTTTCTTTTTTCTTTTATTTTGAGAGTGAGGTGTGTCCCCACCCCACCCCAGCCCCCAGCCAGGGCCCCTGTTCCCTGCACGGGAGACCTCCAGCCTCGTCTCCGGGCACAGCCTCCCGCGAGGGGAGCCATGGAGGCGCCGGCTGGTACATCCATCCAGTGGTCGTGGTGGGCTAACAGCGAGCGAGCCCTACGCGGAGTGCCCACACCGTCATGTTACAACGCCTGTCACGGTAGCCCTCAGGAGGGCTATCGTGCCCATTTTACAGACGAGAAGACGGAGGGCTCGACGTTTAAGGGACGGGCACCCATTTTAGGGAGCGTCGGCGGGACATAGTACCTGGCTGGGTTGGCTGACCCTGCCCAGCCCAGGCCGCGTGGCCCTTGCACCGCTGGGAATGGCCGCTAGGGGGTGCCGTGGCCCCAGACACCCGCTACGGGCGATGCTCGTCTCCAAGTCGCTGAGCACGGGGTGGGGTGCCGCGTCAGGTGCTGCGTGCAGCTGGGTGGGGAAGACACCCCCGAAGGCGGGAACCCTGGGCTTAGACCGGGCCCGGCGGGCGGGGCCCCGGCCGCGGGGAGCGAGGCGGGGACGTGGTCAGGGGCATGGCCGGGGCGTGTCTGGGCGCCTGCACCGCGGACGAGGTTCCCAGTCCCCAAAGAGAGTGAGAGGTCTGAGGGACGGCGGGAAGGCCCTCTGTCTCCTTCCCAGGCTCCCCGAGAAGCGCCTCCCTCGGGACCATCCTGCCTGTAGAGACCGACGGGCGACGGACAGACCGTCTGGGTCACCGTCCGGGCCGGGGCAGGCGAGGACAGAGGCTTCCCGGAGGGGCGGGGCCCGGAGCGCGGCTGGGCGGGGCCGGCCGCTAGAGGGCGCCGAGGCAGCGCGCGCAGCCGGGGGTGGGGCCTCGGCGGCGCTGGGCACGGCAATTGGCTCGTGGCTCCGTCCTCCGCTCGAGGGGACCAATTGGAAGAGGCCCCACCTCCTGCCCCGCCCCGCGTGTTCCCGCAGGTATGCGCGGGCGGACCCGAGCGGCCGGCGCGCTCACTCGCGCCGCCTGGAGGCCCGGGAGGGTGGGGGTGGCAGCTGGAGTGCCGGGCGTCGGCTTCCGCCCCTGGGCTCCCGGCCGCCTCCAGATGTAGTCCTCGGTCCTGGGGCGCCCGACAGATGTCCCCCACGGACCGGGGGCGCCACTAGGGTCCCAGTCACACGCAAATAAATGTCTCTGTTTCACACACACTCTCCAGCCCAAGTTCCCTGCCAGCACTGTCAGATACCAGGCACCCCAAATCCTCCTCCCAGGCCTGAGTCACCCCTTATGTCTCAGTCGTCCCCAAATGTCACCAGCTCAGGTCCCGCGTATCCCCGAATGCCCAGCGTTTCCCTCAGGGCGCCCCCCACCTTAGATTGGGTCCCATGCCCCCTCCACCCTGGGCATCGGGCATTCTGCATCATGGCCCCGTTACCACGTCCACCCTGAAAGTCAGTCCCTCCAGTCCAGAGTTTCCCTCGGGGTCACTCCCCAGGCCCAGGACACCCCTCAAGGTCACCTTTCCACCCTCTCCGCCCATAGACTAAATTGCCGCCTTCCCCAGAACAGGTGGGGCCTTCCTGGGAACAGGTGGGGCAGGGATGGGGATCCTGTGAGACCAAGAGCCCTGGGTGCTGGGACGGTAAATGCAGGCTGATCAACCCTCCCGGGGAAAAGCCGGAACTCCAGCGATGGAGGCGGGAGTGAATCACAAACCACCAGACCTTCAGGAATGAGGCAGCTTTTATTTAACTGGACAGCAGGCAGGGCACACAGCACAGACGGCCCCAGGCTTCAGTCTGCCACCAGGAAAGGATACGCTGGGCGAGCCCCGACAGCCTGGGGGCTTCCCTCTGCTTCCCCAGTCCCATCCCGAAGAGAGCCCCATCTCATCTGACAGTGGACAGAGCCCCAACTTTCCACGCCCTGGGGCCACCTGAGGACTGAGCAGGCCTGCCTGTGTCCTTCCTGGGCCCACAGGGACTCGTTCTCACCCCACACGCCAGCAGAGTGTCCCAGCTCCACCCCGAGGTAGGAGGCGGCAGGACTCGGGAAGAAGGCAGGCACGCTTAGGTCAGGCCAGCCTGGTTCCGGAAGCCCGGAGTTGGCATTTAACGGTCTGGGGGCCTAAGGGAGCTTCCTCTTGGGTAACTGGCTGCTGGGAAGGGGCAGGCCTGGCCTGTGCCCCCACCAGGCGTGGGAGAGGAGGGGCCAAGGCTCCAGGCCGAGAGGGTCGTCCAGGCAGGCACACAGCTGGCTTCCTTTTTTCATGGAACGGCTGCTCACCCCCCGCCAGTTCTTCCTGGGAGCACGGCCCAGCCATAGGTGGGTCTGGGGAGGGTCCCCAAGTGCAGAGTTGGGGGAGGAGGCCTGCAGCAGACAGCTGGGTCCACCCGTCCCCCTCCACGCCCAGCCCTCCCCAAGTCCCCTTCCAGACACAGGCCTGGGTCTGGGCCCTCGTCTGCTCCCCAGGCATCAGCCCACCCAAGGCAGCAGGGGCCGCAGGCTCCGAGGGGGCTTGACTCCTGTTCCTGCTGAACTGAGCCAGTCTGCACAAATCAACTGTGTTTCAGCTCAGTAGGCACGGGAGGCAGACCCAGGGAGGCCAGGCAGGCGCAGGACGGGCGGGCAGCATCGGGGAGAGGCGGCAGGGCCAGAGGAGGCGGGGGCCCGGGGGGCGGAACTTAGCCACTGTGAACACGACTTGGTGTGGACCCTGCTCACAAGCAGCTAAGCCCTGCTCCCCAGGCCAGACAAAGGCAGAGGGGGCCTCTCTGCCACCCCATCCACATCCCCGGGCAGTGTCCTCGGTGGTGGCCGTGGTGGCGGCAGTGGTGGCCCCAGAGGTAGGGCTCAGGGTCAGTTGGAAATCCCTGGCAATGTGATTTGTGACAAGCAGCAAATCCCATCCCCAGGAACCCCAGCCGGCCATGGCACAGGGGTGGGGGAGCGCCGGGCGGGGCCCGCGGCTGGCACCTGAGGGGAGAGAGAGAGCAAAGGAGGCGATGAGATTTGCGGACATCTGTCCTCCCGCTGGGGCCGTGCAGCAGCAGCTGAGGGGAGAGCTGGACCACCAGGCTGGACGCCCCCACCCCGGCCGTGCCCTCGGTCCCAGGCCCGGAGAGGCAGAGATGCCCAAGGGTCCGTTTCAGCCACGGAGGCTGCAGGAACTCCAGAGCCAGGTCCCCCCTGTCCCCCCCACAGTGCTGAGCCCTGGCAGGCTACATGGGGCCACGAGGAGAGGAAGCCGAGGGGGTGGCGGCAGGCGGGTGAGGAAGTGATCTCACTCCAGCTGGCGCCACTTCCTAGAAGCCTGAAGGGCAGGAGGAAACCACCAGGCCTCCCCCCGGCCCCGTCTCCTCGGGCCGGGCCTCAGCCCGCACCCACCAGAGCGGATGCCTGCAGCGGGCGCCCAGCTCTCCCCCGGGCACAGGCGCCCCCAGGGTGCCAGACCCAGGCTGGAGGTGCAGATACCCGCTTGGCACTTTCCCAAATGCCCTTGGAGCCTCAGTTTCCCCAGCTGTCAAACGGAGCCAGGGGCGCCTACCTCGTAGCACACAGAGGTTTCACCGAGAGGGCGTATGTCATTCAGCAAGTGCCCTGCCCCGGGACACCTACGGGATTTGTGGGGCCCAGTGCAAAATGAAGAGATGGGGCCCCTTGTTCACGAATTAAGAATGTCAAGACATTGACAGCAGAGCATTTGACCAAGCTCCAGGTCCTTCTGCCCAGGAAGCCAGCCCCGTCTTCAGTAAGCAGAGATCTCCCTTCTGCAAAGCCTTGCGGCCAGGAGACCCCAGCTCTGGAGCTAGTTCGGGGGGATTTGAACCCTGGCTCTTCGGCTTCCTAGCTGGGTGACTCTGGGAAAGTCACTCAACGTCTCTGGGCCTCCGTTTCCCATCTGTGAAGCAGGGGTGATGTCTCAGTAAGGATCCCATGAGTGATACGTGTCATGAGGATGGGGCTGTGCTGTCATCGTGAACCAGGCAGACAGGAAGGATGGTGGCGGGAGGCCGCCGCACTCGGGTAGGGCCCCAGCGCCTGGATCCGGTGGTGCCCACCACTGGGAGACAGGTGGAGAGAGATGTCCTGCCCTGTCCCCCACTCCTGCCACACACACACACACCCACCCACCCCGCCACCTCCCTTCCCCTCCGGCCCAGCGCAGCCCTGGCCCCTCAGGGTCTGGGGGCACCAACCGGGAGCGGACGAGGCCCCGCAGGGCGGCTGGCCTCCCTGGGCCGCCTCCGGAAGTGAGACAGCACATTCGCGTCCCAGGGACGAGAACGGGAAGGGCGGCCATTTGGCCAGGACCGTTTCCTGTGGGGTTTCCCCTGCACAGAGCCCCGGGCCGGGGCCAAGGCCGCTCCCCTGTGCCCGCAGGCACAGAGGGCCGGGGTCTCGCTGGCGGGGCACTGCCACGCCGGTGCCCAGGAGCTGGGCCCGTGACCGGAGCGTGCCGCTCGGGTTCGGGGGAGAGGGTGTCCGGGAGGGCCAGGCTCCCGGCAGCGGAGGCGCGGGGGAGGGCGCAGGGTGCAGGCCGGGCCGCCCGATGGAGGGATGCGGGACGTGGGCCTGAGTCTGCTCTGCAGACAGGGCGTGTAGGCAGGAGGCAGACGCAGCACGCAAGTCGCCACCCCCCACCCCATGCTCCAAGAATGAATCAGGGCAGCTTCCGCCGGGGGCGCCACCACCACCGCCCCCAAGCCTGGTCCCCAAATACTTTCCACCCTCTCAGAGCAGCTGGGATCGGAAAATACCACGGGCTGCAGGCCCCGCCCTGCCGCCGCCGCCCGCCCTCCCAGCCTGTCACTAACGCTTTGCCTAATGGGCCCAGACTCTCCGCAGAGGCTCCCTGGGCCGGGCCGAGAGCCAGCCGCCGACCTGGGCTGCCCAGCCAAGGGCTGCCTGCCCACCAGCCCCCCGCCCCTCACCCCGAGCCCAACACAGCCACCATGACGGCCATCCAGACGAGCAGCCCTTGGAGGCTGGCACCCGGGAATAGGGGCAGGGCATTGCGAGTGGGTGGGCCCTGCTGCCCACCCAGGGCTGGGGGGAAGGGGGCAGGCCCAGGCAGGGGTGAGTAACCGAGGGCTGAATCACTTGTTATAAATAGGGGAACCGTGCAAGTCACATCCCAGCCCCCATTGCGCCTGGCCACACCGCACCACCCTTCAACCCCTGCCCTCAACTGTGACCCCCTCAGGCCAGTCACGGATTCCCAGGGCCCCTACCATCCACACTGTGTGCCCTTAACTGAGGGGAACACTCCACTGCGGGTCCACCTCTGCCTTACCCCAGATGGGCCCATGTCCCACTCTGGCCTGGCTTTTCTGGGCCACTGGCCTCGAGGGCAGTCACTGGCTTCCGGGCCCCGTCCTCCGCCCTCAGCACCCCGACAATTCCCAGACCCAAAGCTCGGGGTCCCCGGGCTCCCCAAGGCATTCCCAGGGTGTGGGTGACCACGGTCCTGGATGGCGACGCCAGACCAACGCCACAAGGAGGCCAAAGGGCTTAGCATCTCAGAAGTCAGGTCCCTGGCCCCTCACCACCCAGGCCCCCATCCCAGACCCCCCAGGCCTGCTCTGCCCAGGGCCACAGCTCAGTGACCACACCCAGGGTGGCGCCAGCTCCCGCACCCTGGGGCACGGAGCTGCTGGAGCATGACTCAGCCG
This sequence comes from Rhinoceros unicornis, assembly GCA_028646465.1. Classification (NCBI taxonomy): domain Eukaryota; kingdom Metazoa; phylum Chordata; class Mammalia; order Perissodactyla; family Rhinocerotidae; genus Rhinoceros; species Rhinoceros unicornis. Next base: position 7,577,169 of record CM053548.1, read on the forward strand.
TGCCCAGCATGGCGGCGTCCCTCTCTGCCCACACTGCTGCCCTCCTCACCCGTCCTGCCCAGGGGACCAGCCTTCCCAGACACACCTCCACGTCCACCAGGGCACCCGACGGCAGGAGAGAAGGTGGCCAGGGTGCCCCAAAAGGGATCTGAAGGCCAGAGCCTGCCTGGGACGGGAGAGAAATGGCTCCCAGTGCTCCCTATTTACAGATGGAGAAACTGAGGCCCAGAGAGATTCAGAACCAGGCCAAGGTCACCAAATAAGTCTAAGAAAAAGCCAGGCCTGATCCTCGCATAAAGTACCTCCAAAGGAGGGGAGGGCTGGGGGGCCAGCCGAGAGAGGCGCAGGAAGGCATTTTCTTAATACTGCCCAGGGTTCCTGGCGGCATTCTTCACCACGAACAGACACCCCACCCAGCCTCCCGAGGTGAAGGGCACGCTCTGAAAAATGCCTTAAGGTGTACCAAAGCACCACCTGGCCCATGGCGAGCAGGTCACCCACTGTCCCCAGAGAGCTGGTTACCCTGAGATGGCAGACGGGACGGGGGTCTGCCCCACAGCTGCAGCCTGCACAGAACATCTGGCCTCCACTTGCAACAGGCAGAGCTGGTACAGGGGTCCCTGGCAGGACCCCCGAGCATCCGCCTCCGCTGTTTGTCTCCAGCGAGCAAGGGTCTGCGGAGACTCAGAGGCCGGGCCAGCACAGACAGGCCCGACCCCCCGGACACGCCCTGTCACGCATGTGTTCCGCGTGCCAGCCCCAGGCCAGGCCGGCAGCTATTTTGGGGCTCCCTCTAGGCCCACAGACAAGGCCTGCCAGTTGGGGTCTTGAGAGAGCTCACAGAGGACGTCCTGCAAGGACAGAGGGCCATGGGCGCCTCCGGAGCACTAGGACAGAGCTGGCACCAGGCCGCGGGCCCAGGCCTTCCCAGGACGGCGGCATGTGGACACACGCGCCCAGGCCGGCCTGGGCAGGGCGTGGGGGCCAGCAGACAGGCTGTGTCCCACATCGCCGCGCCCCTGAGCCCGGACAGCTGTTGGTACTGCCCTCCAGCTCGAGCTGGCACGGGCAGGGCCACCACAGGACCCTCCTCGTGCCAGGGGTCCCACAGCCCAGCCTCACCTCGTGCACCAGCCGTCAGGGGCAAGCAGCTGGCTGGGGCTGGGGCAGAGAGGGGCAGATGACGGGAGCCAGCTGCAGCTCCGAGGCAGCCAGGAAGCGGTGGGGTCTGGGCCCGGCTGGGCGGCGGGGAGAGGCGGCGCAGTCCAGGGCTGGGGTCAGAGGTCAGTCCAGGGCTAGGATGGAGGATCGGGGTGCAATCTGGGCCTTTCACCCACATCCTGTCGCCCAAGGGCACGGGGACCCTGAGCTACACAGGGCTGGGAGTCAGCCCTCCAGGAATCTCCCAAACCTGATCCCTCCGCAGAATGAGCGCTCTCTCCTAGGCCAGGAGGAGCCAGGAGGGAGTGCAGGGGTCCCCCAGTCTCCCCAGAGCCAGGGCGGCACTGCCGGGCCACCGCCCGCCCTGCTGGTGGAAGGCCTTCCCGGGCTCAGGGACTCGCAGGCTGACATGTCAAGAACTTGAACCAGTGTCCACCCCCCCCATCCACAGAACTCTGGGAGACCCCCCCCCCCGCCCCGTTCCTCCAGCCCCATGCCCGCCAAAGCCCAGACAGGCACCCCCGGGGCCAGGCGCCCGCATATCCACCCCCACCCCCAGCCCTGGCCCCTGCCCTCCGCCCTGCGGCCTTCTCCCTGCCCACCTCGACCTGCCCGGGGCGCGTCAGAACCCGCCCTCCCCACCGCGCGCTCCCGGGTGTCCTGGGGGGTGTGGTTGGGGGGGCCTCGGCGGCCCCCGGGGAGGGGGAGAGGCTTGGCCGCCCTTCCCCCGCTCCGTAGGGGGCGCCCCGGGACTCTGCCACCGCCGCCGCCAGACGCACGGTCCCCGCTGTCCCCCGGCCCCGGCGGCGGCGCGCGGGGCGGCGCCCTCCCCTCGCCGGGCTGGGGACCCGCCGGGCGCGCCCCCTCCGCCCACGAGTCCGGCGCGGAAAGTTGCGGTCGCCGGGCCGCCGCCTCCCTCGGGGTCCCTGCGACTCACCCGCGGGGAGGGCGCCGCGCCGGGCCGGGCGGCGGGAACGCGGGCGGGGGGCGAAGGGCCGGGCGGGCCGGGGGGCGCCGCGCTCCATCCCACTCACTGGCCGGCCCGCCGGGGGCCCGAGCGCCTTTAAAACCTCCCGGTCTCCTCCCCCGGGCCGGCAGGGGCGGGGCGGGGCGGGGCGCGGCGGGCGCCGCCGTCATGTGCCCCCGACCGGCCCGCCCCCACTTTCTCTCGCCGGTCCCGACTTCGTCCCGTCCCCAACTCAGCCCAACTTTCTCCCTCCGTGTCCCGACTGTGCCTGGTCCCCAGATCCAGCCCGGCGCCCCCCTCGGCTCCTGCACTCCTGCTCCACCCCAGTGTTTAATCGAAGGCTCTCCGTGCGGGGGTAGGGCGGGGGCGGGGGTCCCGTGCCCATCGCGCCCCCGAACCCCCCTTGGCCTAAATCCTTCCCCTGGGGAGGAAGAGAAACCCAGGAGGCCGTGGGCAGGGGGAAGGGAGATGGGGGGCGGTGGGGGGGGCGGCTGGGGACACCGTGCCGGACCCAGGACACACTGCCACACTGTGGACCCTCCGGGGACGCATGGGCCTGGGTATTGTGGGATCCTGCCAAACACAAGTCCCCACTTCCTCCACTTCCACGGTGCCTTCTTCAGCCTCAGGAAGTCCCTCCTTTTATCCCACCCAACCCTCTCCTGCTGCCGTTGAAGGCTGTCTGACCCTGGCCCAGGTGGTCCCTGGGTCTAGGTCCCCTCCCTCTCAGGCTTCCCGGCATCCCTGCCCCCACCCACTCAGGGCCTCTGGGAAACTCCCCAGCTCCTGGAGTATCCCTGGGAGGGAGGCCCGTCCTGGATCCCTCCCTCCTTCCCCGCGTGCATGTCTGTCCCACCTCATCCTCCGCAGACCCCCCCTCCACCCTCCACGAGAGGAACACGGCGGCATTGTTCCCCAGGACGGGCCCTGCCTTGGGGCCTGGCCGTGTGCCCAGGTGGGGGGCCGGGAACAAAACTCAGCAAAGGAGGGGCGGGGTGCCCTCTCCCGCCAAGCCAGCCTCCTTAGGCATGCCCGGCCGCCACTTTGCCCTCTCCAAGATGGGACACCGGCCAAAGCCCCAGACCACCACCACCACCACCACCGTCATGCCACCGCCAGGTTCCGGAGCTGGAGGACCCTTCCCAGACCTGTGCGGGCATTGCTTTGGGGGTCAGATTCTTCACCGCCCACCCCCAACATTTCCAAAGTCACATAATTGGGGCTGGGGTCAGATTCTTCACCACCCCCCTCCCAGGCAGGGAGAGCAATGCTGGGGTGGGGGCCCAGCAGCAGGCCCAGGCAGGGGCTGGAGGGGCTAGTTGGATGCTTCTGGGTCACCCTGCACCCCAGAATTCCTCCAAAGTCCCCCATTTCCTCAGTTCAGCTCAGGGCTCCCACGTTGGACCTTGGTGGGACTGGAGAGAGGGGGGCGGAAGCCACACCCAGCTACCCTCCCATGGGGCCCAGCCCTGGGGGCTCCCGGGTCTTTCTTCTCTGTGGGGCCCAAGGGGCAGGCCGGTCCAGGCTACAGGATCTGGCAGGTTGGGGCAGGAGGGGGCAGAGCCGCCTGTGGGGCCCGGGGGGGGAAGATTTGGGGTGGCACAGAATTCCCCGACTCAGGGCGGGGCCCAGAGGGGGTGGGGCACTCCCCACATGGCCTTCTGAGCAGCTACCAACAGAATGGAGCTCCCAGGGCCTGCGGTCTCCCAGTGGAGACACACACACACGCTTGTCACTCCAGAAGTAGAAAGTGACCAAATTACAATGGGGCACCCCTCCACACTGCCCCTCCAGGACACTCCCTTCACCCCCAGAACAAGGCCTCCCATCCGGAACCACCCTCCTTCCCGTCATTAGTCCGATCGGGCGCACGTTTAGAGAAAATGCCTCCTCCATGCTGGCCTCCGGGGACACCTGTGCCAAGGCCCCTGAGCCTGTATAAGCCACCCCGCCGTTCCCATGCACGTGCTTGAACCACCCCAGCTCACTAGCACCCTCAGCCCGAGCTTGGAGGGTGCTCCCGGTGTCCCCAGCCCTCTCTCCGGATCCCCCGTAGTTTGCCCCCACTCGCCCTGGTCCTGAGCTGACAGTTCACCCAGGGACACCAGCCAACAGGGATCAGAGCTCTCCAACCTGGCCAACCGAGCCTGTGTCACGACGGGGAGGGGTGGGGGACAGGGCCAGGGTAAGGCCACGTCGAATGGTCAAGCGGCGCAGGGCACACACATGCCCATCACTTCATTCTCCAAACATTCACTGGTGCCCACCACGTGCCAGCGCTGTTCTGGGCACTGCGGACACAGCAGAGAACAAGCCAGAACACAGTCCCTGTCCTCACGGGGCCGGCCGACATCTATGGGAGAAACACGCACAGTAGAGAGAGAGCTAGCTCTAAAGCTATGTAGTGTGTTGGGTGGTACGTTCCCCGGGGGGAGAAGGCGGGGAGCAAAGGAGATGAGGAGTGAGGGGGCAGGGGCCAGGTCAGGAAAGGCCACCCTGAGGAGGAGGTGACATTTGAACAAAGACTTGTGGGAGGTGAGGGAGGAGCCAGGCAGACATCTGGAGGAAGAGAGTTCCAGGTGGAGGGAACAGCCAGTGCAAAGGCCCTGAAGCAGGAACATGCCTGGAGTATTTGAGAAACAGCGAGGAGACCAGTGCGATGGACTGGGGAGGGGAGCGGAGTGGAGGAAGAACTGAGTTTCAAATCCTTGCTCCCCAACTTTCTGGCTGGATGTCTTCGGCCAAGTGATCACACCATTCTGAGCCTCAGTTTCTTTATCTGTAAAATGGGCCTGAAAACGTGCAGTTTGTGGTTGTTATGAGGCTCTGAGACCAAAAGTGTAATGTCCTGGCCCAGGGCCTGGGTGGGGTAGAAGTCGGGTAAGTGTCCGCACGTTGCTACCCCAGGTACACGCAGCCACCAGGGCCTGGGATGGGGGCTGGGTCAGGGGACCCTCACAGACGCAGCTGCCCCGTAGGTCACCCTGGCTCACACGCAGGGCCGCCGCCGGGCCCCATGGCAACGCCACACACAGAGACATCAAACAGGCCGGCGAGGAAGTCCCACGTCACTGTGGTTAGGGCGGCTCCTCCCAGCCCGGCCCGGCTGGCGGCTCCACTCCCCTTGCCAGTCAGGGCCCCTGCCTCCCGTCACCGTGGCGACAGGCTGTGTTATGGACTGAGCCAGGATCCCACCACCTGCCCCTCACTCACTCGGGCAGCAGCCACTGCCCACATCTGGGGAAGGACACGCAGTGGCCCCACTTCACTGCCACTATCCCTTCCGTTCAACCTGTCGGGAGCACCAGGAAAGCCCTTGCCCACCACCCACAGTTCAGAGGAGGCAGAGGGGCCCCAGGGCTCTGTGGGGTCCCCAGGCAGGAGCCTGAAACCCCCAGGGCAGGGTCCCGATGGTGCTCGGTGGCACCGGAGGGGTGAGTCAGACAGGAATAGCCCCCAGGCTGGGACTGAGTCACCCCCCACCCAGCGCCGGATGACATCAGGGCCTGGCCTGCCACCCTGACTTGGCATGGGGCCAGAATGGGGGCGCCCGAGAGATGTCACATCTGGCTGCCCTCTCCCCTCTGACTGGGGCCGGCAGGCGCAGGGTTAAGAAGGAACCCTCCTGGGGGTCTCCCCCCTAATCCCATCCCCCCCGTCCCGGGGATTTCGGGCCCCAGCCCCTCTGACGTCACTGGGGGTTGCTATGGCAACTGGCCGAAGTTCCCAAATAAAATTACCGCGGGCGGGTTAAGTTTCCTAGGAGGCAGCCGACGGGTAAACAATGGCGGTGACAGGCGGGGCCGGCGAGGGCCGTCTCCCCCTCCCACCCCGCGCTCCGCCGGGACCCGGGGGTCCCCAGGGCGAGGAGCAGGGTCCCCCTCCCCGCCCGGGACCCGCGAGCCCGCGAGCACCGAGGGGCCTGGCGCACAGATGGGGGACAGCGAGGCCACGAGCGAGACGAGCGGGGGATGGGGACGAGGGGGGACTCGGAGGGAGGCTGGGCGGCGGGGAACAAAGCGGGGACCTGAGGCCCGGGATGCGCCCTCCGCACACCCCCCGCCCCCGCCCCCGCCCCCCGCCGGCCGCCCGTCCAGCTGTGGCTGCTCCCAGCTGCCTGGCTCCCCACATCTGGCGGGCCGCGCGCTCACTTCCTGTCGCCCCAGCTGCCGGGAGGGAGGTAAAAATAACCGCCCCCTCCCCCTGCCGGCGGCGCAGACGGCCGAGCTCCCGGCCTGGAGGAGGGCGAGGCCCAGCTCGCGGGGAGAGGAGCCCCCCTGAGGCCGCGCGGTGTCCCGAGAGGAGGGGCGCGGGCGGGCGGTGCTGCTCCCAGGCTGCGCGAGGGGCTGGGAGTCTGTTGCGCTAGGAGGGCCCTTACCTGGGCGCAGAAACCGCGGGAACCTCGTGTCCAAGCCCCATCCTCACCCCTGGGGAGGAGGGTGCCAGCCCTAACCGCTAGTGGACTGTACCCAACGTGCCTGGGTTCCTGCCCGGGGTCACTCACTCACTAACTGTATAGACAGGTCACTAAAAAAAAAAAAACAACTCTCTGGGCCTTACTTTACCTCTCCCTAAAATGGGGACCATAGTATCCACTCAGAAGTGCATTTGCTCAGTGGTTGTTAGCTATCTTTTCCCATCCTGGGGCCCTGAGGCCCTTGGGTACTCTTGCCAAATACAATACAGGACACCCAGTTAAATTTGATTTTCAGATAAACAACAAATCGCTGTTTAGTACAGGTATGTCCTATGCAATATTTAGGACATACCTATACTAAAAAAAAAAATGATTTATTCTATATCTGAAAATCAAATTCAACTGGGTCTCTCGTATTTTTATTTGCTAAATCTGGCAACCGTATCCCGGAGCCACCATCAGCTCTGACCTGCAAACACCGCAACAGACCCCTCCCTGGTCCCCTTACTTCTGGTCTTACCCCTTCCAGCCATTCTCCAGAGAGACCCATCGAGTCCAGCCACATCTTCCCTCTACCATCCACCGAAAAAGTTCCTCCCCGGTGCCCGGTCCCACGAGGCCCGGGTGTCAGATCTCCACTTCTCTCCAGTCTTTCACACCCACCTGCTGACTCCGGAGCATCCTTCAGGTCCTAAGCATCACCTGCTCCGGGAGGCCTTCCTTACCTCCCACATGCCCCTCTGACTTCAGCCCCTCCAGGACCCTGTACTCACCTGCCTCCCCAGTCTGAGTGACTGACTTAATCATCTGAGGAAAATGAACATTTCTTAAATGACACAAAGGTCACTTCCCAGGCAGCAGGTCGCTTCCCTGACAGAGTACCCTGGTGCTGGTACCTGCTCTTTTCCTCACCCCACGGGGTCTGGGGCACCTTAGGGGTCCCGTGGGCAGCTTGGCAGTGACTATTATGGGGTCCTGGGGAGCCAAAAGTGAGGTGAGGTCACGCTGGCTCCCGAGGAGCCCTCTCCCCGCCCTCAGATAGCCTGGCAGTCTGGGCGGGGGCCTGGCACAGCCTCTAGAGGGCACAGTCTTCGGCTCCCTTGCATGGACAGCCCCCAAGGAGCCCCCCAGGCCCCTACTACACCCTTACACATCCCACCCAACTCCACCCTGGACTCATCACTCATAACCCTGCTGGAGACTCCCGAAGATGTGACCACCGCCAAGAGGGGGCATGCACCCCACTGAGAGGGGCCTGGGAGCCCAGGTCGCCCTGCCTTGACGCTCTGCCTTCTCTGGCAAAGGATTTTGCCTTTCTATGACTCAGTTTCCCCATCTGTAAAATGGGAATAATACCCGTGAACCCTCAGAGGACTATGGAGAACCCTGAATTAGTGAATATACACAGGTACACACGTGGTAGAACAGCTTGGAACACAGCATGTGCTCATTAAGTGTTAGATCTTTGATTGTGGGTGGATGGGGGGAGGGATAGTGAAAGCCCAAATCCACCCCCACAGCCGTCCTGATCCCCCCACCCCAGGCCGGCTCCCAAATCCCTCTAGGAAAATGGTTTGGACCCCTCGGCCGCCGCTCTGGCCCAGCTGCTCAGGGGCCCTCTCGCCCCACAGGGAGTACCCTGTGCCATCCCCTGACGCTGGCACCCGCCTCCAGAGCATCAGGGGCCGTCTGGCTTGGGGCGAGACATCCTCTGTCCTCCCGCCACTGGACCACAGCGGTCTGCCTCGCCCTCATCTGCGTGCCCACCAGGCCCGCGGGCCAGAGCTCAGTCCCTAACCTGGAGGCTCGAACCCGGGGCCTAGCGCGCGGACGGGGCGGGCCTCCGCGCGGTCGCCGGGCAACGCGCTGTTTGTTGGGGGGGCGGGGCGGCGCGGTGACTCACCGCGGCGTGATGCGGGCGGGCGCGGCGCCCGCGGCCTGGCGGGCGGCCCGGCGGCTGGAGCGGCCGGCGGCGGGGCGCCCCGGCCCCCGAGTGGGCGCCCGCGCCCGTGGGGAGGTGCGGCGCGGGCCCGGCTCCGGGGGGTTCGAATCCCAGTCTCCCTCTCCGTCCGCGCATCCAGTGCGCATCGCCTCGGTTTGCGCACCGGGGAAGTGGGCGGACTTCGCGGGCTGCGGCAACCCTCCACGGGGGCGCCTGGCAGCTGGGATTGTTACCTGATTAGAGTCCGGGGCCGCAGCTCCGGAATGCCCGACCCTGGCTTTGACCTCCTAAGTCCTTGGGCAAACTCCATAAGCTCACCGAGCCTCAGTTTCCCCGTCTGTTAAAGGGAGGTAGCAAGAACACGCTGCCTCTGCGGGGGTTGAGGATTCCGTGAATCCACAGTGAGGCAGTGGCTGGCTCATCTCAAGACGGGGGTCTGCCCTCCCCAAGGAGAGGTGGGAGTGTGGGAAGTTTTCTCCGTGGTCCGAGCCCTGTAGGGTGCCCTCTAGAGCAAGAGGGGCAGGGCCAGGCGGGAGCCCCTGGAGGTGGGTGTGGGACACAGGCCAGGGGAGCCCGGCATGGCAGTGGCTGCAGTGCCCCGGCCCCAGGCTGGAGCTGGCAGCACCTGCTGTGGGCGGGCGGGCGGGAGGGGGCTGGCTTGTGAGTCACCGCCCAGCAATGAGCCGTGAGTCACTCAGGGCGGGGTCCCCCGCAGCCCCCCCAGCTGCTCCCACAAAGGCCCTTTGAGAAGAGTTCCCCACTCCCCTCCCCCAGCCCCTAGGCCCTCTGTGGGGGGCTGTGGGGCCAAGGCCCTGCTGGGCTGCCCCCAGGAGCCAGGCCTGGCTCCCAGGCGCCGGCCTGCTTCAGGCATGTCTGAAAAGTCACCGTGGGCAGCCGGGCGTCCCCGGGGGGGCGGGGGGCTCCCAGGCCGCCTGAGTCACTCCGGGGACAGCGGAGGGTCACACGCACACAGCGGGCAAACTGAGTCGGGCTGTCTCCAGGGCGGGCGGCCAGGCGGTGGAATCAGGCTTTGGAGACCCGGGAGCCTGCGAGGCCCAGGCCGGAAGCCCGGGCCTCCCGCAGGACGAACGGGCACTGGGGACACACGTGGCCAAGTCTCCGAAAGGGACCAGCCCTCGCCCAGGCCTCCTCCCCACCTGAGCTGTCCTTCCCCAGCTTGGTTTGGGAAGGACAGGAGGCCCCGACCAGGGCGATGGGAGTGAGGCACCCCGCCGGGACATGAAACTTCACGGGGCACCAAACCCTCAGGAGTCAAGATCAAATACGCTTCATACTCGCTTTATGGAGGGAAAACTCACAGACCATACAAGTGGCTCTTTAAAGTACACGATTCAGCGTGCTGAGTATGTTCACAGAGCTGTGCCGCCACCGCCACGATCACCTTTAGAACATTTTCATCACCTCCCCTGCCCCTCATCCTCCTGGCCCTGCAGCCCTAATCCGCCTCTGTCTCTGTGTGTGGACGGACTCACACTGGGACTGGGACTGGCTTCCTGCACTGTTCAAGGTTGGTTCCCGTGGGGCGCGTGCGGCTCCTTCCTCCCTCTTCGTGGCCGAGTAACAGGTGGTGTGGATGGACCACAGTTCTGTGATCCATTCCTCGCCCGTCGATGGGCATTTGGGTTGTTTCCACTTCGGGGCTAATGTGAATGATACTGCTGTGACGTTCGTGTGCACGCTTTCCTGGGGGAGGTTAAACATTACAGAGTGCAATCTTCTTGAAAGTCAAAATGAATGCAAAACAATCCATGACGATGAACACAATATCACCATTTTAAGTAAGGACAGGCTCTGAGAGGGCCGGGTTAGGGAGCCGTGAGGGAGGTGAGTCACTCCAGGGCCAGACCCCGTCCTGTCTAGACCCGCACCTTCCCACGAGGCGGCCTCGGGTCACGTGGCCCCTGGCCGCCGCTCGTCCCAATCGAGATATGTTGTAAGTATAAACTGTTTCTGAAAGAATGTGGAATACCTCACGGGTCATTTTTGTCTTGGTCACATGGTGAAACGACAGTGTTTGGGGTGGATCGGGTTCAATCAAATATTAACATTCATTTCGCCTGTTTTTACTTTTGTAAATGTGGCTACTGAAAAATTTAGAAATTACACAAGTGGCAGGTGGCCTTTGGGCTTCGAGGTCTATTCCTGTGGGAGAGGCCGGGCGGGCCTCACCGTCCCTCCCCCCTTCCGTCTACTGCTCCAGCAGTGGCCTGGTCACAGACACCGAGCTGGAGGCCATCGTCGCCGTCCACAGCCTCTGTGTGGCATCTGCCACCTTTTCCCACAGCCTCCTTGGCCTGGGGACACTGTACTCCTGCTGTCCCCCTCAGTCTTGTTTGTGCAATGCCCCTCAAGTGCAGTCTTCCCCGGGCATAGCTTTGGTCGTCACACATTGATGACCCCCCTGAACACCTCCTGGGCGCCCCACAGGTGCCTCTGACCCAGTGGCCCCAGTGGACCCCAGCCCTCCTCGGTTCCTCAGCCCCCAACTTAGCCCATCTCTAGACCCGTGGCCATACTTCCTGAAGCCATCCCTCCCCACTTCCCTAACCGACCCACCTCGTCTCACCTGGACAGCCACACTGACCTCCCCGCTGGCCCTCCACAGCCACCCTGTCCCCTGGGCTGTGTACATGGCCTGGCTCACGTGACCTCAGTCTTGCTCAAGCCCTCCCCAGGACTGGGCTGTATCATGATTCAGGCCGTGTTACACAACTGTGTGCGTTTGTCAACACTCCCAGCACTGCAGAAAGGTTGAATTCTACTCTCTGTAAATTATGCCTCAATAAACTGAACTAAAAATAAAAACCCTCCACATCTGCCCGTCTTACTTAAATCCAAAACTCATCACTGGCCGTCAAGGCCCTGCACGATCTCACCTCCTCCGGAAGCCTTCCCTGATGGTACCCCGTCCTCCAGGCCGGCCCCAGGCCTCCCCTGTGCTCTCTTGTGCTCTGGCTCCCAGCACCGAACACTCTTCACTGCACTTGGCTCTTGCGTGACTGTCCCCCCACCAGACGGTGGCAGGCAGGCGCCACATCTGTTTGGTCCCCAGTGTGCCAGGAACCTGGTAGAGACCCACACGTCGATGTGACAGACATCGTCTGAGACTCTGTTCTCCGTGCTACAGCAGTGGGCAGGGCGAGGCTTCTGCCCTGGTGGAGCCAACATGTGAGTACAGCAGGTGGACGAGAAACAAGATGGGCAATAAAACTGTTCAAAGGCGGCAGGGTGATGGAAGAAATGGAGCTGGGCAAAGCAAGGAGGTGCGATTTTAAACAGGTCAGGGAAGGTGTCACAGAGGACGTGATATTCGGGCAGAAACCTGAAGGAGGTGAGGAGGGAGCCATGTGGGTGTCTGGGGGAAAAGAGTCCCTGATGGCGGGAACAGCCAGTGCAAAGGCCCTGGGGCCATGCCTGGTATGTCTGGGGAAGGGTGAGGAGGCTGGAGTGGAGTGAGCAAGGGAGGGAGTGGAGGACAAGAGGGCAGGGAGGGGGCAGGATGGAGGGTGCAGGGCCGTGGGGAGGACTCGGGCTTTTGCTCTGAGTGAAATGGGAGCCATGGAGGGTTCTGGGCAGAAGAGGGACGTGATCCAAATGGCATTCACAGGCGCCCTCAGGCTGCCGTGAGGGAGCAGACTGGGACTGCACTGGTCCAGGGGAGGGATGAAGGGGCTGGGGGCCCTGGGTGCACTGAGAAGGGCCGGTCACTGACTTGTTAATCGACTGCATTTGTTAAGAAAGGTTTTGGCCCGAGCAGCTGGCTCGATGGAGCTGCCATTTCCGGAGACGGGGAAGCTGGTTTGTGGTCGAGGGAACCAGCTCTCAGCCCAGGGCCTTGTATGGCCCTGGAGTGTCCCTGCCAGACTCTGTCCAGAGGGGCACAGGAAGGCGGCCTCATAGCCTGGGCCTTGCCTTCTCGCGATTTCCTCTTGGCTGGCTCCTGAGTGTGCAAGGCGCACACATATCTGGGCGTGCACGGGCCCCGCCCGAGAGCCCGCGACTGGGCGCACCCACCCTCAGCCACAGCCTTGGGGGACTCTCAGGGCTGGGGCTCGGAAGGACGGAGCTGAGAAGGGCCTTCTGGTTCCCACACCGCCTGGCCCACACATGCAGGGCCCGGACGAGCCCCCCGGGGGGCCAGGAGGTGACAGGGGCGGGAAGTCTCTCAGGGAGAGGCTCAGGAAGAGCCGCTGCTGAGTCACAGCCGCGGGTCCCCTATGAGTCAGCACTGGCAGGGGCCCCAGGAACTGGGGGCTGGGGGAGGGGAGGGCAGTTCCCACGCCCGGAGGAACCAGGCGGCTTGGGCACCGGGGCTTCCCCCACTGCCCCTCCCATCCTGTGCTGGGCTCTGGGGGATCGTCAGAGGACTCTGGGGAGGGACTGACCACTGGGCCGGGCTCCAGGAATCTCTCCTGGTCTGACCCAGTTCAGGAATGCAGAGGCAGCCCGCCCAGCGAATGTGCTGCAGCAAGAAGGAGCAGGGCTAGACGTCGAGAGGGACCACGTGCGAGTGAGGCACGTGGGGACGTCCGTTCTAGGGGCTGTATTTCAGAAGAGCTCCTTCCTGCTGGCCTCTGCACTTCGGCAGTGGGGTTCCAGCCTGGGGAGGTCCAGGCAGAGTCCTCAGCTGCCCTGCGTGTTGTGGGCGGAGGGAGGGGAGCTGACAGCCAGCGCGCCTCCACGGCGGGGAGGGCGCCGGCGTCTGCTGCCCCCTGCTGGTGGCCGCGGGAAGCTCAGCGGGCGGGAGAGCCGGCCGGAGAGCTGCGTCAGGCCGGTCCCGGAGGGACGCAGACGGGACAGGCCCTGCTGGGAATCCCTGCTCTGCCGCTTCCAGGCTGTGCCACCTCGGGCGGGGGCAGCCCCTCTCTGGGCCTCGGGTGCCTATCTGCAAAAAGGACAATATGCACTTCACTGGCTTGCTGGGAAGAGTCACGTGCCTGGGGCGAAGGAAGGAAGGAATGAGTGAATGAATGAAGGTTCTATGTTCCAGAGCAAGCCCCTCCCCCTTTTCAGTTAGAAGCAGGTCGGTGCAGGAGGGACATCAACACAGCTGACCCCACCCACGGAGGCCGGATTACCCTTTACTCCCATCCTCTGCCTTGCAGCCACCCCACCCCGCCCCAGGGAATTACCCCCCATTTGGGGGAAGTCAGGTATAGAGTGGGACTGGACCCCAGTAGCTTCTGGGGTGTCCTGGGGTCCATCCACCCTCCTGGGCCAGCTGGAGCTTTCTGGGTTGAGACCTGAAGGAAGGGGAAAGTGTAAAGAAGAGGGACCTGTCAAGGAGAAACTGAGGCAGGACTGTGGGGAGGGGCCCGGGGGCATGGCCACTGCCCCACAAGGGTGGGCTTGTGGGGGGGGAGCTCAAAGGTTTCTCGCCCCTGTCTCAGAACAGGGTGGGGAATAGTAAACAGAAGGAGAAATCTGTCAGCCCAGTCCCAGCCAATGGGAGGCCGCCTGGCGCCAGGCTCTGCCCTAACATGACCTCCCTCCAGCAGCCTGGTGGCCACAGCAGGCAGGAGCCATGTGCCGAGAAGCATATGGGAGGATCTCAGTGCAGACCACTGGAGGGGGCCTCAGACAGCCTAGGATTCCTGCTGCGTGCGCCCCACACCTCGTGTGTGTGTGTGTGTGTGTGTGTGTGTGTGAGAATATGGGCCCCCTGGCAGCACCTCTGGGAGGTGAGGAGAGCCCCAGCCTGTGCACAGCTTTGGAGTCGGCCTCCTGTGTGTGTCCTGTGCACCTGGCCATGCCAGGTGGGCCCAGGTATACATGTCCCCAAGAGTCCCTGTATTTCGTGTGTGTCCATATAGACCCCTGTGGTCCTGGGGACCTGGCCCCGAGGTTGTGTGGGTGTGGGTGTTGGTTCTATGAATTCCAGTGTGCCTCTGTCCTTTGCACATGAGTCACTGTGCGTCTCTGTGTGTGTCAGTGAACTTTATGTCTGTGTGTGCCCCTGAGACTGCTTGGCTTATCTCCATGGGCATGTTCCTGCTGTATCTAGCCATGTGTTGTGTCTGTGTCGCTATCCATGCGTGTTGGGGTGTTCCCAGCCCCGTACACCTGGTGGGTGAGGAGGTATGTGGGTCTGTGTATCCCTGTGTGTCTGCGTGTCCTGTGTGTGCTATATGTGCCCCTGCGCTTGTCCCTGTGAGTGTGTCAGTATTTTCTGTGTGCCCCTGGGCTCCTCTCCATGTGTATTCCAGCTCTGAGGACACCCCTCCTGCCCCTGGATGTACTGTCTGTGTCTTGCGTGTCTGTGTACCCCTGTGTGTGTAGCTCGGCTTTATGGACATCCTCCTATGGCCGGTGGCCCAGTGCCCTGCATGTCCCCACCCCCTCCCGTGGGTGTGTGTCTGGAAGCCCCATGCACATCCTTCCCTGTGTTTGTGGTCCGCGTGCCTTTGTGCGCGTGTGCTCCCCGTGCGCCTTTGAGGTCTGCGTGCGTCCGGGTCCCTGCGTGTGCCCGCTCGCGCCCCCGTGTCCCCCGCGCGGGCCCCGAGAGCTGCGACCTGGTGCCCTGTGGGCATCCCCGCGTGCGTCCCGGTGCGCCTGGTGGGAGGCCTGGGGGCGCACACGGCCCGGCTGGACCCACCGCCCGGCACGGAGCGGGGAGGAGGAAGGGGGCGGCGGCGGCGGGGAGCGCGGGCACGTCACCGAGACAGACAGGCGGGCGGGCGGGCGGGAGGCGGCGGCCGCGGGTTCGAGCCGGCGCCGGAGCCCCGCGACCCCTCCCCTTGCCCGCGGCCTGGGGAGCCCCCGCCCAGCCCCGGAGCCGCCGAAATGCAATTTCCCGTGCGGGCGCCTCGGCTCGGGGGGCTTTTCCGGGCGGGTTTTGGAAAGAAGAGGGGAAGCGCGGCGGCGGCCCAGAACGAGGTGAGCGCGGGCGCCGGCGGCGGGGGCCGCGCGCGGGGAGGGGGCGCGGCGGGGCGGGGCGGCGGGACCCGGCCTCGGCCCCCTCGCGCACCTGCTCGCGCCCGGGGGCGGGCGCCCCGGCCTCTGCGGCCCGGCCCTCCATTGTTGCGGCGGCTGGGGAAGGGGGGCGGGGAGGCCCCGGCGGCATCTCTGCTTCTCGCCTTCCCCGAGAAGGGGCGCGGGGACCAGACCCCCCAAAGGGGACCGGCCTGCAAGTCCCCGGGCCGGGGCCGCCGGGGGGGAGGGCGGGCCGAGATGGCTCGGCGGGGCGGGGGCGCACGGCGGGGGCGGAGGGGCAGCGGTGCCCGGGCCGCCCGACACCTGACCGCGGCAGGCCCCGGGCCGGGGCGGCGGCGAGCTTTGTTCTCGGGGCGCAGAGCGGCTGGGGGCCGCGGACACGCAGGGCCGGCAGAGGCTCCGGCCTGGCGCGCGCGTTCGGGAAGGCGCCTGGCCAAGTTCACGGGCGCGCGGGCCTGCGGAGGGCGCTCCCGGCGGGGCCGGCTCGGCCTGGCGCGCCGCGGGCCCGGAGCCGCAGCGGCGCCGCCTGCAGGACCCCGGCGCCCTCCGCAGGCCCGCGCCGCCTGTCGTTAGCAGCGGCGGCTGCAGGGTCTTTACTGGGGCCGAGGTCTGCCAACAAGACATGCCCTCCAAAACTGGCCCTAAAGAGGAAAACTGGCCCGGAATCCCAGTGCTGGGAGCCCTTTTAAAGCGACAGGCACCTTGCACAGGGACCTCGCCCTGGAGGGCATGCCGGGGTGGGGGCACGGAGAAGACCCCTCATTGGCTGATGGGAGCTGAGAAGTACCCCCCACACACCCCACTGCGCTTCAGTGCCCTCCACCTTTCCTTCGCAATCCCGCGCCCTGGACTGCTCACAGATACCTTTCCAGAGCCCCAATTACACAGCCCCAAATCGCGGATGAAGGCCCCCGAATCCGCACACTGTACGCAGACATACACCGTCCCTGTTAGTACTCACCTCACCTGCAGGAACGCCGACACACACATGCACACACAGTCACCCACAATAACACTGCCACGTGGGCACACACATCACCCACGACAACGCGGACATCCAGGGCTGATGCCCGTGAGAACCACCACACAGCAAAATGCAGCCACCGCCGACGGCCGCGACGGCGCAGACACAGCCTTGCACATAGCACTGACACACACGGTTCTCTACTGCACACGCAAACACACGGATGCTCCCCGTTTCACAGGCACCACAGGCTGTCCCCCAGTCACCGCGACAACCACAGGTGTGTGGACGCCCCGACACAAGTACACAGTCACCATGACGCACACACAGACATCCAGGTGCCCCCTCAAGCAAGGACACACCCTGACACACACACACAGATGGCAGGAGCCCCGCAGACGCTGCTTTCGGGTCACACACACACGAATACAGTGACACAGCTGCACGTCCTGACCCTCCCAGACACCCAATGCGACACTGTCACCCACAGGCAGACATGAACAGTCCAGCGGTGTCTACACCCACAGTGCTCACCCTAACACTTCATTACACACCTGGAGCCTACACACATACTGACACACATCAGACAATCACACAAGCACAACGGCACACAAACCCACAGGAAAATGACACGGGGACACACAGAAGCCCAGTCACAAATCCACTCCTTGTTTCTGGAGCATCTGTTCTGTACCAGGGCTGCTCTAGCTCTGAGGATACAGGAGATGGAATCCCCCCTCTGGGGGCTGACATTTTCGTGAGGGGGACAGGGGCACCCTGATCGGATGACACGCAGACTGCCGTCACCCACAGTGACATTGACAGACGCCAGACGCCCACGTGCACCGGCTCACACGTCGACCTGCAATTACACACAATTAGCTCATGCACACCCACAGTCCCCTGACAGCACACAAAGAAGCCCACGGGAGCGCCCTCACACACCTGACATGGAGACAGCCGCCCACAGTGCACACACCCGCCTGGGCTTACAGCCCCCCAGACAGCCCACCAGAGTAGCTCGCACCCCAAGCCCACCGCAGCCCCGGGAACAGGCCGCTAGCAGTGCTGCCTGCGTTTCTGCAGACAAGCCGGCCCTGACCCAGACCCCGGGCACCCTGCACCCTGAGCCTGAGCCGAAGGGTCTGAGTTCCCCACGACCTGCCCGGGCCCTCCACAGCCCCATGTCTGGCGGGCTCGGGAAGGAAGCTCGGGCTGGCAGCCCACGGGCTGCCCCAGGTCTGGGTGGGACAGAGGAGCCCCTTGTCTGAGGACCCCGCATGAGAGGCCAGCAGGCAGAGAGGAAGCTGGGGAGACAGGAGGGCAGGGCGGGAACCGGAGAGGCCTCACAGGCGTCCTGGAAACGGGAGCCCTCTGCCTGCCAGTCCAGACAGCCCGAGCCATCCACAGCACCCGACGTGGAGGCCCCGCTGCGCTGTCACCGCACGCCCCGTAACGGGCTCTTTGTCTGCCAGGCCCTGACCACCTCCTCCCCCGTGTCCCCCCAAGTTCATGCGCACACACAAGGGCACACACACAGGGACTAGGGACGTGCACACTGGGACACACTCAGGGGCACACATGCAGGAACACACACACACACACACATGCACGCACACACAGGCCACCACACACCCGAGAAGTTCCGCACCTCTGACCGGCCTGCGTCCGCCTTGTTCTTCAACTTGACACCAGCGCTGCCTCCATGTCTCGCCTGCCCATCTGGCTCCCCGGGGACCTCGCACCTCTGCCCCTGACCCCCAGACCCAGGCCAGCTGCCCTGCCTTCCTGGAGCTCGGGAGGGGGTGGGGGGGTGGAGACAGGCCCTGGATCAGCATGGCTTCTGGAAGCCTCCCCTCGCCCCTCGCACCCCCAGCCCCCTGCCCAGACAGACCCTCCCAGCTGAGGTGTGGTGGGTGGGGGGTTCCCAGGGACTGAGGATGAGGAAGCAGCAGAATGAGGGCCACAGTGGCCCTGAAGGGCCCCTGCCTCTCACCCAGGCCCCAGGAGGGGAGACGGCTCCCCACCTGCACCTGCTGGGCTGCAGTCAGATGGAGGGAGGAGGCCTCGGGACACTCGGCCAACCCTCCCTCTCCACCCCCTTCAAGGACCCCAAGTCCAGACAGTGAGCTGCAGACAGACCAGAGGCCGCCCCTCACGGGCCCCAGACGTGCAGGGGACAGGCGGACAGACACACACAGTCAGGCCCTGACAGACACCGAGGGCAGGGCAGCCACGGCAGACAAAGGGACACAGTCAGACCCCGGGCGGCCCCTCCCCCACCCTCCCTCGGCGCGAAGCCCCGCCCCCGCCCTCCTGGCCGCCCAGACGGGGACGCCCCACTGCCCTTCCCCTGTCCTGGGGAGACGCCTCACCGAGACCTCCCTCCTTGGTAGGTCAAGGTCCGAGTCCGCAGGGAAGCAAGCGGAGAGGGGGCACAGAAGGAGAGGGGGTGTCTCGGGGAGCCCCCCAATGCGGCCTCATGCCTGATGACCCCTGCATTCTAGCTCACAGTCATAGAGAACAAAGCTTTTGAGAGTTGTGTTCCAAACTCTGATAAAATGGGATCCTAATGAGAGGGCGACGCGTGGAAAGCGTTATTATTATTATTATTAATACCTCCGCCCTCCCAACTCCCCCCTCCCCCAGAGTTCTAGGCATTCTCTTCGTTAGGACCACCGTCCTCAAGGCAGGAGACCCCCACATGCTCCCCCGGAGGGGCCTGGATACCGTGCGGGGGGTACAGGGCAGCAGCCCCGCGCCCCACAGGGGCCCTGCTGGCTGGGTGGAGGGGCCGCGGGGGGCGCCCCCTGGAACGCCTGCAGGTGGGAGAGGGCAGGATCCGGGGAAGGAGCTTCAGGAGACCGGGGAATGTCACGGGGGCGTGTCTGGCGGGGGTCGGGCTCTCGGGGTCCGGTTTGGGGACAGGTCCTGTCGGGGCGGACCTTAGGTTGCTGGGCTCCGTGGGGGCGGCCTTAGGGACTCTGTCCGTGGGGGTCTAGGCAGGCGGGCTTCAGAGGACGGTCGTAGGCGGCGGCGATAGTGGGAGTGGGGGTCCCAGAGTGGTGCGCTCTGGGGGTGGGGCCCGGCAAGCCTTAGGGCAGCTGAGCTCTTGGAGGACCGGCTTAGGGGGCGGGTTTTGTGGGGCTTGAGTTTGGGGGCGGGCTTTAGAGGGAGGGTCATGGGGACTGGCAGTAAGTGGGTGGGCTTTAAGGGGGCGGGTCTTGGGAGGGGCGGGTCCCCGGGGCTTGGCGGGCACGTCCGCCGAGGGGCGTTTTGGGGTTCACTCAAGCTCAGCACATTTGGGGCCTCAGGTCCACCTTACGGTTACGCCAGGGGGATCCTCTGGGGCTCAATATTCTCCTCAGTGAAATGGGAGGGGACTGGAAATTTGAAGGCCCCTCCCCAGGCCGTCCTCAGGGTCCCCAGACCCAGGTGGGGGACGGCCTCCCCCGAGACTGAGCGTGGGGGCACCCGAGCGTGGGGGTAGCCCAACTGCGCGGCCCCGGAGGGAGGAAATGGGGAGGGGGCAGCATCATGCCGCAGCCTGTTTTGAGGCCAGAGGCTGAGCGACTCTGCACCCCCACATCACGGGGCAGCCCCCGCGTGGCGGTGCGCTTGGGCGCTGACCCCAGAAGCGCCTGAGTTCAGATACTCCGCAGGCCGGTGTCCCCTCTGGTCCCCTGGCTTCTCCCGAGCCCAGTGGGCAAGTCGACCTGTGGGTGGGGCCTGGCAGCGCGGGGGGGGGGGGGGCGGGGCGCCCCCGCCCCACAGCCGGCCGGCATCTGCCAGGTGGAGACTCTGACCACCCCCCGCCCCCGCCCCCGCCCCGGGGTTGTTGTGATTCACAAACAGTCGCGCCCGGAACACGGTGAGGCTTGCAGAAGGTATTACATTGTATTAAAATGACTTGTTTATCTCTGGTTGCATCGATGCCCCTGGGGCCAGAACCGCTTGGCAGCCAGACATCTTGGGGCCGCTAGGAATCCCTCCTCGCCTCCCACTGGCTTGCCCTCTGGCCTCAGTCTCCCAGAATGACAAATGGGGAGATCTGCACCTTCCAGGGCTGTTTCGAGGATTCCTCAGGTGAATGCACGAAGAAGCGAGCCGGCGCCCAGGAGTGCTGCATCTATGTAGCAAAGGCGATGTACACTGTCTACTGTTATCACTACTTGTATTTATCTCCTGCTTTTTCCAGGTCCTGGGGCAGAGCTGGTACCTAATAACCCTTTGCTACTTAATGAGTTGATAGGTACCCCCCTCCCTCCCCTCTCCTCCCCCTCCCTATCGGGTTCCCTGCCCCCCACCCTCCACTCGGGGTCCCCCCCAAAGTTGTCAAGGGTTTGGGGGAACATTCAACCTGTCGGTGAGTTTGGGCAGCTCAGGCAAACCATCGACCGTTGAGTGGACCCCGAGGCCTGGAACTGCCGTCCGCCCATTGCGACCCCCACCTTCCAGATCTGGGGGCGGCCAGGGGATCCTGAGCACATCCCCTCCCTTGGGCCACAGCAAAGGTCACAATCAACATTCATTGTTGTCGGTGGGTTGTGAGGACGGAGGCCAGACCCACCGGGGGATGAATGTCACTGTGGCTGGGCCGGACACAGCCTGCGGGGAACAGGATGAGGACAGGACCCACCCTGGACTCCCCCACAGAATCGCTCAGCCCGTACCTTGCCCTGACCCCGCCTCTCACCCCTTGGGGAGGGCTGGTGTCTGGGATCCTCATGGATCCCAGAGACACAGGCTGGATTTGGGGAATAGATCCTGGAGGGTTGGTGGGGAGGATCACGGGAAAGGCCTGGGCAGCTGAAAAACCTTTCCGGAAGGGGCTGGTGAGCACTGCTCCAGGCGGGCTCAATCCAGGTTTCTTGAATGAATGAATGGATGAATGAATGGATGAATGGGGTGGGTAGGCAGCATATCCTCCTTTCTCAGTGTCCAAGTCCAGGGCCCCGCTTCCCCACCCTCTTCGCCTGGCGCCCACAGACCCCGCTGTACTCTGTGGTCCACCTCGCACCTTGGTGCCGGCTGACCCGCCTGCAGGTCTGTGCCCCACCTGGTGACTCCTGGCACACCCCCTCCTGAGACAGAGCTGGGATCTCATTCAAGTTGGGGATCAAGGTGCTGCTGAGGGCTGGGGGTCCCTCATTAGCCCAACCTGTGCTCTGCTCTCCCCACCCCCCATAAGGTCTGTCTCACCCCTCTCACCCCGGGGCCCAGCCTCAGGAAGGTAGCTGGATGGGGGAGGCAGGCATATAACTCTCCGGCCAGTGACCTCACACCTCAGCTTGTTCATACATTCAATGGGCTTCCCCTGAGACAACGGGTGTGAAAGCGCCCTGAGGGAGACCAGAGCTGGGGGCCTTGGTCCTTGTCCCCCAGCCGGGAGCCAGGCACCATCAGCGGCTGCCTGAACTGCCCAGGGGCGTGTGGCCCTGCCCCAGCCAAGGGGACGGAAGGAAGAAGTTACTAAGTTACTGGTTCTGTCCACGCCTGTCTTTGGGGCGGGGCTTCCACACTCCCTCCCTCACCCTGTGGGGCAGGGGTGGCAGGCCGCCTCCAATGGGGAGAAGGCAGGGGTAGCCCTCTCAGTGCCCTCGGGGGGCATGTATGGCTTTAAATTGTGGGTGCCCCCTGCAGCCTGTCCTGGTACCCCCTCCCCTCAGGCCTCCCAGAGACTGAGGGGGTGCATCCCCTCAGCAGGGGCAGGTGCATTTACCGGGGGCGGCCCAAGCCCCCCTGTGACAGTAAGGGACCTCCCACAGCCTGCTCCTCCCCTTCACATCCCCTCGGAGGTATAAGGAGGGAACTGATAGCCCAGGCTCCTGGGCTCCGGAGAGGGGCAGGGAGCCGCAGGGAGGAAGGGGAGAAGGGCGAACTTTGGGCAGGCAGTTTCTTCCCTCTCTGCCCCTCCGCCTGGCACACCAGCCATGGGCACCTTCGACCTGTGGACAGATTACCTGGGTTTGGCACGCCTGGTGGGGGCTCTGCGTGGAGAAGAGGAGCCCGAGACCAGGCTGGACCCACAGCCAGAACCAGCGCCGGGACCAGGGGGTCAGAGGCCCGTCCCGGAATCCCCAGCAGCTCCCGAACGCCTGTGCTCTTTCTGCAAGCACAACGGCGAGTCTCGGGCCATCTACCAGTCCCACGTGCTCAAGGACGAGGCGGGCCGGGTGCTGTGCCCCATCCTTCGGGACTATGTGTGCCCCCAGTGCGGCGCCACCCGCGAGCGCGCCCACACCCGCCGCTTCTGCCCGCTCACCGGCCAGGGCTACACCTCCGTCTACAGCTACACCACCCGCAACTCGGCCGGCAAGAGGCTGGCCCGGCCTGACAAGGCGAGAACGCAGGACCCGGGGCACGGGCACCGCCGAGGAGGAGCAGGAGGAGGAGGAGGAGGAGCCTGCGCAGGTGGCTGGGGGACCCGCTGTGGAGGGGCCTGCCTCAGGGCTGGGGGGAGAGAATCCGTGTAGGAAGCTCAGAATGGTATTCTGGAAGTGTGGCCCAGTGTGGGTAAACCTCGGCTTGAGTTCGCTGTGTGGCCTTGGGCAAGGCTTTCTCCCTCTCTGGGCCTGTGGGGGAAATGCCGTCCGTTTCCAGGCAGGGGGTGATCTGGCAGGGAGGCCACACTAGCGGGGACCAGCGGTGGGATCTGCGGACAGGTACATCCGGGGCTCCCAGCTTGCTTGGCCCTTAGAAGCTGTGTGGCCTGAGAGAAGTTACTGAGCCTCTCTGAACCCCAGCCGCCTCATTTGTTCAGTCATTCACCACATAGTTCGTGTGCCTCTTCTGTGCCAAGCACTGGGCCAGGCCAGCAGTGAACAGGTAGATGAGGGAGCAGCAGCTCAAACACAGGGTGATAGGTGCTGAGTGTGGGAGTCTAGAGGAAGCACCCGATCCGGATGAGGGGGTCCAGGAGGGCTTCCTGGAGGGAGTGACTTCTGGAAGCCCAATTCAGTTGGGTGGAGCGCTGGAAGTTCGGCCCAGGCATTGGGGCTTGTGGGGAACTTCGTGAAGGTCAGTGTGTCTGGGATGGAGGGTGTGGGATGTGTGGTGGAGGGGAGGTGTCAGACTGGGGGCCAGCAGAAGGGCCTGTAGGTCTTGGATTTGGGCATTAGGGGGCCACGGAAGGGGCAAGACCGGGTCTGTGTGTTCAGAGTGTGTCAGGCCTTGGTTACCAGCTGGACCCTGGGGACGGATCTGAGAGTGTTGGAAGCGGGGGGCTGCCCTCCAGGCAGAGGTGTCTGAGGCAGCAAGGGGGAGAGGGGCCCGGCGTCTGGGGGAACACCAGGCGAGGGGAGCAGCCTGTGACCAGCTCAGGAGGGCAGCTTGCTCTGAGGTTAGGAGAGCCGAGGTCAGAGCTTCCCTGAGGCCTGAGCCCGCTCTCTTCACCCTGCACGGCCACCACCTGGGGTCACCCCATCTTGCTCATCGGATGCGGATTCCAATTCTGCAGGTGCGGGTGGGGCCTGAGCATCTGCATTTCTCACCTGCTCGCCAGGCTGCCAGGCCACGGACCAGGCAGGCTTTGAGTAGCTCGCGTGTAAATGGCAGCAGTTCTAACAGATGCGAAAGACCTCAGCTTCTGTGGGGTTTTAAAAGAGAAATTCGTTTTAGCAACTTGGATTGCCTCCAGGGGGCTCAGCCAGCAGAGCAGGCTGGTCTGATGGGGTCTGTCGCTGCCCACGCGGGTGCCCTGCGTGGGTACCGCCTCCCCATCAGACTGTGAGCTCCTGAGGGAGGGGCCTGGGCGGGACCCCTCCCCGTCCCTGCAGCTGCGCAGTGAGCATTTGTATAAAAAGTGAGCGACTGCCTCCAAGAGAAGCTAGTGTTCCCTGTGAGGTTCCGTGAGGTCCAGCCGGGAGACGCAGGAAGCTGGGGGGACATAGAGATGGTGGTCTCAGAATGTTCCTCTTTCCCCTTGAGTCTAAGGGAACAGGAAAACTCGCCTCCCCGGGTGTGGAGGATGGGGTGGGGGAGCCCTCTCGGGGGTCTTGGCACAGAAGGGCTGCCAGAGGGCGCCCCCCCGGTAACATTCCGGGTGTAACAAATCCGGAGTCCCGAGAGCCCTGCGTCCGCGAGGGGGCAGCACGGCCGGCCGGCGCTGACGTTCTGCGCTGCGTGTCCGGCTGGGTCCCACCTGGCGCCGCACGGGTCGGGGAGTGTCACGAGGCGCTATCCCAGGAGCAGCCTCCAGGTGGCGCCAGAGCCCCGGCGGCCCTCGGGTTGAACTCCGGCAACATGAATCATCGCGTATTATTAACTGGTCTTCTCCTCTTTGAAAATCCAGGCTCCAAAGGTGCCGGGACGTCTTCTGGACCTTCGCCCTCTTCCTGCCGTCCCTCCACTTCGGCCTAGGAGGCTGGCGCGGGCAGGACGGGATGCTGCCTTCGCTGGGCATGGGGACCCAGGCTCGGTGGAGGCTGCATTTCAGGGACCATCCCCCCTGGAGGACCCGACCCTGGGGGCCTGGCGAGGGAGCGGCACCCGGGAGCAGGGCCAGAAGAGCCCCCGTAAGGAAGGAGGTGATCCTCAGGCACCCCTGCCCTCCCTCCCTGGCGCTGGACACCCAGTCGGCGCTCAATAAATGCTTATGAATGGATCAGCGTCTGCTGAGGCTCGGTCTTGGGACAAGGTAGCGGGAACAGCCCTGGAGGAGCTGGGGCACCTCTTTTCTCTCCTGGTTGCATCAGCCCCCACGTTAGTCCGAGCCCCACTTTCCCCGATGCTGTTGGGGTTTTGGTTCACCCTGGGGTGCTGGGTGAGCTGCTCTGTGCTGAGAAGCGGCAGCAGGCCGCAGGCGGCTGTGGGTTATGCAGGGTCCCGGTCCCCACGCTTGTGAGCACACGCTGGACACCCGCTGTGGGGCTCGGGCCCTCAGGCCCCTCCTGGCACGTGGTGCCTCCCCCCGTCCCGCCACCCTCACACATTGACATGTCTGCTGGGCACTGGAGGGGGCCCTGATTTGGGGGGAGTCGAGACGATTAGACCAAGCCCTCCCCTCCAACCGTCCTCACCAAGGAGGCCCTCGGAGAGTGTCAGGTCACCATGGATGCCGCAGTGACCCAGGGCCATGGAGTCACCTGCCAGGCCCTTCAGAGCAAGGGAAGGACTTGCGGGGGGAAGGCGGCAAGGAGCGGGAATACGCCCGAGGGCTCGGGCCAGCCCAGGCAGGGGCTGGGGCACCGTGGTGGTGACTGGGGTCTGCTTGGGCCAGAGTGGAGGAGACAGAGACCCAGCCCCGCCCAGGGACTGTGATTCGGCCCTCCTGTGGGGCTGCACCAGGGGAACCCCCAGTCCTGCTGCCTCCACCCCCGATCTTGTTCCCCCTGCCTCTAGGGGCAGCAGGTGGCAGGCATCCTTCCCCATCCCTCCCCTGGGGCCTGGGCTCCACTCTGGCCCCCACGGCCTCTCCCCCAGGTTGGGGGGCAGGGGGGGCAGGATTTGGACTTCACAGGTCCACTCAAGCCCTTGGCTTTTCCACTTGAACGGGGACCTGGGGTCACTGGGGAGCGGAACTGGGGCCAGGGGCTGGCCTTTGAGGACAGCCTGCCACCCAAGCTTGGTGGGGGCGGGGAGGGGAAGGAGGACACAGAAGAGGGCTCCTTAGTGGCCCCGAGGGTCTTTGCACTGGGTTGGGGGACGACGTCCCAGCCCCGCCAGCTGCTGCACCTGCTAATTGTGTAAGCCAGAGCTGCGGGGGCTCAGCCCCAAGGCCCCGGGCGACTGGGCATGTCCTGGCGGGTTCAAAGATGGGGCTGCACGTCCAGCCAGGAGAGCTGGGGGGACCCTGGCCCGCCCTGCTTCCCTCCTGTGTGGGGTGTCCCGGGGTGTAAGAAGGCGGTGGGAGGGGGCCCTGCCTGGCCCTGGAGCTGGAGAGCGGGAGCCACAGGCAGAGCGACGGATCAAGTCTCGGGGCTGCTTAGCCTTGCGGTGAGCGACTTAACAGAAGTGTTGTTTTCTGTAAAATGGGTTTGCCGGCAGCATCTGGACAGCTTGTGATGCCGTCTTGGTCACCAGGGCTGTGGTAAGGCCTGTGTGGCACGAGGTGTGCGAGCCGCCCTGGGCACCCTGCAGGCACTGGCTGCGTCTGCATCGATAACCCCCCGGGACTGCCTCCTTGCAGCGGGGCCGGAGCAGCCCCGTCTGGGTGGGCTTGCTGCTCCAGACGTGTGCGCGTGTGGCACATGTGTACACACAGCCACCCTCTCCTGGAGAATCCGACACGCTCGGTACCTGGAGGGGACCCCTCGACCTGTGTCCCAGCAGTGGCCCACCCCGCCTTCCGAGGAGGAGGAGAAGAAGGGGAGAGGCGGCGGGGAGGTTGTGGGCGGAACATCGAGGAACCGGAAAGCCCCAAACCCCAAACAGCAGGGCGAGGGCCTCAAGCTAGGGTGTGTTTATTAATGGTCCTCCCGGAAGAAATGAAATGGAAATCCGGGGAAACACAAGGCACAGGCAACAAAGGGGGCCCTTTTCTCCACCAGGAAAAAAACAAATTCTGAACCTTCCGTAACCTCAGCGAAGGAACCGAAATTTGCAAACCCAGATAAACATCTGGGCAGCTCCAGCCCTGCTCAGAAGCAGCCGGCTTCCGGGGGCCCCAGCTGCTGCCTCCCGCCTCCCACGGCCTCGGGGGCCCGGGAGGAGCAGGTTCCCTCAGCATCCCCGGGCCGGCTGAGGGGCGGTTTCTGCGGCCCACTAGGACCCGCTGGAGCGTCTTGGAGGGTAACAAAATACCAGAGGGCACACGGGCCTGTGGGCTTTGTGGGGTCTGCTGAGAGACTGTTACCAGCTGTTGGGCAGGACAGGCGAGCGGCAAGTGGTACACACACACACCGCTGGCTTGGAAGCAGAATCCTACAGATCCCTCCAGGGCTGCTCCCCACGAGGGAGGCTGGCAGCCCCCTTTGACGTGTAGGGTGCGGGGCCTCTCCCTGCCGGCTTCGCCCTCCTCGAGGTGAGGCGCTTGAAGGCTTCCAGGTCCCGGTGGGTGCTCATGATCAGCCGGCTGCGTGGACACGCCGGCAGGACATGTTGGTGTGCTGGGCGGCCACCGTGCGCCGGAGCAGGACCGCACGTCACACTCGGGCACACGCGCCTGCTCACGCTCCTCGCAGGCCACGTGCCCCTATGGCCCGTGCACTCACGCACAGGCACACGCACACACAACCAGAGCCAGCCTGTCACAGGCAGACTCGGACTTCCAGCCACTCTTCAGACCCAACCATTCTGCGAAGGACAGGTCTGCACCACGTGGGGCCAGGGCCCAGGAGCAGCGCTGCTTTCCGAGGCCCCTCGCTGGGGGCCCTCCCCACCCTGTCTGTGGGCCTGTCCCCACTGCCGGCCCCCGAGGACCCCCCAGCCCTTACTTCAGGTTGGAGAGCTCGAGGATGAGGCCTCGCACGGTGTCCGTTGCGTCCTCCATTCTGGCAGCTTCACAGGCCTTGATCCCCAAGAGGGTCCTGGCAGGAGAGGAGGGAAGACGAGCGGCCTGACTTGGTGGATGGCTCTGCCAACTCCGTTCCGGGGGCTTCCGCTGGGCCTCGAGCTGGCTTCCTTTCCAGATACTCATCCTGCGCCTCTCCCAAGGTTGACCTTTTCCAGATGTTAAGCCACCCCAGGCAGAACCCTGACGGCCACCCCAGCCGCTCCACCAGCAAAAGCACACCCAGGACCCAGCCGCTGCTCCCCCGGCCCCCAGCTCCCGCCCCCGCAGCCTGTCGCCTGGCGGCACGGGGCTGAGAACACAGAAACCCTCCCGGAGGCCCTGCACACCTGCACACCTCCAGACCCCGGCGCCTCCCTCCCGTCCCCCTTCCCCTCTCCTCCAGCCACACTGAATTCCTGCCATTCGCTGAGCACCTCTTCGGGCTCTGGAATGTTCCCTTCCAAATGTCTCCTCCTGGGGAGGCTTCCCTGATCACCACGGTTAAAACTTTAACCCCCTTCCTGCTGTCTTTTTCTCCCCAACACCCCACCATCTGTCTGGTTTGCTTGTCCGCCTCTCACTCCCCACACACCCCCGGCCCACCACCTCCCAGAGCCCAGAGTGGCTCCTGAGAGAGCGGGGGCTGGGCTGCAGCGCCCCCGGCTCCAGCGCACGTGGCCTGCGGACATGGGCAGAGGGGGGCCTCCTGGCTCCAGTCAGCTCTCCCTAGGGCCTCCCACACCCCGAGCTCAGCATGTCCCCCAGACGGCCACTATAAAAACTCTGGGTCTGCTCCAGCTGCATGGGTCACCCCGAGACGGCTGGCTGGCCAGGCCCTGGCCTCCTGTGTCTCACTCAGCCGCCGGCCCCCACACCCCAGGACCCCTGGGGGCTTCTGGACACCCGTGTGGGGTCACGTGAGGTCGTGGGCTCTCCCTCTGCTCAAACCACACTGGGGCCACTTTGACTGAACTGCCTCTGGTCCCCACGCAGGGTGTGTGGGAATGTGTGTGTGTGTGAGCAAGCATACACAGGTGCTGGTCATGGACATGTGCAAGGGCAGGAGGTGGGCACACGGCCACCCTCTACCCCGAGGGGGAGGAAGGAAGGGGACAAACTCCGACAAGGACTGCGTGCCCAGCCCTCCCTCCAATCGCCAGACAGAAGCACAACCTCGGCCATAAATAATCGACAAGCCCCTCTGCAGAGGCGGGCTCAGGTACAAGGTAACAGGAGGGTGGTGGGCGGTGCTAGCCCCGCAGGGCTGAGGGAAAGGACATAGAGGGAGGTGACGCACGCACTGACCTGCCTGGGGCAGAGCCAGGCGGGAAGTGAGGAGACAGGATGGGCCGGGGAGGCGCCAGAGCCGGGGCGGGCCCCAAGATCCTCTGGGCCAGTGGTTCTCAGCCGTCTGGGTCCCCACCCCTCCGTGGAGATCCGGGGAAGGCTCTGGACCCTCTCTCCAGACACACACACACACGTGCACTCAAACGACCCACAGACCCGGGGCCCCAGCCCAGGGCTCCTGCAGACACACTGCTTTGGGTGCAGACCACAGGTCCCCAGTTCGCCACTTGCGGGGAGGGTCAGGCGACACGTGCAGGGTGAAGGAGAGGGCTCGGCCCCCTTACCGACGGAGGAGAGTGAGGCCCGGCGAGGGCGTCAGGCCCTCCTCCAGCCTCCTCCACACAGAGGGAGCTCGCAGGTATGGGTGAGGGCCTGCAGGGGCTCCAGGGCCAGGAGAGCAGCGCCACGTTCCCCCGCTTACCTCGGCTGGGCCTCAGCCAGGGGGCCTCCGTCAGCGCATGTGCCGGTGCCAGGCCAGCAGAGGCCCGCCCCACTACCCGCAGGAAACACCTGGAGAGAGAGCGCAGGTGTGAATGGCCTAGCTGGGCGAGCCCTGCACAGCGAAGGAAGTCACAAAGGGCTGGGGACTTCACTTCCCCTCGGCCACACCAGGAACACCCAGCCAGGACTCCTGCAGGGGAGAAGGGGTGCAGGGGCAGGGAGGCCACGCCAGCTAGACCTGGGGGCCACCAGCCCCCTGGAAAGTGAGCGGAACAGGGCGACTCCGAGCCCGACCCTGGAGTCCTCGCCAGGCCTGTGCCCTCCGATGGGCTGCCCTGCGCCAGCCGTGGCTCTGTGCACACTCCGCCCCTGGCAGCTGAGGCGTGGTACCATCTCCCCTCACCCCACAGTACCCAGGAGGTCCAGGAAACCCCGAGGGGCAGTGACAGTGGCATCCAGTGGGCATCTGGCATCGAGGGGAAGAAGTCAGACAAATAAGCCACGCGTCTCGTGTCAGGAAAAGATTTTGCAAATAGACTGCGAGGGGAAAACTCATAATTAATAGAAGAGAGAGCCAGATAACCCTGAGAAGCTTAAGTTTCTAAATGTCAACGGTGGTTTACTTTTTGTGGAAAATGTCAGGCTCAATCACGGAGGCGACATACGTCCCTCGGAAAAGAGGCAAAGAGGCTGAGATACAGGGGCCGCCCAGGGCTGGCAGGCCTCTCCCGAGGGGACCAGAGTCCTGGGGGAGGGGCCTGTTCTCGAGACATCCTTCTGGAACGGAGCCCTCTCCCTCCACGGGGGTGGTGGTGAGTGAAGGGCCCCTGAATCCAGAGGACCAGACATGAAGACCCGCCTGCGGCCTGCGGTGCTCATCTGGGGACCACTCTGCCCAGGGGACACTTCACAACGTCTGGGAACAGTTGTGGTTGTCATGCCTGGTGAGGGGCTGCTACTGGCATTGGTGGGTGGGGCCAGGGGTGTGCCCAACACCCCACAGTGCACAGGACGGCCCCCACAGAGAAGGACCCGCCGGATGCCAGCAGGGGCATGGCAGGGAAGCCCCTGCAGACAGTACAGTATCTCCACGTGTCCGACTGTGTCCTGCGGGCGACTCTGGGACTTCAAATGCAATTCCCCACCACACATTCACCCAACTCACTGCACTGTCCTCGGCCCTGAGAAGTGTCCTTCCTGCCACGGGCACCACTGCCCCGAGGGTGGTGTAAATGTGCCACGACAAAGGCGGTCCTCACACTACATGCGCGGGGGCCAACGCTACAGGCCCCGAGAGGGACGAGGGACCCAGCTTTCTCAGTGACGGCCCTTATGCAGCAGGCGGAGGCCCCGCCGGCCCTAGGGTGGCGTCCTGTCCTCAGCGAGCTGCTGTGAGATGAAGCCCCACACTCTCCTGTGGGGGACCTGGGACTGAAGCTGATCTGTCACTGCTGTGTAGCCTCTGCGCATCCCCGAGTCACCCCCTCCGCAGCGGCGGTCCCTGTGGCGTCACGGGGAGGTGAGGTCCAGGGCCTGTTGGAGCGAGGCTGCTGCTCCCCATCCACCTGCTCTGTTCCCAAGTGTCCCTGCCCACACGGCCTTCCAGCCGGGGGCCATCTGGAACCTTCCCATGGGAACCTGCTGTGCCTGGGCCGCCCTGGCTTGCTCAGGAACGCCGGGTGTCAAAACAACACGCGCCCAGGCGTCGGCGGTTGGGCCGGGGCAGCGCCTCCCTGGCGGCCCGGCTGGTCTGACCGGCATGCACGGCACATTCCTTGGGGTTTGCAAAGCCAGCAGGGCTGGCGGCCTGTCCACAAGGGCTTGCTCCTTCGCCTGCTGGATGCCACCCAGTGTCCCAAATGCCTTCCCCACCTTCTCCCTCAGCCACTGCCCAAGAGGCCAGACCCCGGGTAACCCAGATGGCTCTTCCTCCAGGGCGGGGCGGGGCTTGTGTGCCTCAAGGGACGAGGCTCCCGTACAACCTGCTGGCCCAGCACCCCAGCCTGTGATGACGGGGCAGATGCCCCTCTGGGAGAGGGACACCTCGCAGCGGGTGACCCGCCAGATCTGCTGGCTCCTGGTGTGGAGCAGGCTCTCCATAAACGTGGACTGAAGGAATTTCTTGAAACATTTCCACGGGGTCGGCCGGAGAGACAGAGGCCGAGGCTTGTGGGGAAGCTGGCCTCACGGGCCAGGCGGGCGGCTGAGGCGCAGCCGTGGGATCAGGCCCACCAGGGGCAGACGCAGCCTGCCCCTCCCGCTGCATCCCTGGGGCAGGTGCCCAACCTCCTCAGGCCTCGGCCTAGCTTCGAAGCCACACCTGTGTGGAAAGAGAACCGCCCACCTGCGGGCGGGCGCGGCTGCACACACTCAGGCCAGGCTCCGGTGCGCCAGCACCAGGGAGGGGGCGCTTCCCGGGCGGGGCCGCCAGCTGCCCCGACAGGCAAACCCCAACAGGCAAACCCCAACGGCCCAGGAAGGCACCGTCGGGCTGCTCGCCCACTGCCTGTCGGTGGGCAGACTCCCAGAGGAAACAAAGCAAAGGGCCTACAAGGTCCAGCAGAAAAGCTGAATTCCATGTACGTTTGAGAAAGAATCATATCAGGGCCCCCAAGTGACCCTAAAGATGGGCAAAGGTTCTTCCCAGTTGGAAAGCAAAGTCCCCTTCCCCAGGCCCAGCTTTGAGGTCACTGGCTTCTTCTGGCGCCCTCCACATACCCCCGGGGACCCTGCGGCTAGGGCGGGGCGCTGGAAGGTGGAGGGGGGCTGACAAAATCCGTGTGTGTCCCTGCCCCGGGCTCCTCAGCCCCCACACGGATGGGCCCCTCACAGAAATGCAGGTCTGTCCTTTCTGGAAAATCACTGCGTCCACACCCACCGAAGCCACGACTCAGACCCCCAAACCCATCTGCGGTATAATCAGATCGCCACGTGTCCATCTCCCCTACCTTGGACGGTTTGGGGGAGGGCCCAAGGCCATTGGGCTGCAGCTCGGGGAAGCTCTCACCTGCTCAGGGGGGGCTTCAAAGTCGGGGCCTTCCAGGGCGGCCCGTATCTGGCTGTCGGGCAGGAAGTCGAGGTCCATGGCCGGGGACCCTCCCCAGACGGCCCGCTCTGCAGAGCTGGGAGGCTGCTCAGGCTGGCCTGCGGGGCCTGAAGGGACGTCTGGGCTGCCCTGGCCGGCCCCCGCCTCCCGAGTCGGGCCGTCCACTGCTCCTCTGTGCGCTGGCGGAGTGGAGGCTCCCAGGGGCAGACAGAGCGCCCCCAGGTCTTGCTCTCGGCTCTGGCTGCCTGACCCGGCTGCCTCTTCACCCGTGGGCTGGGACAGCAGAGGCCAGGCACACACACCTCCCGGACCCTCTTGATCCGCTCCCGGCCCCCGTGTCTGATCAACGCCCAGGCCCACTTCCGAGGCAAGAGGACTGGCCTCTCCAGCACTTACTGTGGCCTCTCGGACCCCATGAGCCAGAGCCAGGGCGGCTGCAGGGCCCTCTGGGATGTTACCAGGGGGCCTGTCTTCCCGCCCTGCCGCCCCTCTGCCTCCTGTGGTCTCCCTGGTGAGAGACACGCTTCCAAGCAGGGTCCCGCTGTGGCCTCCTTCAGGGGCTTTCCCGCTGGCAGAGGCAGGTGGCCCCACGGCGGCCTCCCCATCTGGCCCCGCCACCTCTGGAGCCCTCTGTTCTGGCTCCGCGGGGTCCGTGCTCACGGCTGTGATGACAACGGTCGCAAGGCAGGAGGGCCTTGGGCTGCTACAGCTCTGCTCTGCTCCCCCGCCAGTCCCGCTGGGTGCCCACACGGGGTCAGGGAAGCCCTGAGTGGCCGGGCCCAGGATGCCGTCTCCTCCCTCCTGCTGCCCCTCAGGCAGGTCAGCCCCTGCTCCCCTTTGGGCACCTCCCTCCCGGGGGGCTCCTGGGTCTGGCTCCTTCTCTTCAGCGTCACTGCTCGGCAGGTGCCCTTCCTGGCCACAGTCACCTGGAAACCAAGCCCCCTCCGTGCTTCCACCATCTGGTGTGCTGGTCCCTTGCTCCGACAGGTGGCCCTGGCTGGCCCTCTCTGAGGCCACGGGCACTGTCCCCCATTCTGGAGCGGCATCAGTGGAGGCCGAGGGCTGAGGATGCCCACTGCTGGGCACTGGCATCATGGGGTTTTGGCTGCTGTGCCCAGGGGGGGCGCCATCTGCCAGGGTCTGGTCTCCCGGCCCCCTGGCTTCCCGGAGAGCATGCCCCAGGGACTCCTCCCAAGGCTGGCTTTCTGCCTGCTGGGCACTGGGCTCTGGCGGTGCTGCCTGTGGAGACAAAAAGACCCAGGCTTGGGCCTTCAATAATCAACCACTCTGAGGATTTTTCTAGTCGTTACCAACCCTAGACAAAGACTCATCTGCTGCGCGGATGCTGGGGCACCCAAATAGGATTCAGTACCAGTGCCAGGCAGAGTTAGAGCCGGGGGTGGCGGGGAACCACGGGCACAGGAGTCCCTCCTTCCGCCAGCTCCTTCTCCCCTCTCCGCCGGCCCCTGGCACGTGGACGCTCTCGGGCAGGGCGAGGATACAAACACCCAGGAGGCCCGTGGGTCTTTCCTGTGTCCACTGCCCGGCGTTGGCGCCGGACCAGTTATGCGAGACGACGCCACTGGGGCAGCTGCAGGAGGCCACGCAGAGAGCCCTCTGTGCTGTGCTGGTTTTTAATTGTGGTAACATACGCATAACATAAAATTCACCATCTTGACCGCTTTGACGGGTCCAGCTCAGTGGCGTAAAGTACATTCACACTGTTGTACGGCCGTCACCACCGTCCGTCTCCAGGACTTCTTCATCTTGTACAACTGAAACTCTGTCCCCATTAAACCACCACTGTCCCTCCCCCCACCTCCGGCAACCTCCGCTCCACTCTCTGTCTCTATGAATCTGACTCTTCCGGGGACCTCACGTAAGCGGAATCACACAGTATTTGTCCTTTGGCGACTGGCTTATATCACTTAACATAATGTCCTCAAGGCTGATCCATGTTGTAAGATGTATTAGAACACCATTCCTTCTTTTTTTTTATGAGGAATATCAGCCCTGAACTAACATCCGATGATGATCCTCCTCTTTTTTTTGCTGAGGAAGACTGGGCCCTGGGCTAACACCCATGTCCACCTTCCTCTACTTTATATGGGACGCCACCACAGCATGGCCTGACAAGCGGTGCATCGGTGCGCACCCGGGATCCAAATCTGCAAACCCCGGGCCGCCGCAGCGGAGCGCACACACTTAACCGCTTGTGCCACCGGGCGGCCCCCCATCGTTCCTTTTTAAGGCTGAATAATACTCCATCGGAAACAGACCATGTTTCCTTATCCATTCATCCACTGATGGACACTTGGGTCCATACTGTTTTCGTAACTTTCTACGAATCTATAATTTCAAGATACAAAGTTAAGCGGGGGAGGTGACCTAATGGAGGTGAGAGGGGAGCAGAGCAGGCTGGGGGAGGAGGGTTCCGGCCGGGCAGCAGATAGAGCACCACCCCTTAGGGAGACGGCAGCTCCACCCTCCAAGAGCTCAGCCCTCACCCCTCGGGAGCCACCGCAGCCCGGTCTCCCCGCCTCCAGACACACGCATCTGACACTCCCGCCCGGCACCCCCGCTCACCGCCGCCGTCACACGGCCAGCACCAGCTCCTGAGTGTCCCCTCCGAGCCTCCCTGTCTCAGCTCACAGCAAGAGCTTCACGCTATTGGGGCCCTAGCCTTGGGGTCTGCCCGCTGCCTCCCCTCCGCTCACAGCCACACTGTCAGCCCTCCCTTCAAAATGGACTGCGAGTAAATGAACCCAGCGTGCAGGGCCTGCGGGCGGCACCCTCGGGCACCCTGCAGACAGCAGCTGCTCCCTGGCTTCTGTCGCACGGTTACCAACCCTGGGGGACGCCTCCTGCACAGTCACCTCCTCACACGGAGTAGGGCCACCCTCTCCAGGAGGCGGCCGGCACTGCAAGTGTCGGACCAGCGAGGGCACAGCATGTCAACCCTCAGTGAAGCCACTGCTGACCAGCCTGTGGAGTCACACAGCCTTTCCTGCCTCGAGGGTGAAGCTACCACCTCCTCTTTTTAAACTAAACTTTTTGTGAGATCATTGTAGATTCATATGCAGCTGGAGGCACTGAAATGAAAGATCTCTTAGGCCCCTTGCCCAGGTTCCCCCGCAGCAACATCTCGCATAACTCCAGTACTCTATCACGACCAGGGGCTTGGCATGGATCAAGTCCCCGACCTTCTTCGGCTCTCCGGCTGACCTGCTCTCGCTTGCGTGTGTGTGCTAAGTTCTATACTGTTCTCCCACCAATGGAGGCTGTGGATCCACCACCACAGTTAAGATCCTGAGAAGCTCCAACACGAGGACCCCCATGCTGCCACCTGTAGCCACACTCGGCTCCCGCCTACCCTGGCTCCAGCCCCCACAACCACGAGTCGCCCTCCATCTCTATAATTTTGTCACTTCAGTCATGTCCTGTGAATGCAATCCTGCAGCCTGTGACCTTTTGGGACTGGCTTTTCCCATGCTGCATACAGCCCTGGAGATCCCCCAGGTGGCTGCATGGCTCACTAACTTGCTCCTTTTCTATGGCTGGGTTGGGCTCCACGGTGGGGACGGACCCCGGTCTGCTCAACCGTTCACCCACCGAGGCATATCTGGGGTGTTCCCAAGTTGGGGCGATTCCAAACACAGCTGCTGGGAACACCCACCCCTCACTTTCCTAGGGACACGTCTTGCCAGAGACATCGTGAGCCCCGGAGCACAGCGTGGAAAAGACGAGAGAACACTTGGCAAGGCCCTCGACCCCGACTCACACAAAAGGCTCAGGGTTGGAACGTGGGCTGCCCCTCTGGGCTTTACGACTCACATGCACCCTGGGCAAGAGGGCTCTGGCCGCGACCCTCCCGTGCAGGTGCAGCTGTCCAGAGAGCCTCTCGCAGGTTGAACCCAGCTGCAAGGCCGGGCCAAGGGGCCGCGCACCTACAGTGCTCTGCCCGGCCGGTTTTAAGGCCTTACCGAGCCACAGGCTCCACTCCCGAGGTCCTCTGCCCTCCGGGTGGCTTGTCTTGTAACCGTCTTCCTGGGCTTTGCAAACTGAGGCACGAACCTCCCAATTGAGGTCTGTGAACCAGAAACAAGAACAAAGCAGCAGTAAAGATGAGGAAGGAAGGCCCAGGAAAAACCAAACAGCAAGGCCCATTCCTTTCTCCAGCCTCCAACGCGGCCCCTGCCCCCATGCCTGCGCACGCTCTCCTGAGCCCGCCTGGGCAGAGTGAGCAGGAACATGGACTCCAGCTGCAGGGGCCAGCTCTTCTGTGCAAGCGCGAGGCTGCGAACCGGCTCACCTGGGAAGGGGGAAGGCGCCCTGGCTCCTCTTCCCGCTGCCCGAGGAGCCTGGAGGGGGCTCCTGCTTCCTCCTCAGGGGAGCTGGGCGGAGAAAGACAAAACGGAGGAGGTTCTAAAGTCCTCCGAGGCTGCCAACATGCTTCGTAAGACAGGGAAGGAGCTCCGAAGGCAGAGTAGTGCTCAGAGCCTCCTCTGAGGGAGGCCTGGAGCCCCTGTCTGGAGGGAGGGGGTGGGCAGCACCCTGCAACGTTAACCGCCAGGAAGCATGCGGAGCCCCACAGCCGGGGTCTGAGCAGCACCTCTGCCCTACAAGCCCAGGAGCCGCTCCTGCAGCGAGAACAGGAATTCTCATGTGGACTGACGGCCCAGCGCCAAGTCTGCCAGTGCTAGAGGAGGGAAGTGCAGATGCAGGAAACACGGGGTCCAAAACACGGCGCAGTCACAGTTGCCGCAACATGGAAGCCACGGTAAGTAAAGTTACTTATACACGCATAAGTAAACTGTGGTGCCTCCCGACAATGGGGCGGTACTCAGCGCTGGAGAGAAATGGCTCTGGAGCCGTGAACCCACGTGGAGGAGCCTTAAGTGCATGTTCAGTGAAAGAAGCCATCTGAGAAGACAATGGCCTGTGTGATTGCAACTCGGTGACGCTCTGGAAAAGGCAGAACTATGGAGACAGTAAAAAGATCAGTGGTCGCTGAGGTGGGAGGGAGAGGAACAGGCAAGGATTTTCAAGGCAGTGAAATACCCCGTATGACACTATAATGGTGGATACACGTCACCACCCATTTGTCCAAACCCGCAGGATGTACACAAAGAGTGAGCCCTCATGTCAACTACGGACTCTGGGTGACCATGAGGTGTCCACGGAGGTTCATCCTTGGTGACAAATGCACCATTCCGGTCAGTGATGGTGATAATGGGGGAGGCCGTGCATGTGTGGGGGCCGGGGGTATATGGGAAATCTCCATTTTACTGTAAGCCTAAAACTGCTTGAAAAAAATAAACTGCTCTTAAAAAAAAACTGGTGAGACTTATGGCTATATCTAAATAAATGTGCATATGTATATGGTAAAAAAAGATCGAAATCTGGAACTGAAACTTACACGATTTCAACTTTGGAAGTGGAGCGGGAAGAGGCATGAAGACACGCGAATGGGCCTGTGCTGCGCCCGGGCAGACCATGGAGACAGAACAAGCCTAGATGCTGACGGCAACAGTCTGCTCCATGGTTTTTAATTGGGACGGGTTGTTTGGGAGGCTTGTGGGGTGCTGCTGGCAAGATGTCATTTCTCAACACGCATGTGTTCAGCTTGTTTGCTTTCTGTTCTTTTTTTTCCTGTGTTATATTTCTGTGCATGTGGTACTTCTTAATAAAACATTTAAAAAACAACAGCAGAAAAAAAGAGGGTGGGAACCCGCTTCTGTGGGGTCCATTCCCGTGGACTCAGACGGCAGGGCAGGCAGCAGCCAAGACCCCCTGGGCCCTGTTGGCCTCTCCGGGAGTGAGGGGCGTGGTGACACTGTCGTGTCTGTCTGGGAGAAGGGCTGTGACACGTGGCCCCTCTTCATGTCACACACACAGGGCTGCCTTCAGTCCTCAGACTGCAATGACCTGAGATCAGATACGCACACCCTCGGCCCCCGAGAAAACTGCTCTGTCAGCGGCCCACATGCCTCAATTTCTAACTCAGAAAATCTGGCAGTCCCATCCACGACGCCTTCTCTGAAGACTCTGGCTGGCAGGAACCGCTCTTCTCCTAACTCCTGCTAACCCTTCCTACTTTGCTCAAGTTACGTGTGGTTTAAGCCCGTGGACAGACTAAACTGTTCTCCAGGTCTTTCTTTTTCCCCACTGTGCATAATGACATATATCCTGAAAAAATTAAGGAACTGGGGAAACGGAGCCAGACGCAGCCAGCTCAGACCCGGCCTCGCATCAGCTCAGAAGCCTTGGGCAAGTCATTTGCTCTCTCGAAGCCTCAGGGTCCTTACCAGTCAAATGGGGAGAAAAACTGACTCTACAGCTGCGAGGATCCAATGAGCTGATGTGTATAAAGAGCTTATTATTAGCTCGCTGCCTGGCACACAATGATTGTTTTTCCCTTTTACTAGTCATTATTTTGCAGACCCACAACTCCTTGGTCCCTTCTTGATTGAGAAGGAATGTGGGATACATACGGATTAGGCCAGCAGACAGGACATGCTGTTGCATCCGTAACTAAGTGACCTTGGAAATTGGAGGTTTTCCTCGCCTGTGGTTAAAATATCGACCTTTCTTGCTGGAGAAGCGAGTCCTGGGAGGAAAGCTTCAAGAAGCACAGTCTGAGGGCCCTGAGCCCCTGGGGGAGGCACCGCATGGGACGGGTTGTGTTGGTCCCCCCCGCCCCCGCCCCCATGCACTGGCCCCTGTGCTGTGCTGTCATCAGGGAGGCTGCTGGAAGGTTCTGAGCCACCTACCTGGAAGCCGCCTGTCCTGGCTCCTCCCTGCTCCGCTCTGCAGAGGAAGCGGGCCCTGAGCTGCCTTCTGACTCATCAGGGTGATGTAAACGGCCTGACTGGGAACTCTGGGGGGCCCCGTCACAGTCTCCTAGCCTCAGGTTCTTTGGGGGTTTCAGAGGACGGATTCCTTCTCCTCCTGGTTAGAGACAAAGGGAGATGAAAGGGTGGCATGTCAGAAACAACCAAACAAGGCAGGACCACCTCCGCCAAGCGAGCAGTCTCGTCCAAGGCCAGGACACCTCTGCCCCGACGCCCGCCTGGAGAGCGAGAGACGGGATGCAACCTCGTCCAGGAGGTGGGACTTAGGAGCTTACGCGGCCATGGGATTCTACGGCCTTTTCCCTACAGCCTGGTCGTGGCTGTGGCTGAATCCTCCCGTGGCCTGGCACAGCTCCAAACCACCCGAGACACCCTGGCCCAGCCGGTCTCTCTGGGGAAGTGGCAGGAGGTACGTGCTGGCTCCTCCGAGCCTCAGCTCAAATGTCCCTGCAGAGGGGCCACCCCTGACTCCTCCACAGAGCACCCACTTGCAGCCCCATGCTTTGCCTTCTTCACGTCACAGCTTTCCTGCAAGGATCCCAGGGACTGGGTCATTCTCTGGCCCCCTCTACAATGTGCTCCATGCAAGGAGGGGCCTCGTCTACAGGGTCCCATGTGCCTAGAAGAGCATCCAGGAGATCAACCCCTAGGAGACACAGCCAGGACTGGATCACACGCCCTCTAGTTTCTCGATGTCCGCAGAGCACCCACACCGGGAGAGCTGGGACCCGCGTCATTGAGTGTTAAGGTGATGTCTCGGCCGCCCCTGGTCCCTTACATCTCTTCGATACCTTCCCCATCGCTGAGTGCAACTTAGAACCTAAAAGTGCTTATTAACAGCTATTTGTTGAATGAAGGAAGGAAACTCCCTTGCACAGAAACTGCCGCCAGGGGCTGGCTTGGACGACCTCCCCAAACCTGACCCCGACTTAATCACCAATTCAATGAACAAATGCTAAGGGCTGACTCTGGTGAGTTCCATGCCAGACACTGGCCTGACAACCTGGGTGCATCAAGACAAAACTTTGAGGTGGGGTCCTGCTGTGATGCCCATTTTACAGATCAGAAACCCAAGGCACATGGAGGCCAAGGGATCGGGACTGGGATGCAGGCAGTCCAACTCCAGAGCCTGCACACTTCAGTGTACTTGAGCATTTACTGAGCACCTACTGTGTACTGTGCTTCTGAGAACAAAAAGACTAACCAGACCCAGGCCTGATCTTCCTGGGTTCAGGGAGGGAGACCCTTTTGAACCTCTTCTCCCTCCTCCCAACGCCGACGCCAGGGTCCTCCTCAGCACTCCCCCGGCTATTCACACTCCACTAGACAGCAGCGCCTTCCTGTCATTTCCCCTAACTCTGTCCATACGGTACGGTTCATGCGTGCCATTCAGAACTGTACTCCACTGCCGTGTATTCAGTTAGCTCTCCCCAAGAGGAGCATTTTCCTTTCTCCCGACTAGACCTTGAGGGTGCTGAGGGCAGGAACCGAGTCTCCTGCACCCTTTGACCTCATCCCCGCCCTGCCTCTGCCCCCAGGTGCCCACCCCAGCACTGCCCCTAGGGCCAGGCTCCGACCCACATTTCTTACACTAACACATTCCCACCTTGAGGCTTGCCAAAAAAGGCAAAATACAGCAGCTTCGTTTACTTGGTTTCTTAAGATGCCCAAACACTAGCTCGCTTTGCTTGTCCAATGAACATTTGTACCAAATAAAAAGCAGAAATATCAACAGAAGTGAAGAGCCTCCCCTTTCCTTCCGGTGATCTGTCCCCACAAGACTAATTTAAGAAAAACGAAGGCCAAACCTTGTGTAGTGCAGGGAAAGCGCCTCTTTCACCACCTGCCAGAATCATCTTCCTCTCTCCCCGCCCCATCCACACAGAAACTGCTGTCCCGGGCCGGCCCAGGGGGCCCCTGATCCGGGGAGTCCACTGCCAAGAGAGGCCCCAAGAGACCTGCTGTGGGTGGGCCTGTCCCCAGCCCCCCGCAGGTCAGAGAAATTCCTGTGCCTCCAAGCAGCCTGTTGCTCATCTCTGCACAAAACATTTCAACCCGCTGGTAATTAATTTTCTATCCCACATCTTGGGAAAAAAAATGCGTGTTCCTCCCTAAGTTCATTAAGCGCTCAGTAAAGAAGTCATTTCTAAACTTTTGAGAAGTTGAAGTTACCTTAGACAATAACAAAGAAATGGAACCATACCATGTAATATGGGCCGTCTTTCTTTTTGAACGAGGAAATTCTGTGTGTATATTGACAAGTAAAGACGATCTTGATCTACCAGGAAGTGGAAAACGGAGGGTGCAGAGCAGAACGTGTGATGATTCAATTTTCCAATAAAAACACTCTATTTACATATACACAGAAAAAGTTTAGAAGCAGCAGTGTACCGAGGTTCATTTCCTGGTTTTTTATGCTGTACTACATGGCTGATCACCGTCCTGCGGTTTTGCTAGACGGTAACGTTAGGGGAAGCTGGGAGAAGGGGAGACAGAACTCTCAACTATTTCTTGCAACTTTTCTGTAAGCCCCAAATGAAGTTTTCTTAAAAACCTGGAAGGGCAATCATAACAGCAGCATGCATCGGTGTCCTCCCTGGGGTCTACTCTCGGTGCTCTGCAAATACTAACCCACATGTGAGCTCTGGGCCTGGCTCTCAACCTCGGCACAGCTGACCTCCGGGGCTGCATCATTCTGGGTCATACAGGCCGTCCTGGGCGCTGTAGGATTCTGAGCAGCATCCCTGGCCTCACCCACTAAATGACAGTACCACGCCCCACACACAATTGTGAAAACCAAATATGTCTCTAGATGTTACCAAATGTCCTCTAGGGGGCAAATTCCTCCCTGACCAGGTTGAGAATCACTAAAGGAAGGGTAGGTGCTCTTAGGATCTCCTATATACAGAAAGGGGAAACTGAGGCCCAGAGTACATCATCTGCCATCATGCAGTGAGCGGGAGAGCTGGGAGGAACCCAGGTTTTGGTTCAAGAGCAAAGCACTTAGCCACACACCAGATGGCCGTGCAGCACGTCCAGCCCTATCCAGGGGTCGTCTTTGAGAGTGGGCCCCAGGGGGGCAGCACCCCAGCCCCGAAGGCTGTGGGATCCCACCGGGGGCTCCAGGAAGCCCCACGAAGCTTTCCCTTCTCACTGTATGCACTCCTCCGTAATTTATACTTTCCTTACCGGCACGTATTAAGTCATTGCTTTCTCCTTAAGGAGCTTGGTGTGGTCATGGTAGCATCTCTGCAATCAGTAAGCCCCCATTCCTCCCAGCAGCAGAGTCAGCACTAAAGAGGTGTCCACTCGAACGTCCAAGTACCTGAGGTCCGAGGCTTCTTCCTCTTACTCATGTTATCCTTCCTTGAGAAACCTGAAAACAGCCAGCCAAACCCCAGCATTACACTCAGTCCCCGCCCCTGGGGGCAGACCCCCCCCCCGCCGCCCTCCCCTCCTCCCCCCCGCCTCACTGAGGGCGGAGGCCCCCCACGCCCACCTCGGCCCATCTGGCTGCTCCGAGGGGTCAGCTGGGCCCCACGAGGGCACAGGGCGGCAGCCACAGCCACGTCGGCCGTGGCCGGGGAAGTGGAACCTGCGCGCTGCGGAGGGGACGGGGACTGCCCGGCGCCTGCCCAGGGCCTCAGCGCACGTGGGCACCGGGTCCTCGGGTCCTTGTGGAAAGCCCTGGGGACCCGGGATCTCGTCCCTAAGTCGGGGCGGCGTGTGTGAAGCCCCCTTCCTCCAAACAAGGGTCTCCAGGACCCTTCCAGGGACACCTGGGGACTTCAGAGGGGCCACTTGGGGCCCTTCAAGGGGTGGCGGGCCCTTCGGGGATGCCTGAGGCCTGGGAGGGGCCGGAGTCACCTCCGGGGGCCGAGGAGCCCACACAGACCTGGGCGCGAGGAGTCGTCAGGTCTCGCTGTCCTTATCGGGAACTAGGGAGGTCGGCCTGGACCTGCTGG
Organism: Rhinoceros unicornis; assembly: GCA_028646465.1. Classification (NCBI taxonomy): domain Eukaryota; kingdom Metazoa; phylum Chordata; class Mammalia; order Perissodactyla; family Rhinocerotidae; genus Rhinoceros; species Rhinoceros unicornis. The sequence continues at coordinate 7,620,661 of CM053548.1, forward strand.
GGGACAAGTCGGTTAAATCATTTGCGTCAATTTTGGGGGGAAAACACCAGTAGGCCCTCATGGAGACGGGGCAGCCGGGGGGCTGGAGCCGAAGGGCCAGGAGGCCCCTGAGGGCCGGGGCCCGAGCGCTGTGGACCCGGCTTCCGGTGACCACGCCCACAGTAGCCCCACCCCGGCCACTGAAAAGTGAGGACTGCCCAGACCGAGACCGCCAGGTGAGGCCGGAGCCCGTAGGAGGCCGTGGGACGCCGCCGCCCCCGTCACCCGCGTGCGCCCCGCCTCTTTCCCGCGCACTGCGAGGCCGCGCCGCGCGCACGCGCGCTGTTAGCACCGCCCCTCACACTCGAGCACGCTCCGCCTCTTTCCCGCGCAACCAGTGGCACCGCCCGCCACCCCGCAGCGCGCATGAGCACTCGCGCACTGCCTGCCGGGAGTTGTAGTTTCAGTGTGGTGGGCCCGGCAAGTCTGGCGGCCGAGTTCAGGTGCCGCGGCGCCCAAGGGCCGAGGCCGAAGTGGGGCGGCCACCCCGGGAGTCAAGGGTGCGGGGTCGGCGGTCGCCGGGCGCCAGAGAGAGGCGCGGGGTTCAGGAAGGGCGCGTGCGCGGCGATAGGCCCCGGGGGAGGAGACAGGGCAAGGCCAGGCGAGGGGGCTGGTGGCCTGGGCATCCCGCCTGGAAGATGCACAAGAGGAAAGGACCCCCGGCACCCTCGGGCCGAGGCGCCGCCGCCGCCCGCCAGGTGAGTCTGTACCCCCCGCGCCCCCCCTCCCCCGGCCCTGCTGAAGGTATCTTCCCCACCCCGTCTCACGTTCCGGGGCGGGCCCCACCCTCCAGGTGAACCAGATCTCCAACCCCAGGTGAGCCCCTGTCCCCGCCCCCCAGGTGACCTTCGCCCCCACAGTGCGGCCTACCGGCCCCGGCTCCCCAGCTCCTGGCGCCCTGCCCCGAGCTGAGGGCCACCTGTTGCCGTGGCAGCTCCCGTCCAGGAGGGAAGGCCTGGGACCTGGGGTAAGAAGGCCAGGTACTGCGCGCCTGGCCCCAACGCCCATCCAACCCTGGCATCAGCCATCCAGGTCAGACTCTTTTGGTCCCCATTGTACAGATGAGGACACTGAGGCCCAGAGAGGTGAAGACCCTGCCACGGTCATAGGGATTAACAGCTTGGCCAGAGCTAAGTGCAGATCCAGAGCTGCCTCTGTGAGCCCACAGACTGGGGCTGGGCCTTGTCTCCCTCCCTCATCTCCCCTGCCGTGGGCATGGGGAAAATTTGATTTTTCTCAGCTTTGATGGAAGGAGCCCAGCCCATAGCTTAGTACCCAGCTATTAGAGGCTGGCCAACCTGAAGTTCCCTCCTGGCTTCTGTGCCTTGGACGCTTGGCTTCACAGCTGTAAGCCTCAGTTTCCTCATCTGTAAGATGGAGGCCATAGGAGTGCCTATGTCCCAGACAGTTGTGAAAATTCATTGAGATCATTTATGGAAAGTGCTAGAACATAGCACTCCATAAGTGTTATCATCATTATTACTATTAGATGGAACTATATGTGATTGCTGGTATTTGGCCATTTTTGACCCATTTTGTACAGTTCAACATTATCACATCGTGATTGGCGATTAGCCAGGTTAGGAAGACAGGTCTGATACACAGCAAAGACACCACTTCCAACTATTACATGTTGTCAGGGATTCTATTTATTTTTGATGCCTCCAACCCTCCTGCATGACTCCCTCTGCTGAGGGTGCTGGAAGGGAAAGCCCAGGTGAGCGCGGTGGCTTTGCTCTGGGGCAGGGTGAGGGGCCTGCTGTCCCCAGCGAACTCGGCGAGCAGCGCGTCAGAGGCGTGGGCTCTGAGCAGTGAGCTGGATCTCTCTACCTGCTCTTTGCCCCGTGTCGATCTGTGCCAGAGGGCTGGCCCATCTGGGGACACCTGTTGCATTCTGGGCCTGTTCCAGCCTCCTGGCACTCCCCAGGGAAATGGCTTTTCCCTGGAGCCCTGGGTCCCCTTCCTCCCGTGGGGACTCCAGGCCCATCATGGCTGCCTCTGGGCAGGTGGGATACATCTCGGGGTCTGACTGGACCCTCGCTGTTCCCGCAGCTGGGCCTGCTGGTTGACCTCTCTCCAGACGGCCTGATGATCCCCGAGGACAGAGTTAATGACCAGGAACTGGAGGCTGAGTTCTTGGCTCTGGTGGGGGGCCAGCCGCAAGCCCTGGAGAAGCTCAAAGGCAAAGGTGAGACTTTCAACACGCCCTTGAAGATTTTCTGAGCTTCCAGTGTGAGCCAGGCTTGGAGCTGGGCGCTGGGGAGGCAGAGAAAGGAGACGGAGAAGGGCCCTGCCCTCCCGGAACCTACAGTCTGGGTAAGAGGTTAAGCAATCAACTCTGGACCCAGAGTGAGGGTGGGAATCCCAGCTCTGCCACTTACTGGCTATGTGACCTGATGAGTTCCAGCACCTGTGTGGGCCTCGGTTTCCCCATCTGTAAAATGGGAATAATGACTACCCTTACATCACAGGAGTTAATCTTCTAATGTTCGTAAAGCACTTGACACAGGGCTTAGCATGTCCTCCAGCCTGCTGTCCTGTGCTCAGGGGAGGGGTGGGGGAAGCACTGAGTGATGGGAGAGGGTGGCTTCCCAGAGGAGGCACCCACCCTGGGGAGGGCCAGGTGAAGAGCTGGGGAGGAGTCACAGCATGTGCAAAGGCCCTGGGGGAGATGGCAGGGCCAGTGGACTCTGCAGTGCTGAAGTGGGGCTGGCACTCAGAGGGCAAACGGAGCCTGCACAGTTTCTAGCTAATACAGTCAATCCTCATTTTCATGGATTCCGTATTTGTGAATTTACCTACTGGCTACAATTTGTTTGTAACACCAAAATCACTATTTGTGGTGCTTTTACAGTCATTCACGGGCATGCACCGAGCCACCAAAAGATAGTCACCCGACACGCACGTTCCCAGCTGAGGCAGAGCAAGGTGCCGCTCTGTCTCCTCTCATCATATTGTAAACGTGTCCTGTTCTCAGTCTGTTTAGTGCCGCATTTTTCTCATTTTGGTGCTTTTTGTTGGTGATTTTGCTGTTCAAAACGGCCCCAGACGTAGTGCTGAATTGCTGTCTCGTGTGCCTGAGCACAAGAGGCTGTGATGTGCCCTACGTAGAAAGTACACGTGTGGTGAGCTTCATTCAGGCCTGAATTACAGTGCTGTTGGCCTTGAATTCAATGTTAACAAATCAACAATATATAGTAAATAAGGTGTCTTTAAACAGAAACGCACGTAAAACAAGATCACGTATTGACCGGTTGATAGAAATAGTGTCCAGAGGCTTGCCGGAACCTAACCCTCTATTTATTTATTTTTTTTTATTTTTTTAATTTTTTTCCCCCAAAGCCCCAGCAGATAGTTGTATGTCATAGCTGCACATCCTTCTAGTTGCTGTATGTGGGACGCGGCCTCAGCATGGCCAGAGAAGCGGTGCGTCGGTGCGCGCCCGGGATCCGAACCCGGGCCGCCAGCAGTGGAGCGCACGCACTTAACTGCTAAGCCACGGGGCCGGCCCCCTAACTCTCTATTTCTTCTAGGGGTGATGGCTCAGTGTTCGCTAATTCAGTGTTCGCGACAACTTTATAGACCATAACTACTGCGAATAACGAGAAAAACTCGAATGACAAAATGCTGACAATATGCTGTTCTGAGAGCTTCATTTACCTTGGTCCCCACAGTCTCCTTGTGAGGGAGAAACTGTTGTTGCCCCCATCTAACAGATGGGAAGACTGAGGCCCAGGGAGGTGAAGTGACTTGCCCAAGGTCCGCAGTGGGAATGTGGCAGAGTCAGGGTTCAGACTCAGGCATGATGAGGAAGAGATGAGGCAGGTGCCGTCGGCAGGGAGCGGGACCATGCAGGGTGGGCCTGGGAGCAGTAGGGTGCCATGGAAGGCCGAGGAGGGGGACGTGCTGCCCCCTACCTGCTACCCTATTCTCTGGGGCCATGGGTGATGGAGACTGGAGGCCAGGGACTGGTGAAAGATCCCGGTCCAGCTGGGCCTCCCCCTGCCACCAGGTCCCCTGCCCATGGAGGCCATTGAGAAGATGGCCAGCCTGTGCATGAGAGACCTGGACGAGGAGGAGGAGGGGACGGACGAGGAGGATGTGGAGGCTGATGGCGACCTGCTGGTGAGCGCCCGGGCGGGCAGGGGCCGCCCCTCCCGTTGTCCCGTCCAGCGGGTCCTCACGCCTGGCCTGGCTGTGTCCTTGCAGGCGGAACTGAATGAGGTCCTTGGGGAGGAGCAGAAGACTTTGGAGCCCCACCCTCCTGTGGCCCAGGTATAGCGCCGACCACCCTGCTCCCTGCAGCCCGGGTTCAAGGCCCTCCCTTGCCCCTCACGGCCATGTGACACTGGGCAGTGACAGGACACCTGCTCTGGGAATGGGGACATGATTTCTGCCCCGCGGGGGTTGGGGTGGCGGCCCAGGGTGACGTGCCCGGTGTGCAGTAGGCGCTCCACCAAGGGAGCTCTCGGGGAGCCCGCGTGGGGTCACCACCCAGACCGTGTGCCGGCCCCTCCCGCAGCCCAGGGCCACAGCCCCGGGCCCCGGGGTGGAGGCCACCTTGCAGGAGAGGCTGGCCCTCTACCAGAGAGCGATCGAAAGCGCTCGGCAAGCCGGGGATGGTGCCAAGATACGGCGCTACGACCGGGGCCTGAAGGTGAGCTGGTGGACTGGAGGGTGCTGGGACCCCGCCACGGCCCCTCCCAGGTCCGGCTCCTCCGAAACCCACGCTCCGCCTCCTCCCAGACACTGGAGAACCTGCTGGCCTCTGTCCGGAAGGGCAGCGCCATCGACGAAGCGGACATCCCGCCACCTGTGGCCATGGGGAGGGGCCCGGCCGCCCCGCCCAGCGATGCCCCTGCGCCCACCCCGCCGGTGCCGGAGCCCAGGGCCTTTGCGGAGGGTCCCCCTCTCACCGCCCCAGCCTCGTCTCTGGGCTCGGCTAAGCCCCCAGGTAGGCCAGGGGCCGGGCGGGCTGATGCGGGATGTGGGAGGGGGTGGTATTTTGCAGTAGGCACCTCTATGGGGGTACAGGCCCTGCCCTGATGGTTAGATTTCTCTAACACCCCTCTCCTTCCCGGGTCCTCGTGCCCCTGGAGTTCATTAGTACCTTCCAGGGGGACCCGTGCACACAGAGAGGTTTTTTTGTGTGGTGGGGGTAAAATATATGTAACCTAATCTTTGCAATTTTAACCATTTTTCATTGTGTGATCGAGTGGCATTTAGCACTTCACAATGTTGTGCAACTACCACCTCTATCTATTTCCTAAACTTTCTCACCACCCCAAGCAGAAGCTCTATTCCCATTAGACTCACTCCCCGTAAGCCTCCCCCAGCGCCTGGGAACCTCGGTTCTACCTTCTGTCTCTGGATTACAGTTCATGTAAGTAGAGCCCTGCACTGTGTGTGCTTTGTGCCTGGCTTCCCTCACGTGGCATAACGTCTCAGCATGTGACAGCGCTCCGTTCCCTTTCAGGGCATTGCCAGCCTCTCCCACCGTGGGAAAGGAACGCCCATCCCCTCCCTTCTAGAATATGAAGGGGGCTCTCCCCGGGGCAAATGCTCCCCTGCCGGGCTTGAGAAAGTGAGCGATGTCCGAAGCCAGGCTGGTCTCTAAACCACTGTTTTTGGCGAAGTTCAAGGAGGGCTACTGGAAATCATCACTTGAAATTCTCAGCCAAAATCACCAAAAATGTTTCTCGAGGGGGTTTTTGGCGTAGAGCTTGGCAGGGCTCAGAGTCCCGGGAGGGGTGGGCCCGGGCCTGACGCTGTCAGCGAGAGGTGCCATGCCAATCAGATTTCAACCGGGAGAGGCTTCCCCTGACAACGTATTGAGCATGTGATTTGAAACAGTGACTAGCGTGCCGTTGGAAAAGCAGCTTCGTCCTGTCTCCCAGCTTTGCCGCCACGCTTTGTAGATGTGCTTTGGTTGCACAAATGTACAATAGGGTGGTCCCACAAAGGCTGTCAAGTACCTATGTATATCGTGTTAGGATGCAATTCTGGGGGATGTGGTTGTAAATAAGAGAAGAAGTGAAATTCCTGACTGCTGAAAGTGAACCTGACATTTATTTAAAAAGTAAATGTTGGTATATACTCAGAAGAATTGAAAGCAGGATCTCAAAGAGATATTTGTACACTCGTGTTCACAGCAGCAGGATTCACAGTAGCCGAAAGGGGAAGCAACCCGGTGTCCATCAGTGGATGAATGGATCAACACAATGTGGTCCATCCATACAATGGCATATCATTCAGCCTTAAAAAGGAAGGAAATTCTGTCACATGCGACAACATGGATAAGCCTTGAGGACATTATGTTAAGTGAAATGAGCCAGTCACAAAAGGGCAAATGCTATATGATTCCACTTACATGAGGTCCCTAGAGGAGTCAAATCCATAGAGACAGAAAGTAGAGTGGGGGCACCAGGGCCTGGGGGAGGGGGATGGGGGGTTAGTGTTTAATGGGGCCAGAGTTTTCTGTTTTGCAAAATGAAGAGTTCTGGAGATGGATGGTGGTGATGTCTGCGCAGCAATGGGCATGTACTTAATGCCACTGAGCTGTACACTTAAAAAGAGTTAAGATGGTGGATTTTATGTTGTACGCATTTTACCACAATTTTAAAAAGCAAAATAAAAAGTGCACATTGGTGAGTTTCAAATCACCATGGGGGTTAAGATGCACTGGATCTGGAAGAGTGGTGTGGTGGTTTTCTTTTTCACATGTCGATATCTGCAGGACACTGGGAATGACAACCTTGGCCACTTTTTAAACTTAAGATGAAAAACTTTGGATGTCAACTTAAAAGTGTGTAAGGCTACATACGGTTTCCCAAAATTCTCTTGCGGACAGAACAGTAGCGGCTCCAGAGCCTGCCAGGTCTAGGGTGGAGTCCCCACCATGCCGTCCTCAAGCTGTGTGACCTTGGGGAGGCAGCATCCCCTCTCTGAGCCTTCGTTTTCACATCTGTACAATGGCCCCAAGAAGAGTCTTTGTCGTGAGAATAGAATAGAAATGGTTTGTGCTGCCTCTTGTGCACTGTTTTCCCTCCAGGTCCCTGCAGCCCTGGCCCCCTGGCCCAGCTGCAGAGCCGCCAGCATGAGTACAAGCTGGCCGCCCTCCACGCCAAGCAGCAGGGAGACACTGCCACTGCCGCCAGACTCTTCCGCGTGGCCAAGGTGCGTCGAGATGGATGGGCAGAGCCAGAGGGAGAGCGCAGAGTGCTTCTCACATTGCGTGGTGGCAAAGAACGTGGGCTCCAGAGTCCGTCAGGCCTAAATTTGAATCCCGGGTTGTCACTCCCTAGGTGTACTTTGCTGCACCTCTTGAAGCCTCAGTTTACCCCCTCTGTGAAATGGGCTTAAGTGTCAGAAGAGGCTTGAGCAAGATGGTGCACAGGGAGGGACAGAGCTGGGAGTCTGTCGCATGGCGGATGGGGAGGCTTCCCAGGGAGTCCTGGCCCCCGCTGCAGCCTCCTCGCCTGACCTGCTTCCTTCTCCAGAGCTTTGACGCTGTCTTGGAGGCCCTGAGCCGGGGGGAGCCTGTGGACCTGTCCCACCTGCCCCCTCCACCTGGTGAGGACCGCATCCCGCCCTCCCTCCGGGACTGCTGGAGGCCTCCGCCACCTTCCTCCTGATGCTGCCACCCCTGTCAGTCGGGCCTGGGGACCCCCTCAGGCCAGACCAGCCTTGGGGGAGGGTGGCCACTCTCACTGGACTGGACCTCTCTGCCCCCAGACCAGCTACCCCCAGACCCACCGTCACCACCACCGCAGCCTCCAGCTCCCGCCACTGTGCCCTCCACACCAGGTAGGCTCCTGGGACACTCTGGGGTGGGCAGGCCGGGGCAAGACAGTCTCCCCTGCCCTAGACTCTTAACCCTGCCCCCCTCTGGCCCAGAGGTTCCCCCAGCCCCGCGGACTCTCCTGGAGGCGCTGGAGCAGCGGATGGAGCGCTACCGCACGGCCGCAGCCCAGGCCAAGGCCAAAGGAGACGAGCGCAAGGCTCGCATGCACGAGCGCATCCTCAAGGTGCGTGGGCCGAGGGGGCGGGGGGGCGGCCCTGCAGACTTTGCGAGGGTGGCCCTAACACCTATGTCCCCACAGCAATACCAAGATGCCGTCCGAGCCCACAAAGCTGGCCGAGCCGTGGATGTGGCCGCGCTGCCCGTGCCCCCAGGTAGGCCCCGCCCTCCCCCCCCGCCAGCTGCTGAGCCTTTTGGGTGCTCGTCCTTCCCAGTGTGCAGGCTCAGGGAGCGGATCCCACGCCTTCAGGGATTCCGCAAGCTTGTTAGACAGTTCGTAGCTTGAAATCGGTCACGACAGGAGTGTTTACACCATGGAAATTGGCAAACACTAAGAATTAGGGGTTTATTTGGAGAGCCTGGTCCCCAGCCCACTGCTGTCTGATGCTTCCATTTCTTTGTTTGCTTCGCTCCTTCCTGGTCTTCAGCTCTCAGCTTTACAGACACCTCCTGAGCCCCCATCAGACCCCCAGTGTGTTGGAGGCCTCCCCTGGGTTCTCAGAGCCACCTGTGTGTCCCCCATGAGAGCAATTTTCTCTCTGCACCTTGGTCCCCCGGGGTCCCACCAGGCCCAGGACCACCCCTGTGCCAGCACGCCACCTCACACGGTGCTTGCTCGTTGGAGTCTGGTCAAGCCCCGAGAGGGAGGTTGGGGTGGTCTGGTGTCTACACCGAACCAGCAGCAGCTCCTTCCTGGAGTCAAAGTAGATTCCAAGGCCCCGGCTCCTTAGGAGGAGGAGGAACCCCTGTCTCCACCATCGTGGTGTGGGTCTCTCCCTCCTGACCGGGCCCTGCCCGGCCGCCCAGGCTTTCCCCCCATCCAGGGCCTGGAGGCCAGTGAGCCTGCCCAGCAGAGCCTGGTGGGGGTGCTGGAGACCGCCATGAAGCTGGCCAACCAGGATGAAGGCCCAGAGGACGAAGACGATGAGAAGCCTAAGAAGGTGTGAGGGGCCGGGGCCTTGCGGTGTGGCAGGGAGGGGCAGCCCGTCAAAGCCCTGACAGTCTTGGCCTCGAGCCGGCCCTGCCACTTCCTGGCTGTGTGGCCCTGGGCAAGTCATTTTGCTCTCTGAGCCTCAGTCTCCTCATCTGTGAAGTGGGCATAGTAATAGCAATAGTTCCTACCTGCCAGGGTTGTTGCAAAGATTCAGCTAGAACAGGAGTGAATGTGTGTTCAGTGCGAGGAAACAGAACCTAAATTGGTCACTCTTGTCGGTGTCGGGCCCTGACCCTTTGGTGCTAGGAAAGCTCTGACTTCTTTCCATCCCTCAGCAGCCCAACAGCCCTCCAGCCCCCACAGCCCAGCCCAAGGCCCCACCCTCCAGGGCACCCCAGTCAGGATCTGCCCCAGCAGCCAAGGCAGCCCCCAAAGGCACGTCCACCAGAGGTAGGTGTGCCCTCCCCCAGCTGCCCATTGCCTGGCTGTGGGCTGGGCAGCACCCACAGACGCCCTGTGCCCACAGCCCAGCAGCAGCTGGCCTTCCTGGAGGGCCGTAAGAAGCAACTCCTGCAGTCCGCGCTGCGAGCCAAGCAGAAGAATGACATGGAGGGCGCCAAGATGTTCCTGCGGCAGGCCAAGGGGCTGGAGCCCATGCTGGAGGCCTCCCGCAGCGGGCTGCCCGTGGACATCACCAAGGTGAACCCTCTAGGCCTGCTGGCCCTTTCCAGGCACCCGCCCACCCGGCCCTGGCCACTTAGCAGCCATGTGACTCAGAGCATATCAGTCAGGGTCCAGGTTACGCTGCTGTGACAAATAGGGCCCCCCGAGACAGTGGCGGCAACAAGACAGGCATTTATGTTTCTCGCACGTAACGCTCAGGGTGAGTGGGCTCTGAAAGACAAGGCCCCCCAGGGCCCGGGTTCCTTCCATCTTACTGCTCTGCCGCACCCAAGGAGGTCCTCCTTGTCCACGTGGTCCAAGTGGACCGCTGCTCTGTCTGCATCCAGCCCATGGGACAGGATGAGAGCAAGAAAGGGCAGGACAAGCAGTTCCCTTTAAAGGAAGTGACATAGAGTTGCCATTACTGCTGCTTGCTTCCCATTGGCCAGAACTGAGTCACATGGCCGCACCTAGCTGCAAGGGAGGCTGGGATATGTGCCCAGCCAGAACTCCAATACTAGGGAAGAAGGGGTGGGGATCAGATTTGGGGGAGAAAGTTAACAGATTCTGCCACTTCGGGCGGGACCGTCCACCTCTCTCTGAGCATCACTTTTCTCCTTGGAGAAGAAGCAAGAGCAGCGGCAGGGGCAGAGTGGTGGTCAGGAGGGTGGGTGTTTCTGCAGAGCCCTGGGTGGGCCGGCTTATTGCTGACTGGCAGGCCTCCCCATGGGCCCCGTCCTCCCCAGGTGCCGCCGGCCCCCGTCAACAAGGACGACTTTGCCCTGGTCCAGCGGCCGGGCCCGGGTCTGTCTCAGGAGTGCGCCCGGCGCTACAGTGAACTCACCAAGCTCCTTAGGCAGCAGCACGAGGTGAGGGGGCCCCGGCTCGGGTCACAGGCCTCCCGCACAGTCGTGGCCCCCCACCCTCCCTCACTGTCTCTGCTCCTCAGATGTGCCTGAACCACTCTAACCAGTTCACCCACTTGGGCAACATCGCCGAAACCAGCAAGTAAGTGCCCCCGCCCCCACCCCAGCCCGCCCTGGGGGCCAGGGACCTGAGTAGGGCCCTCTCGCCGGCAGATTTGAGAAGCTGGCGGAAGACTGTAAGCGGAGCATGGAGACTCTGAAGCAGGCCTTCGCCCGGGGTCTGCCCACACCCACTGCCCGCTTCGAGCAGAGAACTTTCAGTGTCATCAAGTAAGGCCCTGAACCCACCCCCAACCCCCCACCCCTGGCCCAGCCACCCCTTTGGAGAGGGGTTTGCATGCCCTGGAGGCTGGTGGAGGACTTGCCTCTGGAGGAGGGTTTGGGTGGGTGATGGGTGCACAGCACGTGTAAGGGTCCTGAGACAGAAGGATGGCGATGGGGCATTGACAGTGACACATCTGGAAATGGGGACGATCTAGTGAGGCAGAGATGTGCCTTGTCTTAGGGCCTGGACAGGCCCGCCTGCTGGTGGTGGTTGGTCCTGCTCCAGTGAAGTCTTCCCACAGCCCAAGGAGTTGGGATCATCTTCCCCACTCATAGACGAGGTTAGGTGCGGCCACCGGCCCTCCAGTGGTTCCTCGCCACAGCTAGGGTGACCTACACCCCTTACGCTGGCTCCCCCATGTCTGCGTGGTCTGGCTCCCTGTCGCCTCATCTCTGCTCGCTGGCCCCATGTCACTCGCCTCCTGCCACACAGGCCTCTTTTCGGTCCCTCAGACGCACCAACCACGTGCCCACTCAGGGCCTCTGCACTGGCTCTTTACTCTGCCCAGACCCTCGAGCCCAGGTCTCCATGGAGCAGCCCCTTCTTGACATCCAGAGTCCCCTATGATGTCACCTCCTCTGAGAGGCCCTCCCTGATCACCCCATCTAAAGCAGCCCCGCTGAGCGCACCCCGCCCTCTCCCATCTCAGCTCTCTGCAGAGTTTCTTTGCTCTCTGGATGTCTTCATCAGTCCTCTGTCCACTCGGCGGGCTCAGGCTCTGAGCGCAGGAACGGGGCTGTCTCATTTCCTGCTCTACCCCAGCAGCGAGGACGCCAGCTGGCACATAGTAGGGGCCTCCAGAAATACTGTCAAATGAGAAGGCCCCAGAGCAGCTAGGGCACTGGCTGGGGAAGAGTAGGGGCTCCGGAAATATTGTGAAGTGAAGGGAGGTCCCCCAGCAGCGCGGCCACTGCTGGCGCAAAGTAGGTACCAAATAAATACACACAGACTGAAGGAAGGGCCCACGAGGTAGCCATTGGCACTGGACGGAGAATTCCAGTCTGTCTAGTTCTGGAGTGAACCCAGGGGCTGAGACACCCTCGAAGGCCAGCGTGGGGTTCGTGCCCGCCCTGCTAAGGGGAGAGGCGGTGGCGGGGGGCTGAGGTTCCTCTGTCTCCCGCCTGCCCTCCTGGAGGATCTTCCCCGAGCTCGGCAGCAACGACATGCTCCTGTGGGTTGTGAAGGGCATCGGCCTGCCCACGCCGCCAGGTGAGGGGCGGCGGGAGGGCTCAGGCCATGGGGACCGCCTCGCTGCCCGGCTCTGACCTCCACTCGCCCACAGGGCTGTCCCCTGGCGACCTGGATGTCTTCGTTCGGTTTGACTTCCCCTATCCCAATGTGGTATGTGGAGAGCCGAGGGGGCATGGGCTCGAGCCCCGTCAGGCCTGGGGGTGGTCAGGCAGGGGTCCAAGGCCAGGCCCCAGCCCTTGAGCTTTCCTGCCTCCTCTCTGGTCGCAGGAAGAAGCTCAGAAAGACAAGACCAGCGTGATCAAGAACACAGACTCCCCTGGTGAGCCTTGGTGGGGGCGCCCCCACCGCCTGCAGAAGGAACAGGAGACTATAGCCTGACTCCTCCTTCCTTCCTGTCTCCATCCCTCCTTGGGCAGAGTTCAAGGAGCAGTTCAAACTCTGCATCAACCGCAGCCACCGCGGCTTCCGAAGGGCCATCCAGACCAAAGGCATCAAGTTCGAAGTGGTCCACAAGGGGTGAGCTGGGGCCACAGGCGCTGTGTGGGCTCCGGGGCGGGGGGAACTGCCTGGGCCAACCATCTGTCCCCTCCACACACCCAGGGGTCTGTTCAAGACCGACCGGGTCCTGGGCACAGCGCAGCTGAAGCTGGATGCCCTGGAGACAGCGTGTGAGGTCCGGGAGATTCTGGAGGTGAGAGGGGCGCGTTCATCTGAGCACTCCCGTACGGCCATGCCACCTGTTAACATTGCTCAGATGCTCCCTGCAGGCCCTCCCGCGGAGTCCCAGACGTCCCCACTACCCAGCCCTGAATACCGCTGGCACCCTGTTCCGTCTCACCAGATGCTGTCTCAGCCACAGCCGTGGGCTTGTAGTTTTGGAAATTGCCCTGGTTCTCCCTGGCCCCAGCCCTGGACCTTCCCAGCAGCCTCCTCTCCCACCCAGGTCCTGGATGGTCGCCGGCCCACCGGGGGGAGGCTGGAGGTGATGGTCCGGATCCGGGAGCCACTGACGGCCCAGCAGTTGGAGACCACGACTGAGAGGTGGCTGGTCATCGACCCCGTGCCAGCCGCCTTGCCCACGGTGAGACCCCTGCCCTCAGCACTCCAAGGAGGGAGGCTTGTTCAAGGGGCCAGGACTCACAAGACTGGTTCTGTCTTCTGCAGCAGGTTGCTGGGCCCAAAGGGAAGGCTCCTGCTGTACCTGCCCCAACAAGGGAGCCAGGGAACAGGTAGGTGGTTGGACCAGGCCATCTGGAGAGAACCTCCCCTCTTCCCATCTCAACCCCTCCTGGACAATTTCCCAGCAGGCACAAATTGGAGCATGCCCCTCCCCTGCTTCAAAACGTTTCCTGAGTCCCCTTGTCCTGGAGGATCCAGTTTAAACTTCTCAGCTTGATCTTTAAGACCTTTTGTGATCTGACCATTGTCAGATCCAGCCTTCTCTCTCCCCACTTCCTCCTGTTGGTTCATGGCTACACCTAGTTCGCACTGGCCTCTGGGCTTCTCTGTGTTACGATGCCCTGAGCACCTGGACCCCCACACTTGCTTCCCGCTCCTCTGCTCCACTCTGACTTCTTTGGGTCCCACCTTGGCTGTCGCCCCCTCCAGGAAGCCCTCCCTGACCACCTGGCATCCCAGTTGCCTGGGTGTACAGCCATCGTCCCTGCTAGGTTGTGGGCTCAGCGACACTGGGGTGGGCCTGGCCTGTCTCCCGCTGTTCCCCAGTGCCCAGCGTGTCTGTTGAATTAACGAGGTCGGGGATGGGGATCCCTGCGGCCCCTCATCCCTCCCCGACCTCGTAGATCAGCCCGGCCCCTGCATAGCCTCAGCGTGCTGGCCTTCGACCAAGAGCGTCTGGAGCGGAAGGTGGGTATCCAACCCGCTGGGCTCGGTGGGGTGGGATTGGGGGGTCTGCGGGCCCAGGCAGGGCCCTCACAGCCCCCTCTGCACCCCCCAGATCCTGGCCCTCAGACAGGCGCGGCGGCCGGTGCCCCCGGAAGTGGCCCAGCAGTACCAGGACACCGTGCAACGCAGTCAGTGGCAGAGGGCTCAGCTGGAGCAGGGCGGCCCCGGCGTCCGGCGGGGTAGGAGCTGGGGGCCGGGGGAGGGGCTGGGGCCGGGGGAGGGCGGGGCAGGGGCTGGGGGCCGCGCCCGGGGGAGGGGCGGGGCGGGGGCGGCTCGCGGACTGCGGACGGCCCGGGCCCCAGGGGGCCCAGCAGCGGGCCGTCCTGACCCCTCTCCCCACAGAGTACCTGGCCCAGCTGGAGCGGCAGCTGCAGTTCTACACGGAGGCCGCCCGGCGCATGGGCAATGACGGCAACAGAGTGAGCTGGGCGAGGGCTGGGCGGGCACTGGGGGCTGGGGAGGCAGGGGCTGCCCACCGACCGCCCGTTGTCCCGCAGGAGGCCGCAAAGGAGGCGCTGTACAGGCGGAACCTGGTCGAGAGCGAGGTGAGCGGCGGGCGGCGGGGGTGCGGCGGCTGTGGCCGGGACCCCCCTGACCCCAGCGCCTCTCCCCCAGCTGCAGCGGCTCCGCAGGTGAGGGCTGGCGGCGTGGGCGGCCCCTGGAGAGCAGCGGGCAGGCCTGAGGCCCCGGCGCCCGAGGAGCTGCCTCGGCCGCAGACCAGACAAGCAGACAATCAGCGGACAATCGGCCCCGAGTGGACACGACCCCCCGGGGCCCACCCAGCCAAAGCCTCCCCCCAGGGGACGACGAGGACCGTGCCCGCCAGCCGGCATGCGCCCCTTGCCCAGGCCCAGCTGGGTGGGCCCCCGAGAGTCCCGTTTGCACAGTCCGGGGGCTGTCAGCCAGGGGCGGCTGGGATTAAGTTCTGAGGGCCCTGCAAGCACTTTACTTCCTGTCCCTCCCCAGCCTTAATCCTGGAACGCACCCCCACCCCCACCCCAAAGAAGCCACTGAGGCCAGCCAGAGCCCGCCGGCTCCCAGGGGTTGCCCTGGCCCAGCTGGGCCCCAGGGCTGACGCGAGGAATAAACAGCCAGGGCCATACCCAGCTCGCTGTCCTGCCTTCGTTTCTCACTCCCTCACGGTGTCTTCCCCCCCAGCCCCTGGATGGAGACGTGCCTGCATGAGGGGGAGTATGGCCACAGGCGGTGGCCTCAGGTGTATCTGGCTTTATACGTGTGGTTGGGCCGTAGGTGACGGTGCTTGGTGACCTGCCTGTGTCCCAGGGTCTCGAGATCCAGCCCTGCTGCTCACTGGCCAGGGGACCTGGACCAAATTGCCTGACCCACTTAGCATCCCAGAACCTGTCTCCCCAGCTGGACGCGGGGACCATGAGAGCCCCTCCCAGCAGGTGAAGAGCACCTGGGAGGTGGTGAGCACTTGAGTTAGACTTTATTGTCGCCGTCTGCGTCTGTGTGGGGTGGGGGCAGGACTGGCTTGGTCTGTGCGCTTGGGCTGCGTGCTTCAGTGCCCTGAGTGTGGAGGCTGCGTCCCCCCCTAGATCCCTGCTCAGCACGGGTGACGCGGGCCCAGCCCTCGAGGCCTGGGAGAGCCTGGTTGAGGCCCCAGGTGGGTGCCGTCTCCTTAGTCCATGGCCCAGCGGAGCCCCAGGGGTCTGGGCTGCACTGCTGGGCTCCTCCGGGCTCAGGAGGCCCCTGCCCGTGGCCGACGTGGGGCTGTTAGCGGCAGCCGGACCAGGACCTGCTCAGGGTTACCCGTCGTGTCCACGACACGCAGGTGCTGGAGGCCCAGGAAGGCCTCGGGCGAGATGCTGGTTATGTGAAGCCTGTTGGCCCTGGAGGGAGAGGCGGGCATGAGGGCAGGTGCCAGTGGAGCGGGCCACAACCGTCCTGAGCCACCCAGCCTGCCTGGGCCCACCACAGCCCCCCGCGGCCCTCACTGCCCGCCCCCAGCAGCCCCACCCAGCCGCCCTCGGGGCACCTGAGGAAGAGGGCGCGCAGGCGGGGCGTGCTGAGGAAGGCCTCAGGGCCCACGTGGCCGATGCGGTTGCCCTGCAGGTGCAGCTCCTCCAGGGCCTCGGGCAGGTCGGGGGGCACGAAAGACAGCTCGTTGTGGCTCAGGTCCAGGACCTGGGTGGGCAGCGGGCAGAGGTGGCGCTGTGGCGGCCCCAGGCCCTGGGCCAGCCGCTCGGACAAGCCCCAGACCGCTCTCCCAGGCCCCCTCTGCTGCCTGCCCAGCGCGGTCCTCCTGCCCCCTCCCCTCGACACCCTTTGTGGCTGCCAGTTTCCTCCCCGCGACAGAAGTGAACTCCTTAGGGAGTTCTGGGCCCCGGGGTGCAGACAGACAGGGTCCCCGCCTGCTGCCGGAGACACTGATTCAGTTAGTCACCAAGATGGTGCTGCCTCCACGTGCTCGTGCCCTTCTAACACACTATCGTTTACTTAAGGTTGTCGGCTGCTTTCTCCCTAACTAGGGTGTTTGTGCCAGGGCCCAGGAGCTGTGCCGCTCCGTGCCCAGCACAGCGCCCGGCACCCACAGCTGCACCAAAGTGTGGAAGCGACAGTGCTCCGAGGCGCTAGAGGCCGCGCTGGGGAGGCGGAGGGGGTGGTGGTGGCGGACCAGGCTGCAGGGACAGCCCGGGCACAGGCCTGGAGGCTGGGTCTGTCTGCTCTGCCCCAGAGCTGGCCCACGTCAGGGGCGCTCGTGGGGGAGAAGCTGGGTGCACGGGGATGGAGGGGCCCCCGGGACTGTCGGCGTGGCTCCTCAGCCCACCCCTGACCTGAAGGGCCTGCAGTTCATGCCAGGTGCCGGGCCCGATGTCGCCCACGCGGAGCCGGTTGTGTGCCAGGCTGAGGTCCCGCAGCTGGTGCAAGCCCGCCAGCGGCTCGGGCTCGAGGGCCCGCAGCTGGTTCCGCTGCAGCCGCAGCGTGTGCAGGCCGGCGGGCAGGCCAGCGGGCAGCCGCGTCAGCTGGTTGCCGGCCAGGTCGAGGCTGCGCAGGGCGCGCAGCCGGCGGAAGGCCCGGTGGTGCAGGTGGGCGCTGCTCAGGCGGTTGTAGGCCAGGTTGAGCTCGGCCAGGCCCGGCGTGGCGGCCAGGTCGCGGGCGCCCAGCGCGGCCACGCGGTTGTGGGGCAGCACCAGGGCCCGCAGGCGGCGGGGCAGCGCCGGGGGCACTCGGTCCAGCCCATTCCCGTAGAGGTGCAGCGTGTGCAGGCCCCGCAGCGGCCGCAGCGCCCCAGCAGGCAGCCCCACCGCCCCCAGCTTGTTGTGCTGCAGCAGCAGGTAGCGCAGGCCTCGCGCCCCGCGCAGCCGGGCCGCCTCCACCCGCTGGATGCGGTTTCGGCCCAGGTGCAGCACGGCCAGGGCGCGGGGCAGGCCGGCAGGCACCACGGCCAGCTGGTTGTGGGACAGGTCCAGGTACTCGAGGCGGTGCAGTTTGCTGGGGGAGAGAGGGCCGGCGTTGGGCTGGGCCAGAGTGGGGGGCCGGCTGGATCTGGGGCGGTCGAGGGGTCCCTGAGAGAGATGTAAGCTGGATGTTCCAACTTGGGGAGATGAGTTGAGAGATCTGGGTGGGAGGTAAACTTGGGGTGGCCAGGGCAGAGTCCCGCCTGAGGAGTGGATGTAGGGGTGGCCAGGGCAGAGTTCTGGGTGTGAGATCTGCGCGTGGCAGCTGTGGCGTTGCACGGCGCTGGGGAGCAAGGGGGCTGCCAGGTACTCGGCCGAGCCTGGCGCACAGTAGGTGCTCACCAAATGAGGCCCTGGGTTAGGAGTCATACACAGGATGGGGACAGAACATTGGGGCCCCTGGACTCCAAATTCTCAGCCCCTGCTGCCAGCATGAGGTGGCACCCCCGTCCCACCGTGTCCCAGGCCCCACCTGAAGGTGGTGGCATCCAGGCCGCTGTCCGTCAGCTGGTTGTGCTGGAGGTAGAGTTCACGCAGGTGGGTCTGGCGGCTCAGGGCCCCTCGGGGCACTTTGGAGATGAGGTTGTTCTGGGCAGGGAGGAGAGAAGGGGACCGAGGGTCAGAGACAGAGGGCAGGGCAGCCACGGGAGGCTCTCGAGTAAGGGCGTGACGGACCTCGCTCTAGCAAAGCTGCTCAGAGAGCACTCGGGAACTGCCTGCCAGTGGAAGAGACTCCCGGAAAGACATTTCCGACTGCGGGAATTCTGAGGGGGTGGGGGCCCCCGGGGAGAGCAGTGGAGAGGGCCCGGGAGGCGGGACGCGGGCTGGGGAGCTGGGGGCACCTGGAGGTGGAGCCGCTCCAGCGAGGGCGGCAGGCTGGGCGGCACGTAGCTGAGCCGGTTGCTGGAGAGGCTGAGGGTGGCGACGGCCTCGGAGCCGCGGAAGGCGTCGGGGGGCAGGCCGGCGTTGCTCAGCTGGTTGTTGTGGAGGTACACGGACCTGAGGGGAGCCAGGCTCCGGCCACCAGCCCGCCCCCGGCCTCCCCACCGCCCCCCACTCCCGCCCCCACCCAGCGCAGGGCCACCTTCAGTGTAAGCGTGCACTGTCTCCACTTCAGGCTGGAATTCTCCAGAAGAGGCCACCGGGGCTCTGTCTCCCACCTCAGACCCCCCACAGGGTAGGGCTCCGGCCCCAGGTTGGGGGTGACTGCAGGCCTATCTGCGGCCTGGGGGCCTGGGCTGGGCGAGGGGCTACCTCAGTGCCGGCTTCTCCCCGAAGGTGAGCGGGAAGATCTCGGTCACTTGGTTGGCAGCCAGATCCGCGACACGGAGGGAGCGAGGCAGGAACTGGGGGGCCACCGAGAGCTGCGGGAGCACGGCCCTGCTGGTCCCGGTGCCCCCGGCCCGCGCTGTCCCGTGTGCGCCCTGTGCTCTGTGGCCCGCAGGCCGGGCCTGGGGGCTCACCTTGTTGTGGGCCACGTAGATGTGCTGCAGCTGCGTGAGGGACTCGAAGGCCTCGTCGGGCAGGCCTGCAGTGGGCGGGCCGTGAGGGACCCGGCGGGGGTGGGGCGGGGAGCCTGTGCTCGTGGCCGGGGCTGGCCGAGGCTCCTCCAGGCACCCCCTCCCCGCCCTCGAAAGCCACAGCCCCCCACCCCCTGAGTTTCCATCTGCTCAGCACAGGGCAGTTCCGGGAACAGCCACAGAGCCGCCCGCAGAGCCGGGGGCGGGAGGGGCAGCTGGGGCCGTGCTGGAGGGCCCCTCCCTCGTCCCCCTCACCCTCGGAGGAGATGAGGTTGTTGTGGAGGTTGAGGGTCCGCAGGCCGCTGAGGCGTGACAGCTCGTTGTAGGGGAGCTCCTGGAGCTGGTTGTTCTGGGGCCAGGGGTGGGGGGCGGGCATTCACACCCCTGACCCCGATGCCCCTGAGCCTTCAGCAAGGGACCCCAGCCCTGATCCTCAGCTCCCCACCACCCTAAACAAGTGAGCCCCGACACCCCATCACCCCCCAGTCTATCCCAAGTGCCCCATCACCCTGACCCCAAACAACCCCATAACTGCCAAGATGTTGACACCCAGCACCTCATCACCCCCACAGTTGACCCCACATGCCCCATCACACTACCCCAAGCAACTCTGTGACCTCCAAGACGTTGACCCCGACACACTCAAACCCTCAGCCCCCGCTTCCAATATCTGTACCCCGACTCCTCTGGCCTCTGATGCGCAGACCCCAACACTCCCATCAAGGCCAACTTCCATCAGTGCCAAGCCACGCACAGGCCCCCACCCCATCACCCTCCACCCCAGCACTCCCCATGCTCGCCCCTCCAGGGCCCCTCGCCCCGCCTCCCCCAGCCCCCCACCGCCGGGCCCACCTGCAGGGACAGGTGCTGGGCCTCCCTGGTGATGTTGTCCGGGAACACGAGCAGGTCCAGGCCGTCGCAGGCCACCGTGTCAGCCCGCGGGCAGGAGCAGCGCGGAGGGCAGGCCCGGGGCGGGGGCTGCGAGCTCTCCCCCAGGTGGGGGAAGGTGGGGTCCTCCATGCAGGGGGCGGGTGGGGGGCCGGGCAGCAGCAGCAACAGCAGCAGACTCAGCCGCTGCGAGCGGAGGGCCGGGTCAGGGTGTCTCCCAGCTGGGCAGGGGGTCGCCATGGCGACAGGAGCATCCCCGCCCCACCTCGCCATAGCCAGCCCAGCTCTGCCTTCTTGCCCGAGCGGCCGACCAGGACTCCCTAATGCAAGGCAGGCGGTCACCTCCCGGAGCCTCGGCCGTGGCCGCCACCGCCCCCCATCTCCAGGCAGAGGCCACCCTCCCTGCAGCCTGTGCTCCCAGGGGCTCAGGGGAGCGGGCCCACCCCCTTCCCCGCCCTGGGGAAGGCGGGCGGCCTGCCGGATGGGGTGGTGAGGACAGGCCAGCCCGTCCCCTCGGTCCCCCCCCAACCTCCCCGGCTCTGCTTGCGTAACCTCAGCCAGCCTGGGCCGGCCACGGGAGCAAGGAATGTTGGGGGGAAAGCCGAGATTCGCCCTGTCTGGTATTTGGGCCAACCACAGGGGAAGGAGTGGGGGCAGAGGAGGGGAGGGCGCTTCAGGCCACAGGAGGGTCCCCAAGGAACCGGGGCTGGCAGCGAGGAGTCAGGGCAGGCCTGGGGGCCCTCAGCCAGGTCTGCCGTCTGGGCCCTCCTCCCTCTGCCAGCTGGCCTCCCTGGCAGCCAGACTCCCCCCTCCTCAAATGGCCACAGCCGCCACCCGAAAGGAAATTACACGTATTGAGGCAGCAGCCTGGTGGTTAAGGATGTGTGCTCAGCGCCAGCCTGCCTGGGCTGGGACCCGGGCTCTGCCACCTTTCTGGGCCTCCGTTTCTCACTCTGCAAAGTAGGGGAACGGTTGTCTTACCTCCTGGGAGGGGCGTAAGGATTAAATGAGATAATGCGTACGATGTGGGCAGACAGTGCCTGGCACATCCCAGGCTCTCAATGCTGGAGCGGCAGTGTGTGCCGTGGGGCGAGGAAGCCCGTCTCTGCCCAGGCGCCATCCCCCAAGACAGACCACTTGCCGGAGGGGTGACTTCAGGCCAGTCATTTTCCTGCCCAGCCTCAGCTTTCCCACGCACAAAACGAAGATGACAGAAGACCTTTTCTCAAAGGGCTGTCCCAGGGCGAAACCAGGTGGCGGACGGACAGCTCTAAGCACCTGCCCCTCACAAGTGGGAGCCGCCAAGCCGATGGGCTGTGCAAAGGGCGTGAAGGCCACTGGGGTCTCCCAGCAGCAGAGCCTGAGACGAGGCTTGAGTGCGTTTGTCTAGGAGAACGCAGTTGCAGGGAGGGGGGAAGTGACAGAGGGCAGGAAGGCAGCAGTCAGTAATGGATGAGTTATCGCCAGGGATCCTCTTGCCTGGAACCTGCCAGTGTTAGCACTCAGAATCCTGCATCCCGGAAAACCCTTAGTCCTGGGCAAACGGGGATGGTCGGTCCCTCTTGTTATCAGCAAGTTCCTGCTATAGGTAACTGGGCTCAGGCCCACTGGGGAACACTGAGAGATTGGGGACACGCTCAGAGTCATCCCTCTGCTGGGCGAGGGAGCTGGGGTGCTGATCCTCCAACTCCCTCCATCAGCTGAACTCCCCGGCACTCGGTAGAGGACCAGCCCCAGAGACACAGGTGCCCAACAGTGGAGCCCGGCCAGCACCTGCCACGGGAGGCTGTGGGGCCGAGCCCTGGGGAGACGGCTGTGAAGCATGTCAGGTGGGCAGGAGGAAGGGGCCACAATGCGGGAGAATGATGGAGAGAGAGGGTGTCTGTACTTGTAGCCACCCTTTCGCAGAGGAGGACGCTGAGACCCGAAGAGGTGGCGTTTGCCCACGATTCCCAGGACTGTGTGGCCTTGGGAGGGGGACCCTCAGAGCCCCTCAGTGCCCCTCAGTGCTGGGGCATGAGACAAGACAGGCCCCACCCCAAGTTCTCCATGTGGGACTGACAGCCACTAGTTTGGACATTGTGTAGAAGCCCCTCAGTCTTCCTAGCAGAGGAATGGGGCCAGCCCCAGGGAGCTACTGAACTACTGCACAGATCCTAGCCCCAGGGAAGCAGCAATGAGAACAACCTGTTTGACTTTCTAGCTGGCCTCTTTCAGTTGCAAAGGATGGAGATCCCAAACCAAACTAACTAATGCAAACAAGGGCATTTATTGACTCATAAACAGAGATGTTGGAGGGGTGTGTCCTTCAGGCATAGCTGGATCCAGGGGCTCAAATGACATCCTCAGGATGGATTCTCTCTCTCAGCTCTACCAGCATGCTTCTCTGTGTAGTGCCAAGGAACCCCAGCTTTAGTCCAGCTGAAAGCCCCGAGCTAGAATCTCATTGGCTGAGTTTTGGTCACTTGTCCATCTGGAACCAGTCCCTGTGGCCAGAGGGATGCAATGTGCTGATTGGCTGGGAACTTAACCACCACTCCTGTAAATGACCCCTGGCCTTCTCTCTAGGCCCTTCTCTCTACCCTCCCCTGCCCAGCCCTGCCTTCCCTACCCAGCGAGGAGTTCTGTGGGGACAGCGATGGAGTACGGTCCACCAGTGTGGAGCCTGGCATGATCACCATTTATACACCTTCGTCGAACGCATGTAGGGTTGTGCCCATGTGTGTGGGGAGGTTTGCGTGGGGAGGGAGTGTGGTGTCTCTCAGTGCCCCTGAGGCCCTGCCTTCAGATTAGGAAGGACTATGTGGTTATGGGGACGAGGGACAGTTGCAGTAACACCGTGGGCAGCTAGTGCAGCAATCTGGTCTCATTTTGGCTGCTGGGGGTCAGGGGAGGAGGCAGGGTTGGTGTGGGAGGGAGCAAGAGGCTCATGGGAAATGTTGTCCCCCAATTAGAAGAGGAAAGTAGGGGTCTTAACTCAGGCCCAGTTAAGGATCCCAAGGCACACCCCTCCTCAACCTCTGATGGCATCCGACCTTGAGACACTGGCCAAGGCCAAACTCCTCAGCCAGCCTTCATCTGGCTAATGAGCCCTTCAGGATCTGGCCCCAACCCATAAAATTGCTGCTCTTTAGCTGGGCCTATGACTGCCTGGAATAGAGAACTACATGTCCCAGCCTCCTTTGCAGCTAGGAGCAGCCTTAGGACTATGAAAGCAGGAGTGGTATGTACAGCTTCAAGGAAAAGGGGATGTCTTTCTATTTCCTTCTGTTGGAATGCAGATGTGATGGCTGGAACTCCATCAGCCATCTTGGGCCATGACATTACCTTGGGAATAGAGCCCATGAATGGTGAAGCAACAAGATAGGAGCAACCTGGGTGCTGCATACCATGCTGTGCCATCCTTGGACTGACCAGAGTTTTGATCACTTCTCAATTACCCCATTGGTGAAGGAGGGATCCCCCACCTTAAATGGTGCAAGATGGCTGAACACACGACACCCAACACTGGATAGATGAGATTAATATTGGTTTACTAGTCACATACACTCCAAGCCCAGAGGAGGGGAGGACACTGCACGCCATGTAGAGCCACACAGGCCAGGGGTAGGGTGGTGGTGCTGCACTCAGAAGCAGAGTCAAGACGCAGGGGCTTCGGGAGGCGGGCTGCGGAGTGACAAACGGTGGGTGGCCTCTGGTTCCCATGGGCGGATGCGACTGGCTTGTTTGAGTAATTTCTCAGGCTGGCGGGGAGGTGAACCCATTAGGTTGAGGACCAGATGGGGTGCAGCTGGTCTGGCCAATAGAGGAAACAGCCGGGTGGGGAGCCTCCGGCTGGGGGGCGGGCATATCTGCCAAAGGCCGGGAAACTCACAGTTAGGCCTTTGGGGCCCTGAGAGGCTAAGAGATATGAAAGCAGCGCACGGAATTGCAGGCCTTTCCACACAACCAGCTCCGGTCATCCTGAACGTGAGAGGAAAATAGATCTCTCTCTTGTTTCAGCCGCTATTTCTCTTTTATTGCTTCTCTTTTTTTTCCTTTTTTTTTAAAAACTGAATCTAATCTTAATGGATACAGAGGACATCCATGTGGCTAATGGATGACATTAGCAAGGGAGAAAGTACAGAATGGGAGGAGAAGGGAGACCCATGAGGAATGCTCACGCTCGAGGCAGGTGCAGAGGAGAAGCTGGCGACAGCCACAGAGAAGGGGAGTCAGAGAGAGACGTGGACCTGACCGTATCTGGTAACACTGAAAATGTGCCACCACGTCCTCGTGCCAGGTCACTGTCTATATCAAATATAAAATGTGCCGCCATGTCCTCGTGCCAGGTCACTGTCTATGTCAAATATAAAATGTGCTGCCATGTCCCCGTGCCAGGTCACTGTCTATGTCAAATATAAAATGATGCCACGTCACAGTGCGCCCAGGTGGGTGTGTCTGTGAGGGTGCTTCTGGGTGAGATTAGCATTTGAATCAGCGGACTCAGTAAAGTAGACGGCCCTGCGCAGTGTGGGGGGCATCGTCCAGGCCACTGAGGGCCTGAACACAAGAGCAGGACTTCACCCTTTTTCGTCCTGCCTGCCTGGTTGAGCTGGGACATCCGTCTTCTCCTGCCCATGGAGTGGGGTTTACAACATCAGCTGCCCTGGCTCTCAGGCCTTCAGACTCAGACCGGGATTATTACCAGCTTTCCTGGGTCTCCAGCTTGCAGATGGCAGATCGTGGGGATTCTTGCCTCCATGACCACAGGAGCCCCTTTCTCATCATCAATCTCTTTTTATGTATACGTATGTATGTTACATATATAAAAGGACAAATACATAAGGATATATATACATATATATATATCTTATTGGTTTTGTCTCACGTGTATCAGGCAGGCGAGATCACTCTGCGTAACAGACGAGCCCAAAGGTCAGCAGGTCAGCGGTCAGCAGCAGAGCTGGTCATCCACGGAACGCGATCCCCACAGACCCGCGGGCCTCTGAGCCCCAGGGCCGCTCAGGCGCCGGGTCCGACAGGCTGCGCCGCCCTGAGCGGCAGCCTCCGCAGCGCTGGCGCAGTGGAAGAGAGAGAGGAGACCCCCAGAGAACGCTCGGGTGCTCCCCCCGAGAAGCGCCTGCCTACGCTTCTGCTCCCACTTCCTTGGCCAGGATTAGTCACGTGGTCCCGCCTGCCCGCAAAGGGCGGGGGCGCGAGGGGAGGAACAAATGGAATATTTTGAATGTTTGCAGTGTTACTCTCTCTGCGACACCCGAGGCCCAGCAGTCCATTCTGGAAAAGCTCTTGCACGGCCCCGACAGATATGTACAAAGCTGTTCCCGGCAGGCTCGTTTATTGGGGTGAAAGTCTCTCCTCCCTGGGTCCTGCTCGGCTCCCAACGTCGCTTCACGTGGCTTCCTCAGAGAGCCCCGCACCAGATCCCCGATCAGAGGCCGTAGTTTTGTCTCTCTCTAGCCTTCCCTGCCTTCTTTTTCTTCCTGGCGTTTCTCATATCATGATTATATATTTTTGTCCACTGCCCGTCTCCCACACCAGAATGTCAGCTCTGTGCAGGGGGGCCCGTGGCCGTGGGCCCCGCCGTCCCCCAGCATCTAGAACCGTGCCTCACACAACCATGGTTGGTAAACACGTGTTGAGTGAGCGAGTGGGAGGGGAATAGATTTGTTTAAAATGTGTCCTATTAAAACAATGGAGAACCAGACCTAGGATGCACAAAGGGATTCGATCTACACATATTGTGTTCGTTTCCTGTCCTAACAAATGACCACAAACTGAGTGTCTTAGAACACTGGAAACATGTTCGTTTCAGAAGTGCAGGTTATTGATTTGCACCGAGGAGGCCGCAGTCCAAAGTCAAGGTGTTGGCAGGTGGGTTCCCTCCAAAGCCTCTCTCCTCGCCTCTCTCCCCGCCTCTGCCGCTGCTGGCCATCTTGGACGTTCCTGAGCCTGTGGCTGCACCACTCCAGGCTCTGCCTCGGCTTCTGGGTGGCCCTTTCCTCTGTCTGTGTGTGTCGGTGTTTCTCCTCTCCTGTCTCCTATAAGGACACCGGTCATTGGATTTAGGGCCCACCCGGTTAATCCAGGATAATCTCATCTCAAGATCTTTAGCTTAATTACATCTTCTTTTTCCAAATGAGGTCATACTCACATGTTCTGGGGGTTAGGGCATCAGCATATCTTTTTGTGGGTCACCATTCAAACCACTACATGGATTGACGTGAATAGAGCTAATCTTGTGAGAAAAAAAAAAGTTACAGAGTGAGGCTAACAATTTTGATCCTTTTCATAAATTAAAAAAGATATCGGCTGTCTCTGGGGGAAGAACTGGGTGGCTGGGGCTGAGGGTCGAGGGGGGCTTGCCATCATATATCCTTCTGTATCTGTTGAATAAAAAAAACTTGAGGTTTACATGACATACGATAGAATGAGAATATTTAAAGCATGCGTGACTCAAAATCCATCCTTCCAACACTCAAGGTGTACGCACCTGTGAAGCCATCACCATAGTTGGGACAGTGGACGTTTCCATCACCCCGAGATTGTCCTCGTGCCCCTCTGTCAGCCTCCCTCCTGCCCCTTCACCCCCAACCCCAGGCAACCACTGATCTTCTCTCTGTCCCTATAGGTTAGGCTGCATTTTCTAGACATTCCTATAAATGGAATCACGGAGGGTGTACGTTTGGTTTCCAGCTTCTTCCATTTGGTACAGTGATTCTGAGATTCATCCACGTCATTACACGCATCCTTAGTCTGTTACTTTTTTTTTTTCAGTGAGGAAGATTGTCCCTGAGCTGACATCTGTGCCAGTCTTCCTCTATTTTGTATGTGGGTTGCTGCCACAGCACGGCTGACAAATGGTGCAGGTCTGCGCCTGGGATCTGGACCCTCAAACCCAGGCCGCCAAAGTGGAGTGCGCCGAGCTTAACTGCTGTGCCACGGGCCAGCTTCCCCCATTCCTTTTTTAAAACATTTATTTAAAAATTTTTAAAATTGAGATATAATCGACATACAACATTATATTAGTGGTAGGTGTACATCATTGGTTCTTTTTATTGCTTGGTAGTATTCCACCGTATGGACAGGCCGCCATTTCTTTGTCACCTGTTGGTGGACTTTTGGCTTGCTTCCCACTTTTGGCCATTACAAATAAGTTGCTACGAACAAGTCAGGCTTAGGGCAGGAGAGATAATAATACTAAATGACCTTGCTGTTTTACACCACTGTGTCTGGGTTGTTTATTGTACAAAAATGGAAACTGATACACAGTCTCTTCCATGGGGGTAGGTGGAGGGGGGCTCTGGAAAGGGTGTGGGGGGACCCTTGCAGGTTCCCTTCATCCAGGGTTACGAGGTCACTGGCCAAAAGGGCCTGAGGCTGCCAGGAGGTGGGTGGTTTGGTCAGCGTGTTGTGAAGTCACTGAGCATGGATTCCCAACAGCTCGTAGGGAAGGCTTTGCCGGCCCAAGACCCGGGGTCTGCAGGAGGGGATGGAACCTCTTGTAAAGACATGTCCACTGACTTGGCCCAAATCAGCTCCTCCCTGGTCTTCCCCACATCAGAAAACGGCACCACTGTCCGCTCAGGTGCCAAAGCCGTCTCCGACTCCCTTCTCCTCGCCTCCACCCCACAGCCGGTCCTCGAGCGTCAGCCACCAGCTCTGACTATGGCTGCTTTCCTCATTTCCACTGCTGCTGCCTGAACCCCAGCCCCCGCCACCTCCCTCTCCAGCCTCTCTGAGGCCCTTCTTGGCCCCCACCTCCACTCTAAACCACTCTCTGTGCAGCAGCCATAATGGCCTTCCCCAACTCTTTAAAAAACTTTTTATATTGAAATAATTTTCCATTTACAGAAGATCTGTGCTATGGACTGAATGTATGTGCCCCCTGAAATTCACATGTTGAAGCCCTGACCCCGAACGTTGTGGTGTAAGGAGCCGGTGCCTGTGGGAGGTGATGAGGTCACGAGGGTAGAGCCCCCTTGAATGGGATTAGTGCCCTTATAAGGGAGCTTTCTCTCTCTCTCTCTCCCCCGAATCTCTATCGTTATCTCTGTCTCTTTCTCTGTCTTTCTCCCTCTCTCTATATATATATCTGTCTCTCTTTGTCTCTCTGTCTTTCTGTCTCTCTTTCTCTCTCTGTCTGTCTCTGTCTCACTCTCTCGGTCATGTGAGGATACAGCAAAGGAGGCAACCATCTACAATCCAGGAAGTGGCCCCTTACCAGACACCGGGTCTGCCAGCGCCTTGATTTTGGACTTCTCAGCCTCCAGAAATGTGAGAAACAAATGTTCGTTGTAAATCCACCCAGTCTACGGTATTTTTGTTACGACAGCCCGAACGGACTAAGACAGTTTGCAAAGTTGGTACAGAGAGTTCTTGTCTGCCCTCCACCCAACTGCCCCAAATGTTAACATCTTGCGTAACCACAGTACATTTGTTACAACCAAGAGATGAACTGACACTGATACAACACCATTTGCTAAACTACACACTTGATTTGAATGTCACCAGTTTTCTCTCTGATGTCCTTTTCTAGTCCAGGATCCCATCCAGGACAGCCCATTTCCTTTAGTTATCACGCCTCTATCACAGGAGTCTTAGGACTCCTCTAACCTGTGTCAGTTTCCTGGGTCACGTTTTGTTTCTCTTGACCTCCACACTTTTGATGGGTCCTAGTCAGTTCTTTCGTAGACCGTTCCTCAATTTGGGCACACAGCTAATGTTTTCTTGTGATTAGATTGAGGTCGTGGGTTTGGGGGACGACACAGAGAGGTGAATGTGTCCTCCCATCACGTCATATCAGGGTCCGTGCCGTGCCCAGGACTCATGACTGCGATGACAACCTTGATCCCTTGGTTCAGCTGGTGCCCGCCAGGTTCTCCACTGTCAAGTCACTTTTTACCTTTTCATACTTTATTCCTTAGAAACGAGTCACCAAATCCAGCCCACACCCAACGAGGGGAGTGAAACTCCACCTCCTGGGGGGAAGTGTATCAAATAACCTGTGGACATGCACAGTCGTACGTCGCTTAACGGCGGAGACATGCTCTGAGAAATGCACTGTTAGGCCATTTCGTCGTTGTGCGAACATCACAGAGTGGACTTAGCCAAACCTAGATGATATAGCCGACTACACACCTAGGCTACATGTACTAATCTTATGGGACCACCATTGTATACACGTCTATTGTTGACAGAAGCATCGTTACGCAGCACATGACTGTATTAAAAAACCGCCAGTAATTAATAAATATTTTAGAAGGCATACTTTTAGGGTAGGCAAATCTCCTTAAAGTTTCATCCACTAATTTTAGCATCCACTGGTAGATTTTCCCTGCTTCAATGATTACTGTGCTGTTTGCCTGATGGATTGTCTATCTCCTTCATTCCTTCTACATTTATTAATTGACATCTGCTATATGGAAGACTGGTCCCTCCCCCTCATTCATTTATTCAATCATTTCTTTATATCAGTATGGACTCATGAGCATTTATTTAATTCGTTGGATCACAATGATCTTTTAAATCACATATCAGACTCTATCATCTTCTACTAAAAACCTTCCAGAAGCTCCCTTTATGCTGAAGACTAACATCTAAACGTCTTTTTACCTATGAGCCCCGTATATTCCCTAACTGCTTCCTGGTCCTTGTCTGTTTTCCTTGCTCATTGTTGCTCTGGCCACCTGGCCATTTTGTGGTCTTTCAGTCATGCCACCCTCCTCCTCCTGAAACGTCTGTCTTCTCTGGAATATTCCGCCTCCTCACCTTCACAGGGCCCCTGACTGCCCTGTCTAAGCCGACTTCTTCCTTCCCCTCACTTTCTCAGCCCACCTGGCATGAGGTAACAGAAACTTCTTTGTTTATCATCTGTGCTGTTCACTGCTGTATCCCCAGCACTTCGCACGTAGTAAGTGCTCAATAAATATTAATTGAATAAATGAATTCGTGAGGCTGGAAGAATGGGGGGGTTGAATCCATTCCCATCCTCCCGGATTATGGTCACAACAGCTCACATCTCAGGTACATATGTGCCAGGCATTCAGGAGCGAGGCTACACTGTAAGCCTCAGTTTTATCATGTGTAAAATGAAGATAAGAAAAAGACCCATCTCCACAAATGTTGGGAGGATTAAATGAGCTATCGCACCCGAAGATGATACTCATAGCACACGTTCAACAATGATTATTATTACCATCATCTGTGAAATGGGCATAACAGCGACCTACTACATAGAATTGTTGTAAACCCAGAACCACGTCCTGCACGTGTAAAGCGCTCTATAAGTAAGTGATTGATGCTGTCGTCATCATCATCATCATCCCCCCAGGCCGCCCCCAGCCCATCTGAAAGATGTTCTAATCGAATCTCATGTTTTTTGTTTGCAAACCCCATTCCTCGGCCCAGCCCGGTGGCCCCGGGATGCTCGCCAGGCCTCCGCGCACTCGGACCGGGCTCGCACACCCCTGGGCTCCTGGGATTTGGGAGCTCTGGACCACAGGCTCCCATCGCCCCGCCCACGGGTCTGGACCGCCTGCGGTCTCCATGGAAACCCACCAGCCACAGGGGGGCGTGACGGACCGCGGGCGTCCGCCTATCAGGTCAAAGTCATCTGGGCGAGCGGCGTGAGCGGGGCCTCTGACGGGCGCGTCCTTGCGGGAAGGCGGGAACACGGCGACGGGCCCCGGGGGCTGTCCCCTCTCAGCCAATCAACGGCCGAGGCGGCTGTGATGGACAGGCGCAGCGGGAAGAGGCCCCGGGTGCAGGCTTCCACCCAACCGGCGGGCCGCAGTCCCGAGAAAGGGCCAATGAGGAGGCGGCGGGGGTGGGGCGAGGAGGCCGGTTGCTCCGGAAGTGGAGGGAGGGGGTGAAAATGGCGCCCAGCTCGAAATCGGAGCGGAACAGCGGGGCCGGGAGCGGCGGCGGCGGCCCCGGGGGCGCTGGGGGGAAGCGGGCAGCGGGGCGGCGGCGGGAGCACGTCCTCAAGCAGCTGGAGCGCGTCAAGGTGAGGCCTGGAGTCGGGGAGGAGCGCGCCGGCGGGTGGGGAGGAGGGACGAGGGAGGCGGCGGGAGGGAGGGCGTTCGCGGGGTGAGGGGTTGGGGGCGGAGCCCCGGGGAGGGGGCTCGGATGGAGGGGCTGGGGGCGGGGCCCCGGGGAGGGGGCTCGGATGGAGGGGCTGGGGGCGGGGCCCCGGGGAGGGGGCTCGGATGGAGGGGCTGGGGGCGGGGCCCCGGGGAGGGGGCTCGGATGGAGGGACTGGGGGCGGAGCTCCGGGGTGGGGGCTCGGACGGAGAGGGCCTTAGAGGCCGCTGGAGGAATAAGGAGGCGATCCAGGGTCAGACTCTTCAGAACTCTGCTCCCGTGGCCCCCTCTGTTATGGAGCCTTCCCGCGCCCTGGGCAGAGCCCCTGCTACCGGCTTTGGGCTTCCTCCGTCTGGTGTTCCTCTCTGTCCCGGCTCTGACCACACGGGAGCTGGGGGTTCCTGTACCTGCGTCTGCCCCCCCCCCCCCGCCCCCCGAATGAGGGGAAGCTCGCTGGAGAAGGCCTTGTCTTCCCTTTCAGACTGGGAGTTACTGAGTGGGGCTCTTGTCTCCCCCATCAGACTGTAAACTCCCAGTGTGCCAAGATCTCTTCCCCCATCAGTCTGGGCTGTGGAAGGGCAGCGTGAATCTGCTGTCAGCTCAGCAGCAGCTGGACAGGGCTGTGTGTCCGCGGATAGGGAGTGCGCCTTGTCCCTGCGGCTGGGAACTCCGTGAGGGCAGGGCTGGGTCTCCTTCTCTTGACTGGAGCTCCCTGACCAGGGACAGTTGCTCCCTGTGCAGTGCTGTGGCTCCGCCCTTAGCTTGGAAGCTCCCTGGACAGGGATTGTGTGTCCCTGTCAGTCTGGGCCTCACAGACAGGGCTGTTCCATCAGACTGGGATCTCCTTGGGGGCTGGGCTGTGTCTCCCCCATCAGACTGGGCAGCAGGACCCAAGGTGCTCTGATGCCCCGGGGCCCAGCTTGTGCCTGCCTGTTCCCCAAATGCTTCCTTGGTGAAGTTGTGGGGATGAGGGAGTCGGTTGGAAGGCGGCAGTTAGTTGAGAAGGGGAAATTGGGCGGGAATTGGAAGGTCACTGTTCAGGCTCACCCTTCTGTCTGCCTCGACTGGCCTCCATCTGAGACCAGGGCTGTCCCGGGGGGCCTGAGCACCCTCTGTGTAGGCTAGTGGGCTGGGGGCAGGTGATTGCAGTTGGTCAAGCCCCCATCCCAGCCTCCTTAGGGGTTGAGTGTGCCATGGGGCAGCTTTCAGGAAGGCTGCCAGGTGGCCCAGTGTGGCCAGGGGTGACTGGAGAACTTTCCTAGGAGGGGGGTTGGCAGTGCTGGTCCTCAGAGCCTGGGGCCTTGGGCAAGAGGGACCCCAAGGCTGAAGAGGTATGGAGCTGGGAGAGTGGCTTGGGTCCCTAGTGGAGAGGGAGGCTTGACTGGTTCGCACCTTCCAGAGCTCAGACCGCCCTTGACCATTACGGCTGGCAGGGTGGGCCCCTTGGGTGCTGCTCTGCCTTGGGAAGGGGGGGCTGGGGGGCTGCAGGCGACCTCTGCTGCTCAGGAGCCCTGGCCACCTCGTCCCCAGATCAGTGGGCAGCTCTCCCCTCGCCTCTTCCGGAAGCTGCCACCCAGGGTCTGCGTCTCCCTCAAGAACATCGTGGACGAGGACTTCCTCTACGCAGGGTGAGGCTGGGCCGGGCAGGGCGGCGGGCCGGGCGGGGCGGCGGGCTGGCCCTGACCGGGTCGCTCTGTCCTCCCGCCCGCCCGCAGACACATCTTCCTGGGCTTCTCCAAGTGCGGCCGCTATGTGCTCTCCTACACCAGCAGCAGCGGGGACGACGACTTCTCCTTCTACATCTACCACCTGTGCTGGTGGGAGTTCAACGTGCACAGCAAGCTCAAGCTGGTAGGCGCCTGGCGCCACTGCCCCCGCCCCCGCCGGCGCCCTCCCAGCCCCTGAGCCTCAGTTCCCCGTCTGTGAAAGGGAGGCGGTGCGCCCCCAGGGCCGGGTCACGGCTGCCCGTGCTAGCTCGAGCCAAATGAGCTGCCGTTCTTGTGGTTAAACACGGGTAAATGGCGGCAGTTCCCCTCAGCATGTGCCGCCCGTGGAACGTCGCGGGCTCAGGCCAGGTGGGACCCGGGAGCTCTGTCAGGACGGAGCAGGCTGCCACGCTGTTAGCCCTGACCTTGACTCCTCGAACCCCCACCCCAGGAGGTGGGTGCTGTTACCCCAGGTGACACGTGAGCTCCGAGAGGTGAACGGGTTTCGGGCGGATGGGGCTTGGAATCGAGGTGTCTGGCCGAGTCCCACTGGCTGCGTCCTATCCTGGGTGCGGCCTCCCTTTTCCCCACTTGAGATGAGAAACACTTGTGAGCCTCCTCAGCCGTCTCAGGAAGGCAGAGGGGTGCGGACTGGGGGCTGCCTGGGGCTCCCTGGCCTGTGACAGCACCCGAGGGGATGTTCCTGCCAGCTCTGCCCCGGCCCCGATTCCCCCACATTGCGCAGCCTAGGGTGGCCCCCGGCCCCAATACCCCACATCGCGAAGCCTCGGGTGGGCCCCAGGCCCCGATTCCCCCGCATCGCGAAGCCTTGGGTGGCCCCCCAGCGGCTCTGACCCGAACGTGCCGCTCAGGTGCGGCAGGTGCGGCTCTTCCAGGACGAGGAGATCTACAGTGACCTGTACCTGACCGTGTGCGAGTGGCCCAGCGACGCCTCCAAAGTCATTGTCTTCGGCTTCAAGTGAGCTTTGGGGCCGAGGGAGGTGGCGGGGGCAGGGGCGGGGCGGGGCCAGGCAGCTGAGGGTGTGCCGCCCCCAGCACCCGCTCGGCCAACGGGATGCTCATGAACATGATGATGATGAGCGACGAGAACCACCGCGACATCTACATCAGCACCGTGGCCGTGCCACCGCCGGGGCGCTGTGCAGCCTGCCGGGAGGCCAGCCGGGCCCATCCAGGTGAGAGGCTGGGCCCAGGCGCGGGCTGCCTGCCTCTCTGCCCCGGGCCGCAAGTGAGCCGCGTGGTGTGTGTTGCTGCAGGCGACCCGAGCGCGCAGTGCCTGCGACACGGCTTCATGCTGCATACCAAGTACCAGGTGGTCTACCCCTTCCCCACCTTCCAGCCCGCCTTCCAGCTCAAGAAGGACCAGGTGGTGCTGCTCAACACCAGCTACTCCCTGGTGGCCTGTGCCGTCTCCGTCCACTCGGCAGGTAGGCCCCGGGTCTGGCGACAGGCCCAGCGTGCCCTGTGAGCCTCGGGGCTTGGAGCTGCTGACTTGGCCCTGTCACTGCCCCACATCACAGATGAGGCAACCGAGGCACAGGAGGCGAAGTTCCTCGTTCCAGGTCACACAGCCAGGAAGTGGGAATGTGGGATCCAAACCTGGCCACGCCCCACTAGAACCTTCCGCAGGGCTGGCATGTTCCATACCTGCGGTGTCTGCTACAGCCACTGCCAGTACCCACTTGAAGGTGGCCCATACAAGCAAGAAACTGAGTTTTTATTTTCTTTAATTTTAGTTATGTTAAGCTTAAATAGCCACACGTGGCCAGTGCCAGCGTGCCAGACAGCGCAGTGGTCCTCTCTGCTCAGAAAGAAATGCTAATGAAACAGTTCAGAGAGCAGTTAGCAGGCATGGCTGTCTCACATCTTTGGTAATCAGAGAAATGCCAATGAGAATTACAAGGTGACGTCCCCCGACGGAGCGGTCAGCGTTAGGGAGCGGGATGATGCCACTGGCTGCTGGCGAGGTTGGGCTGCCTGGCAACAGAGTATGACGGGGCAGCAGCCCTGCACCCGGCTGTCTCCCAGGCTGGTGGCGGGAGCTGTGGACCGCCTGGTGTCCATCCCTGGGGGGCAGGGAGGTAGGACAGGATGGGTACGCCCCTCGAATCAGCAGGCCCAGGGAGAGCCCCAGCGTGCATGTCCACGCAGCATGCCTTAAAGATGCAGAACTCCAGAGAAACAAGGAGCTCGGACCGGATACTGATACCACTTAGGCTACTGACACCACTTACATGTAAATGAAAAATGTTTCAATTTTGCAAGAACCCAGTCAAATAAAGATACTAACTACATTAAAGTGGTTGCCTCCAGGGGAGGAAGGCACCAGGCTGGGAGAGAGGATTCAACGTATATAACTTAGCCCACAAATCGGCAAGGGCCCCGCCTCTCCTGCCCCTGCCCTGGCTGCCTGCGCCAACGTGGGTGAGGCCCTGCCCCTCGCTGAGCCGGGTGCCCCCCGAGTGCCAGGCCTGGGCAGGGCCAACACCCCCTGCCCTCTCGGCCGTGGGTCCTGTTAGGAAAGACCAGAGGGGACAGGATTTGGCCTGTGCCCCCCCCCCCCCGCCAGGGAGGGGCATTGTCAGCATGTGTAACACCTGTCTCTCCGTAGGAGGGCGTTTACACAGAGGGGGGGTTTTGAGTCGGATTTGCTCTCTCACCCCCTCCCCCCTGGAAGTGCCACCACTGGCAGACAGGAATGCACTGGCGGCCTCGCCTTATCTCACAGTGTGACCTTGAACACATTTCTCTCTGAGCCTCGGTCCCGGGTCTGAACCGGGAAGACACAGTCCCCCTCTCCCAGGTTGCCTGTGGGGGCCACGGGTGGCAGTGCGGGCAGAGCCTGGGGCTTCTCCACACCGACCCCACATTCCCAGAGGGCTCTGGCTCCTCGGCGGGCAGACGTAGACGGGCCCAAGACTTGCTGTGCCCGTGAGGGCCTGGCTCGTGTTGGGAGGACGGGGGGCTGTGTAGTGAATGCCCAGACTCCACTGAGGAGCTCTCATTTGTTGTCAGTGCGGGCTGTCAGCTCCCCAGGAGCAGGGCCTCTGTGTCCTCAGTGTGTGGCATACTGTAGACACTCAAGAATAAGGTTGAGTGAATGTGCGTTTGACTGTGTGTGTGCGCGTGCAAAAGGCCTCTTCCCTTCTGCGTGTTTCAGACTGATCTTTCAGCACAGGTAAGTCTTCTAGAAGGGTCTCCTCGAGGTGCATTTCTGAGAATCCCCGGGCAGTGAGGGAGGCTGGGAGAGCGTCTTGGACTTGAATGCATGTATTGATCCCCTCCCCGCTATCGCTTCTTGCCTTCCAGGTGATAGCAGCTTCTGCCAAATCCTGTATGACCACACCACCTCCCCACCGGCCCCTCCCAGTCCCCCGGGGCCCCGGAGCCCAGAGGCGCCCCCTGCCCTCCCCAGCCTCGGCCCCGAGGCAGCCCCCGCCCAGCCCTCTGGGGCCCCCGAGCCCTCGCCCGCCATCGCCAAAGCCAAGGAGTTTGTGGCCGACATCTTCCGCAGGGCCAAAGAGGCCAAGGGGGGGACCCCAGAGGAAGCCCGGCCGCCCCCCTGCCCAGGGCCCTCGGGCAGCCGCCTCCGCCTGCCCTCTGAGCCCCTGGCCCCCGGCGGGGAGGCGGCGCCCCGGGACAGCCCCCCCACAGCGGAGGTGCCCGCCCCCGAGCCCGGCTACGTCAACTACACCAAGCTCTACTACGTGCTGGGGTCCGGCGAGGGGACGGAGCCAGAGGACGGTGAGCGGGGAGCCCACCCGGCAGGCGGGGTCCCAGGGTTCGGGCTGGCCGGAGGGGCCTCTTGGGCTTCCCGCTGGCCCTACCCCCACGTCCTGCCCCCTCAGAGTTCGAGGACGACAAGATCTCCCTGCCCTTCGTGGTGACTGACCTCCGCGGCCGCAACCTGCGGCCCATGCGGGAGCGGGCCGCCGTCCAGGTGGGTGCGGGTGAGGCGCAGGTGGGCGGCGGCCCGGGCGCCTGCGGGAGGCGGCGGCGGCGGCGCATCCTCCCCTGCCTCGCCCTTGCCCGCAGGGTCAGTACCTGACGGTAGAGCAGCTCACGCTGGACTTCGAGTACGTCATCAACGAGGTCATCCGCCATGACGCCACCTGGGGCCACCAGTTCTGCTCCTTCAGCGACTACGACATCGTCATCCTGGAGGTGGGCCCCGGGTGGACGGGGCGGCCCAGGCCCCCCCTGCCTGGGGGTCACCCTCAGGAGCTGTCGCCCTCCACCCTGCCCCCAGGTCTGCCCGGAAACGAACCAGGTCCTCATCAACATTGGCCTGCTGCTCCTGGCCTTCCCCGCCCCCACCGAGGAGGGCCAGCTCCGGTGAGTGGGGGCTGCGCCGGGACCTTCAGTGGCAGGGGGTTATGCGAAGACTCCCCCTGTCCCCACCATCTGTGTCGGTCCCTCTGTCACTGCTCCAAAGACAGAGCCCGTCCAGGTGGCCCGGGCCCCAGCTCAGGGACCCCGCGGTCCCATCTCCTTCCTCCTGCAGACCAAAGACCTATCACACCAGCCTCAAGGTGGCATGGGACCTCAACACCGGCATCTTCGTGACAGTCAGTGTGGGCGACCTCACGGAGGTCAAAGGGCAGACCAGGTGAGGCAGGGCCTGGGCGGGGCCGGGGCTGGGGCAGCCGGGGCGAGGAGAGCTGCTCACCCCCTGCCCCGCAGCGGCAGCGTGTGGAGCTCCTACCGCAAGAGCTGCGTGGACATGGTCATGAAGTGGCTGGTGCCCGAGAGCAGTGGCCGCTACGTCAACAGGATGACCAACGAGGCCCTGCACAAAGGTGGGCCCTGACCCGGGACGGTCAAGACCGTGCACCTCCCCCCTGCTAGGCCCGGCCCGGAGCCGGCTGGCCGTGCTGGTGGATGTGTGGAACCGAGCTGCGGGGAGGGCAGCCCAGGCCAGGCCCCACCGAGAGGGCCAGCAGGTGTGGCCCCTGGGGGCCCCCAGCCGGTTGTTCACTCATTCAGCAGACATGGGGTGGCTGCAGTTGGGAGGCAGAGGTGAACTCAGCAGGGCCTCTGCCTTCCAGAACCTTCTGGGCCCAAATCAAGTCAGGGAGAGAGGCAGGCCCCTCCCACAGCCTGGGCCTAAGACTGCCCGGCTCTGTCCCATGCTCCCCGCAGGGTGCTCACTGAAGGTTCTGGCGGACAGCGAGCGATACACGTGGATCGTGCTGTGAGGGCCCGGCCGCCCTGGACACTGACTCCAACTACCTCCGTGGCCTGGGGCTGGCCGCCTTCCTGGCAGCCTGTGCCCGCCTGGCCGGCCCACCCCCGACCGGCACTAGTGTTAGGCTGCGGGAAGGGGCTGGGCGGGGCAGCCCCTGGTGGCCTGAGAGTCTGGACGCTTCTTATTTATGCCTATTTAAGTTGGGAAGGGGCAGAGGGAGGGAGCCCCTGCCCCACCAGCCTCGAGCGCCCGCCTTCACCCTGCGCTGGCACGGCCCCACCCTCCCTCGTTTGCCCCTCTCCTGGGCTCCAGACGTGGACGTTGCCCCCAGGGGAGGCCGAATGGACCCCGGTTCCCCGCCTGTCCCCAGCCTCCCCCACCAGAGGCGGCAAACATCGCAGCCCTCCCCGCTCCCCCACTGTTCCTCTTCACGTAATAAATGTTCTATTTCTGAGCCTCACCGAGGTCCCATTACTGCCACTCAGGGCCCAGCTGGAGCCCCCAGCCCCCACCAAGGCCCAGCGAGTCAGCAGTAGCCAAAGATCACAGCAGAATTTATTGTGTTTTAAGAAAGACTACAAAAAAGTAGAAAACAGCTCGGCACACTAGACTACCACACGTGTGGACACTTTCACCGCCGGGAGGGGAGCCCAGAGGGCGGGGAAGGAGGAGTGGGCAGGCCACCCCAAAAGCTGTAGCACGCGGAGCACACAAAATAGTGATTTTTATACAATAGGTCAGATTTTTCTTGTGTTTTTTTTCTTTTTTTGCCATAAACATCTATTTCACAGGTTGAAAACACTGAGAAAACGGGAACAGATAAGGCCATGATGGTTGGAAAGAAACCCAACAAGTTACCAACTCCGCTCAGGCGGCGCTCACAAATCGCACAATAGTCATGGGGGCGGGGGCGCACGGCACGGAGAACGAGCGGGGTCTCCGGGAAGAGGAGGGGCGCGGGGGTTCCATTACACACCAGCAGCGGGGAGGGCCCGGGACGCGGGGGTCTTGGATCTGAGAGAGCGGGGCACCCAGCCTGGCCGGGCAGGCGCAGGCGCTGCCCGCTGCCCGCAGCAGGCCCCTCGGGCTCCGGCGCCCGGCCACCTGCTGCTCTTTGGAAGCTGGAGGCGGTGCCCCCTGCTGCCCTCCCCCCAGCCAGGCCAGGCAGTGCCCCCTCTAGGGCTGCGGGGCAAGGGAGGGCCCAGCTCTGGAGAAGATGCGACGCCCACGGCTTTAATTGCACTTATACCGAGGAGGGAGGAGCGGTGGGGTTGCTGGGGGAGGGGTCCTGGGGCTGCTGTCGACAGTGGGGGGTCACCAGGTGATGCCCGCCGGCGCCCACCCGGGGCTCAGGGCTGGGCCCAGGGCAGGCTGTGCAAAGCCAGCGAGCTGAATAAGTTAACAGTTCCGCGGGGGAGGGGGCCTGCCTGCCTGCCCCCTGGGGTGGCGGGAGGGCGGGGCTGGGGGAGGGAGATGCTGCGGCCTTGGGGCCAAGGGGCCGAGCTGGCTGCCCCAAGGGGCACCTGGGCACGGCGGCGGGTTCCTTAAGGCACGTCTTTTGTGTCAGAGTTTGCAGCTGCGGCTCCGCCCGGCCCTGGGAGTGTGCCCGCCCCATCTCGGAGGCCCCCTCCCCGCCCTAGCCGAGGCTGGAACGGTGACAGCGAAGCCACAGAAGCTGCGAGGGACCCTGGCGTGGAGGGGCGGCGGGGCGGCGGGGCGGGCGGGGGAGGCCGCGGGCTTAGCTGGAGGGCAGCGCCTGCACGAAGAGCCCGCGCGCGTCCGTGCGCGCCAGCTTGGCCGGCGGCTCCAGGGCCTCGGGGCCCAGCGCAGGCGACTCGCCGCCAGCCGCCAGCGAGATGTCCTGCGGCAGCTCGTCCTCGCTCTCCTCCTCCTCTTCCTCCTCCTCGTCTGGGGCACACGGACCAGGCCCGGCTCAGCGCGGGAAGCCGGGTCCCCAGAGGCCCGCCGGCGCCGCCTCCACCCCAGGCCCCCCGCCCGCCGCCCCCCGCACTCGGGCCCTGAGTAGGGACACGCCGCGCCTACCTTTGTCCGGGTCCAGGGTGTTCAACGAGGTGGCCAGGTTGGCGAACTGCAAGGAGGGAAGGGAAGGGGTGAGGGTCCCGCCAAGGGGCGCCCGCCCGCGCCCCCAGCGCCCTGCCGCGCACCTCGCCCATGACGGCGATGGGGGTCTCGCCCTTGGCCCGCGCCACGCGGTGCTCGACCAGGTAGTACATGTACTCGTCGTAGAGTAGGCGGATGAGGTGGAAGGAGCCGAAGCTCGCGGCGCTGCGCAGGGTCAGGTCCCGGATCACCATGGAGCTGCGGCGGGGGGGAGGCGGCCGTCACGCCCGGCCTGGCCCGCCCCTCGCCCCCGTCCCACCCTTAAGGACCCCAGGCTCGGGCAGGCCCTGCTAGCCGGCCCGTGCCCGCACTGGCTTCCCCAGGGCGCCCATCAGCGAGAGCGTAAGGAACCCCGCTGAGTCCCCAGGGAGGGGCCTCCCCTGGCCCCACCCTGGCCAAGGAGGCGGAGCTTCGCCGGACCCCACCCCCGCCAGAGGCAG
Organism: Rhinoceros unicornis; assembly: GCA_028646465.1. Lineage (NCBI taxonomy): Eukaryota > Metazoa > Chordata > Mammalia > Perissodactyla > Rhinocerotidae > Rhinoceros > Rhinoceros unicornis. Next base: position 7,661,055 of record CM053548.1, read on the forward strand.
GGCTCTTCCTGGCCCCGCCCCTTCCCGCCCGGACCCCGCCCAGCCGGCGCGCACCTGTAGAAGGACCACTTGAGGAGGAAGAGCTTGGCGGCCTTGGGGAAGCCGGCGCTGCCCTGGTAGGGCTTGAGCACCTGGCTCACGACGCCGTCCAGCCAGGCCGCCCACTGCTCCAGCGAGTTCTGTTGCTGCAGCGTCACCTTGAAGTCCTGCTCCAGCCGCTGCACCACGCGGTCCTCGCAGCGGCACACCCACGAGGCCTGCTCCTGGGCACACGGACCAGGCCCGGCTCAGCGCGGGGTGCCGGGAGCCCGCGCTCCCCCGCCCCCCCCAAGGCCTGGCCCGCGCTTGCCTGCCCCCTCCCGCACCCCCCTGGCCCGGCCCGGCCCGCGCTCACCTGCACGTTGGCGAAGTCCACGCGGTTGAGGTCGCTCAGCATCTGGTTGATCTGCGCGGTGTTCTGCAGCACGGCGCGCGCCGCCTGCGCCAGGTGGTTGAGCGACGTGTAGCGCCTCAGCGTCTGTGCGAAGGCGCCGGCCGCAGCCACCTGCGGGCGGGGGCGCCTGTGGCTTCCGCGGAACGCCCCCACCGTGCCCTGTCCCCCACTGCACTCTCTCTGCGCCTGTCTCTCTACAAAGGCGGGGGTGTACTTCGTTGCTTTTGTTGGGAGATCAAGTGGGGTCCAAAAAAATCCATGTTTTGTGTCTCCCCTGCATTATGATTTTTCATGAGAGGACACAACAGAAATCTCAGAGGGCACTACCCAGATGGGGCCAGCACTGCTCCGGTAAACGTTTGTTTCATTTGTTTGTAGCTTTGTCCCCTCCTGGAGGGCAGGGGTTTTGTCCAGCTTGGACACTGAACCATGCTGGGCATGCAGTAGGCGCTCAATACATGCAAGCTGACTAAATGAATACATGAGTCCTGCCAGTTCTGAAGGGCTTCCCCCTGGATCCAGCTTCACAGGACCCCGCCCTGTCCAGCCCAGTGCCCAGCACACCCAGGGGTGATTCCTCAGTTCTGTTTAGCTGCCTTGTTAACATTTTAAGGACTAAAAAACACCTCCTTCTTACAGAATTGAAAGCCCAGAAATAAAACCACACATATACGGACAGCTAATTTTCGACAAAGGTGCTAAGAACATACAATGGAGAAAGGAAAGTCTCTTCAATAAATGGTGTTGGGAAAACTGGACAGCCACGTGCAAAAGAATGAAAGTGGACCACGTGCTATCGCCATTCACAAAAATTAACTCAAAATGGATCAAAGACCTGAAGGTGAGACCTGAAACTATAAAACTCATAGAAGAAAATATAGGCAACACACTATTTGACATTGGTTTTAAAGGAATCTTTTCAGATGACATGCCTACCCAGACTAGGGA